>CAUYUJ010017557.1:0-142842 GCA_963575745.1 Prorocentrum cordatum
GGTTGTTCCCTTTCGGACGGCCCTGCTTTGGGGCCGAAGTTCTCCCCCCAGCAAGGTCGGTGGTTTTCTATATCGCCTCTGATGGCGGTACGAAGATCCTGACATGTATTTCTGCCATGGTGCCAAGCGCTTCGCTACATGAACCAGCGTTCAGGATCGCAATTGCATGTTCCGTGCCGTTGCTCGCTCGTTTTGTTGCAGCTGTCGTTGGCTGCTGCTAGCTACATCTTCTCCTCCTCGTTCGTCGCTCCTCGCGCCTCCCCGCACATTTGCAGCGACGATGGAGTCCCCCAAGGTCGTGCGTTCATCTCCCCCCCGTGAGAGCCAGAACTGGCGCATACCTCGACATGCCCGCGGGCTCTTTTACCCTGCCCTGCTTTTGATCTTGACTCCTCCCCCGGTCTTTCAGCCCTGCCCCAAAGGTTGTGTCAACGGGATGCCAGCCTTGCATTCAAACGTGAATCCGTGTTGAATCCTGCTCCGTCCCCTCCTCGTTCTTCGCTCTCCCCCTTCGCCCTAGTCCTCATCCTTCCCCCACTCCCCGTGGCCTTCCTCACCACCTCATCGTCGTCGCCCTTCTCCTCCTCCTCCGCTACCTTCTCCTTGCCCTGTTCCTTTCCCTTACTCCCCTTCAATTGTTTGGTCTCGTATCGGGATTCCCGTCTCGAATATCGGCGCCCTGGCGTGTCGATTACGAAAGAGATGCGCCGACTGCCTTGCCATACTTCGGCTGACTTCCTCCAAGCATGGTCAATCGTAATGTCTCCAGCCTTATGCTAGTTATGCGTGTGCGTCCAGTTGTGCCCGCGAGTTTCGAATGAACCGCAGTGGAACGTTCCTATGGATGTGAGCTGCCCCCCCTGTCGTGTGTGTACGTGCAAGTCCTTTCGCATATATGTGCGCGTTGTGGGTGGCGCTGAGGGTGTACATCAGGTCTGATGGCTAACGTACGCGATCCATGTGCCGAGCTGTGATCTGCTGCTGTGGTTACCTCATGACCTGCCGTTCCAGGAGGTCTGTCATAAGGTAAGTCGCTTTCGAAGTACACGCTCCTTCTCAACCGGGTCCTGCAGCACTGCCTCGTTTTCCCGCTGGGCACTCCTTCCTCCCGCTGGTCCCCTGCCGTGTCCTCCGGCCGGTCTGCGTTGCCCGCTGCGCGTGGGCACGATTGGATACAGCGTGACGCGGGGGCCACTCTGGGCATCGTTGGATAGGGGGTACATGAGCATATGAGCGCTGGCGCATATCTCAGAGGAGGAAAAGGTACCCATACCTCTACTCTTCGGCCGTTTTCCCCTTTTTGGGCCTCCTCGGAGGATCTCGTCGCCACCGCTGGATTCGCCTCGAAATTCTGGTCAGAACGCACCCCAGGAGAGGTCCGGGGGCCAGCGGTATCGGTACCTTTTGCTCTCCCCCATTTCGGCCGAGCTTCATCGACTTCGGACCGATGGAGCGGGAAAGTTGGGAGAAGCCGCCGATTCTGGCAAGATTCGGGAAGGGGGGGGGGGCGGCAGGGCTGGAAAGCCTCGTGTCGCCCGCTCTCGACTTCTCGAATTCCCGAACGCTGGCAGCGTCGAACAAGTGCTCCCGCGCGCAACTTCGGGAGGAACGTTGCGTGTCGTGCTCCACGTTCGTGTCGCGGGTGACGTGCGAGCGCGCGAAGTTGTGCGCGCGGTGCCGCCACTTGGGGGCATGCGGATACGGACGTCCTCTTGTGGTTATTTCTGGTGTTGCCGTTGCCGTTGTCGCTGCAGCTGCTGCTGCTGCCCATTCTCCTCCTGGTTGCGAGCGGGGGAGCAGGTGGGACTGCGGGCGACCGTTGTTGAAGCATTGTGACGATCACCAGGGTTGGAGCGTCATTGTGAATCGTGGTCTTCGGCCCATCCCGCCACCGTGACTGGGTTGTGGGCCACAGGCCTGTTGGATGCCCGTTGGGGTCTCTTGGGGTGCCCCTCGGAGGCCTCTTGAAGGGACCCCCGGTGCCACTTCGGGGCCTCTGAGACGCTTCTTTGAGCCCTTTCAGCGGCGTCTTGGGGGCCACTTGGGGGCTTCTTGGACCTTCAAGGCATTGTTGATGCCTTTGGGGATATCTTGGAGGGAAGGGCTTCCGAGGCCCCTTCGTGTTTCCCCTCTTGGGGCTCCCTTGGGGGCTGTCTGGGGGTGATCTTGGACCTTCTTGGTCTGTTTCGCAGCGTTGGAAACAATACACAATAAGAGCACCAACATCTTGCCCAAACGTGAGAAATATCACGGTCTGCCTGCTGGGGCCCTCTTGGAAGTATTCTTGGGGCTCTCTTGGGGCGTCTTGGGGGCTTCTTGGGCTGTCTTGCGACCATTTTGAGCCGTCTTGCAGCGCTCTCGGGCAGTCTCGGGGGCCTCTTGGACCGTCTTGGGGCCCTCTTGCGGTCATCTTGGCCCGTCTTTGCGCCCTATGGTTTCAGGACAAGTAATGCGGGACGCCCTGGGGAGCACGCGAACAGCCCAAGACAGTCCAGGCCTTGGGCCTCCAGGCCCTAAAGGAGTATCTATCGTTCAGTATTGGGGACTGTTCGAGGACCTGATGATATTCCACTCAGTGTTTCACGGCACCGTGGTGGATATCAGGGGTTTGCACGGGTCACGTTGCCTGAATTCGGACCGTGTTTTTTTTCTCGTCTTCCTCTGGCTCCCCTGCTGCGCTGCTTCTACCTTTGCCCTAGACTCTCCACCCCCGAGCCCACTACCATCAACGATCGACTCACTTCTGTGCACATTCACTCCCTAACCTCTAGGCTTTACCCTCTACCTTCTATACTCTGTCTGCTATACTATGGCGTCCACTATCTCCTCTGTTCCCTGCCCCCCCCGCTTTCTACAATGTGCTTTCAGCCCTCTCCCCATCCACTCTTTACGCTCTTCCCTCGTGGTCCTCTTTGTTGTGCTCCTCTGTCCCAGAGTTTCTCACGTGTTCCTGTCATGTGCTACCTTTTCTGTGCTCTCTACCCTCTGCAGTCTACCCTCCACCCTGTGCTCTCCATCCTTACCCTGTACAAAGTATGCAGCAGGATGCCGCGAGGTCAGGGGAGAGCAAAGGGTTGGGAAGGTCGAGCGTAGAGCAAGTACAGTAGAGTATACACAGAGTAGAGAACAATGAGTCGAGTAGGATATGACGAAAGGCTGAAGGTTACTTCGCGTAACACTCATAAGATGTGTTCGCAACAGTGTCAGAGAGGTCGGGGTAACACGTGCAGAGTATAGGGCAGAGGTGTTGGGAGTCGGGGGTCTAAAGGAGTTGGCAGTAGAGGGTAGCGGGTATATGGTAGAGAGCAGAGAGTGGAGAGTGGATCGTCTCGAGAGGAGTAAAGGGAACAGCATGGGGGGGTCGGCACAGAAGAGTGCGAAGAGAAATGGCTGGGGGATGTTGAGTACACGGTAGCACGTGGACAGCCCTAGTGTTTGAGAGCACACTCATTGGAGAGTCAAAGGTAGGGACACATAGAGCGTAGGGAGGGTGGCAAGCTGATGGGACACCCTGCAAGCTCCGTTGGATACCCACGGCTTTCACTTCCCAGAAGCACACGACAGAACAACACCACCAGGATACTATTGATAACTATACGACCACCCTTCGGGTGATAAGGAGGTTGTGGGGGAGAGAGGGGGGGGAACCAACATCTGACTCATCAACGGGACACCACGGGACACTTGTCGATCTCACTTTCGACCTCACTATCGATCTCACTCAAATGGACGCCACGGGACACCACGGGACACCGCGGGACACCTCTCGATCTCACTATCGGTCTCACTATCGATCTCACTATCGGTCTCACTCAACGGGACACCACAGGACACCACGGGACACCTCGGGACACCACATCGATCTCACTATCGATGTCACTCAACGGGGCACCACGGGACACCACGGGACACCTGTCGATCTCACTATCGATCTCACTTTTTGGGACACCACGGGACATCACCGGGCATCACGATCGACCTCAGTATCGATCTCAGGATCGATCTCACTATCGATCTCACTCAACGGGACACCACGGGACACCGCGGGACACCTGTCGATCTCATTATCGATATCACTATCGATCTTTCATTTTGAGAGACCACGGGACACCTCGGGGCACCACATCGATGTCAGCATCGATCTCACTACCGATCTCAGCATCGATCTCACTATCGATCTCACGATCGATCTCATTCAACGGGACACCACGGGACACCGCGGGACACCGCAAGCCACCGCCGGACGGACGCACGGACGGGCGGGCGGGGGAGAATCATTTTTCTTGACGTCGCCCTAGCAACGGCGGGTTCATTCCTCTCGCGCGCCTACGCGGCTTCGCCTCGCCCGCACGCACGACTCGAACGAAACGAAACGATTTCCCGGTTGGGGGTCTCCGTTCCACTGCGATCTCTCATCCCCCCAACCTCCGACGTGTTGGGGCTCTCCAGGGCGGGCCCTTGAGTGCTTGGTATAGCGCCGTCAGAGTCCACAGCATGGTGTGTGCTGTTTTTGTTTCCGCTTCGCCGCTCTGTTCTCTGCCCCCAGGGACCCCGATGCTTTGAGATTGTATGTCAAACTTGCGAAATGGCACATATTTCTCCAGGGCGGGTTTCTCAGCGCGCAGTAGGCTGTTCCCGACGAGCTCCGACGCTGTCTGTGCCAAGTTTGTCGTGTGCCTCCGGATGCGTAGACTACGGGAGCCGAAGTACAGCAAGCACCACGAGCACACACAATATGTGCGGGACTCTTCGAGACTGTGGCCTCCACAAGCAACACGATGGTTTTCGACAGCCCCCAAGTCTTTGCTGGGGTGATGTGCGGGGTGATATCATGTTCTGTGTTGTTGTTGGAGTATGCCTATGCGTTGGTCCTCGCGCCCTCCGCGCCCGCACTTCAGGCGGCCTCGAGGTGGGAGGAATGTCCTTACCGACCCCGCGACAGCGATCCGCAAACGATAGGGCTAGGGGGCACGAGGGAGGGGTCCCACCTATTCCCCCGACCTGCTGTTCTGGTCGGGGGGGCTCCAATGTGTGGGGGTGTACTATTCGTGGGAGAATGCAGATGCGAGCTCGCTCGCCGTGGCCGCCCCTTCGAGCCCAAGGGTCGCGCACGGGGCTGCGGCAGCGGGTCTTTGAGGCGCGCGCGTCGCGCTGGAGCAGCCGTGGTGCAGGACGCTCTGGGCTCAAGGGCATCGGCAGGGGGGGCAGGGTCAGGGAGGAGGGTCGGCCCAGGGGGGAGGGCGTTCGAGGATGGAGGTTTTCGGGCGGTTTCGTCGGTGCTCGGCGGCTTCCCAGCATCGGGGTGCCTTCCAGCAGCCGCGCCTCGCCGAGAGCGCTCCGGGGGTGCCTGGATCGTCCCGAACGGCCGCTGGAGAGCCGAGTTATGGCCCGAAAGCTGGTGGGCAAAGTGTGGGGGGATAGGATCAGGGGGGTATCGGGGGCGGAAAAGAGGGGGGTGATGGCTAGGGGGGGGGGGATATCATGGCGGGGGCCATGATATTTCCCCAGATTTTACGGCTCCTCTATTATTTCATTACGTCCCTGGCCCCCCCGCTGGGCCGCGCACATGCCGCCAGTCATGATTTGCACCCCCCCTCTTGGACACCCCCCTCTTGGCCGCTCCCGAGGGTACTTCTCGGCCCCCCACCGCCCATGGATCGCCCATCGGTCGCCGATCGGGGTCCGATGGTGCACCCCGCCGGGGAACTTTTGCACTCGCCAAAAACGGCCGAGCGCTGCTCTCTCGGCGATGTATCGCCGATGTCAGCTCGATGTACGGTCCCCCATCATCCTGGAGGGCCGTCGTCGCCACTGCTGGATTTGCCTCGAAATCCTGGTCGGGGCACCCTAGGAGGTCCAGGGAGAGTGGCGGTATCTGTACCCTGTATCCTGTATCCTCTTGCTCCCCCTGACGTTCCCCCTCACGGGCGGTCACGAGGCGTGTGGTTCAGGGTTCCCGGCAGGGACGGGGGGGGCGGGGAGGGCCTGCGCAAGCACGAGGAAAGGGGGAGGGTCGGGGCAGGAGACCCTGAGACCGGGTCGTTGCATCGAAGACGAAAATGCGGCATTTACATAAACGTTCGGCGTTCTGCGCGGATTTCTTGGATCTGCGCTGGGGCCCCCTGACGGCGTCTCTGGCGCTGCCAATGGCGCGCTCCGCGCGCCAGAGAGGGGAGTTCAGCGTAGATCCAAGAAATCCGCGCGGATCTCCAAAAGTTTTTAGTCCATGCCGCTTGTGTTCTCTCTATTGTTTTCCTCCTTCCTCCTGCACGGTGGCACAATTCGCTTCAATGGCACCCCCGTTTCGGTTCTTCCGCTAGCGCAGACCACCCCTGCCTCGCCGCCGACGCAACAAGTGTCCTATCGGCTGCATTTTTTGTTTACGCTGGGCAGCTTCGCCCCGGGTCTGCCCGAAACGTGTTGCAGGCAGACGGGGTCTTGGCCTTCGATCCTGAATCTCAGCGGTGCTGCGATTCGTTCGCGGCGTCGGATCTCGCGGGAAGTGCGCGGGGGTGGAGGGGGGGACGCGCGCCCCAGGAAGGGGGGTGGACGGAGGGCGGGAGTGGATGAATGAGGCAGGAAGGGAGTTGAGCTGACAATAGGGGCACAAAAAGTGGCATAAACATAAAAACTCTGAGGCCCGCGCGGACCTCCGAGTTTTTATGTTGACATAATTTGCTGTTCCCCTAGAGAGGGAGCGAGCGAGGGAGAGGGGGGGGGGAGGGGGGGGGCAGTTTTCCAGATGCTCGTCCGTCTGCCTGCCGCTCTGCGCCGCTCCGCTGCGCTGCCTGCCATGCCTCTGCAGCGCTCTCTCGGCCCCTCGGCTCTCTGTCCTCCCTCCCTCCCCCTCCCATCCTTTCTCGTTCAGTCTCCTCCTCGCGACCCGCCCGAGACCCAACAGCGACCCACCCACGACCCACCCCGCGACCCACCCGCGACCCACCCGCGACCCACCCGTGAACCAACTGCGACCCACCCGAGACTCACCCGCGCCCCAGCCGCGATCCATGTGCGACCCACCCGCGACCCACCCGCGACCTACCCACAGTAGTTCAACGAAGAAAGCGACGCCTGCGGCGGGCTCGTTGTATAATTTGTAAAACTTTGGCGCTTGCGGCGGGCTTCTCCAGAGTCTCGCAGACTGCCGACGTCCCCACCGCCCCATCACTCTTATCCGCATCTGCGGGGTGCTACGTATAAATGTGCGTCGGTACCACTCTGAGCCTTTCTCACTATCAATCGATAGGTATCACCATCGATACGTCGGCCGATCCCATTATCTATCGGGGCAACCGTGCAACCATCGGGACAGGCATCTGGACAACCTCAGGGATGACCTCTGGGACAGCCCCAGCAACAGCCGGTGACTGTGTGGCGACCCATTTCTGTGTGATTTGGCCCTGGCCAGTGAAGGAACTCCCGCAGTTTCGCCTCGCCTCGCCCAAACGATTCTGCGGTTGGGGCAGCTCGCGTTTCACTTCGGTCTCACCCCCCAGCCTCCCACGTACCTCTCGCCGCGTGCGTCGCGATCTCCACCCCCCCCCTCCAGCCGTGTATATCACGCCCTGGTCGGGGGGATTCGGAAGCTCGCTGCTGGCTGCCAGGCCGACAGAGGTGGCGGCTCGCTCCTCCTCCTCCTCCTCCTCCTCCTCCTCCTCCTCCTCCTCCTCCTCCTCCTCCTCCACAGTACCCAGCCACCCCAGGGACCTTTCACCCCTCTAGGGAGAGTGCGTTTTGCCTCGGAAAATTCTCCTCCCACTGGCCAGGGGGCCCCAGGCGGACGGCGTGGTGACCACACCGTGCGATGAGTCGCTGGGGATGCGGGGTGACCGAACGGTCTTGGGACCCGGGTCGCTCTCCGAGGACGTCTCGGGCGACCGGGGCCTCAAGGGTCCCAGGACCTTGCGGTGACGGACCGTACGGTGAGGTCTGTTTGAATTCTGAAGTCCCCGCGCAATCTGTCACCACACGGGCTTGGGACCCCGAAGCTGATTGGACGTTTGGCCTCCTGAGCCTTCCTGTTCCTCCTCCTCCGCATCTTCTCCTGCCTCCTCCCGAGGACGTGCATGTGACCGCGCGGCTTTCGCTGAACGCGCCCCATGGTGCAGGAGGCGAAGCTGAGCGGGGAGGCGCGGGGGCCTTCAGCAATAACGTACGATAGGCGGCGGTGGGAGCTGTTGAGTGGCTGAAGTGGCCGAGCACTGCATCTGGCCAGCTGAGGTGGCCCAGCAAGCTGATGGGGCCCAGGATTGATTGGCGGCGGCCTAGGACAGGCTGACGCCGCTCGCCGAGTGAATTCATTCACCGTGTGTGTGTGTGTGTGTGTGCGCGTGTGCGCGTAAGTTCGTAAGTGCGTAAGTGCGTAAGTGCGTAAGTGCGTAAGCGCGTCAGTGCGTAAATGCGTGCGTGCGTGCGTGTGCGCGTGCGCGCGTGCGCGCATGCGCGCGTGTGCGTGTGTGCGCGTGTGCGTGTGCGTGTGCGTGTGTGTGTGTGTGTGTGTGTGTGTTTGTGTGTGTGTGTGCGCGTAAGTTCGTAAGTGCGTAAGTGCGTGCGAGCGTGCGTGGATGTGTTTTTCATTCATTGAGGGTTGGTCGTGTAAGAAGGGGTAGAGGGGTGTTCTCGCCGCCACGGCTGGACGCGGCTCGTGTGGCACTGGGAAGGGCCCAGGCATCGAGTTTGAACAGACTTGTTATTCCTGATCATTGGATGCCAGATTATCCTGGTCTCGACCGTTGAGATCGGTCACTACCGATGTTGCGTCAAATTTCGATATCGGTCGCGACCGATTTTGTGAGAAGTTGGTCATCACCGAGTTGGGAATCGTTCGCGATCGGTCGCGACCGATCTGGAGCGTCCATCGGTCGCTACTCGTTGGCACCAAAGAAGTCGGTTATCCGATGATCTGGTTCGCCCTCCCCCACTCCCGGCCGACTCCACGGGGCCCGTCCATCGCAGATGCCCAGGCCGCCTCCAGGGCGGCGCGGGCAGGCAGGCACGCCCACCTGCAGGCGGCTCGTTTGCAGACGACTTGGGAGGAGCAACTCCTCCTCCTCTTCCTCCTCCTCCTCCTCTTCCTCCTCCTCCTCATCCTCCTCCTCCGCGTAGGCCGTTGGGTCGAGGTTAGGACTTTGAGCGATTGAACCTCAACGTACAAACGTACACCAGCGACTTCGCCCCCCCAGCCGTAGGCCCGCGGAACACTGGGGCCTGGGGGGTTTCCATGCTTCTCGCCCTTCTTTGCATCACTCTGCGCATTTGCTAATACAACCCAATGGAAGCTGCCAGCCTGGAACGACTAGAAAACATCAGCTGCGAACTACGGAGTTGGGATGTAATATTGCTCAGCGGAACGTGTTGATGGGCGGGCAGCTTCACAACGTAACATCCTGTCTCATACGATGTCACCCAATTCAGAACCAAGATAGGGAAGTGGACCAACAAAAGTTGTGGAGTCGCCATTTGTGTCAGCAAAGGCTTAGGACATTACGTCGGGAGGGGCATATGCCACCCACCGACAGCTCTGCAGGGGAGAGTCGTTGGGGTGAGACCCGCTACAGCAAAGTTCGACTACGCCCTATTTGTTGTTTTTTTACGCTCCCGCCCACTTGCAGTACTATCCCAAGTTGGTGGACGCCATCAGTCAGTGGCTAGAGGACCGGATAGACAGGTTAGGATGCCGTACGACGATAATAGTTGGGGGTGACGTAAACAGTTACCTCGGGTGCCAAAGAGACCTCGACGGTGGAGTGGCATGTAGTAAAGGGCCCGACAGTAGGCCCAAAGGTGCCCAAGCTCGAGAACTACATTGGACAGAGCTCTCGGACGACGTGTGCAGGGAGCGGCTTGAGCATAGTTACCACACATTACAATGTTGGTCCTATTTACTATGGGCACTCTGGGCACACAAGCAGGGTAGACCACATTGCTTGACCCACGGGGCATCTGGGAAACGTGGAGCGCCGCACGCCATGACATGGAGCCGGGAAGCGTTTACAAACAAATCAGACCAGAGGGCACCGTGACCACGTCCCACTAGGCCTAACCATCTCCCCCCGCCTCCCTCGCCCCCCAGCTCCGACCGCGCCCCGACAACAGGGATCGTGCAGGGACGGTCTCATGAAGTGCGTTCGGCGGGGGCACAAGAGGGCGGAGCTGTTCGACGCCATCGACGCGGAGATCAGACAGGTGGGGGAGGCAGCGTGGGACGGGGCGCTAGCACAAAGCACGCCAGACAGCACCTGGGACTTTTTCAAGGGAGCAGCACGACGAGCCATGCATCGAACTTTCGGAGCACAATCGCAGGATGAGGTCGACCAAATAGTCAAAAGAGCACGTACATACCAGCTCGACCTACTACGACGGAGGCGTATGATACGAGAGAAACTGCGTGACGAATTTGGCGACAGGAATTACGATATTGCGCAGGCTGAGCTAAGAGAAGTGACGGTTGCATGAAAAACAGCCACATACATTACATAGATACCGAGAGCAAAGATAGTAGAATCAATCTGGTCGGCATATGAACGCCGCAACTTTGCGGATATGCATCGCCCACGCATGCAGTGCCAGAGGAACGGCCGAGGCCCGAACAAGAGGCACTATCTCACCCCCAAGACATGTTGGCCCAAAGAGTACTGGGAGCAAGAACTGAGCCGTCCATCGCTGGAGGGAGGACTGGGCGCAGTGCCTCTTGATCGTGCGAGCGCTCGCAGGGAGCATGCACAGCACGTCGAGGAAAGCGCACCCCCCCTCCCATGCGACCACGGCCGCAGAGGGATGGTGGACGGCGACAGGGCAGCCATGCTACCTTACTGCAAGAATGCGCGCAAGCGACGGGCATGGCCAGAGTGGGGACTACCCGCAGAGATGGCACGGCCCCCCCTCGACCCCACCCTGCATCTGGAAGACCCGACAGAATGGAGTGAAAGGATGGGGAGGGGGAGGATGGAGGCAGCGGAAGAGAGAGAGAGAGAGAGAGAGAGAGAGAGAGAGAGAGAGAATACGGGGATGACTTGGCGCACGACACTACGCTAGGACGGTTTCGTAAAGGGCGGCAGTTGATGCAGAATGTGGGATGGCAGGAGGGGGCGGCCCTGGGCAGAGGTGGAGGGGAGTGCGACTCAGAGCGACACCTACTACTGCGGGCAGCGCGATCCTCTGACTTTGGAAGACGCGAGCACGCAGGGATAGGAGTGCCGAAGATGGCCAGCCACACATGCGTGCACCAACCTACCTAGGACAGATTCCCCGAGCAACGCAGGATGACACAAGTTGCACCGCTGGACTGGCACAGATCACAGGCTGCCCCAGCAGGGGAAAAAACGACAACAGCAACAACAAGGAGGGGGTCCTGGGTAAACGCACAATGCACGTGTACGACTCGTTCAGCATGGCGCGGCACTCTGGCGCCCCAGGGGGAGGGGGGCCCTCTGCACCCCCCCCCACTTGGGCGCAGGGGGGCCTGTCGCGCAGGTGTAGGGAGAATGCGATCATCTGCGCGCGCTCGGCGCAGTGGAGGGCCACGCAGGGAGGGGTCAGCACAGCGACTGCCAACTGCGACGGTACCGGCGCAGTCGCAGCCACCAACCGGGCACTCAATCGAGCAGTCGCGTTCAAACATGCTCGCGACAGCGACGAGCGGTTTGCAACGGCAGCCGTCGAACACTCTACCCCCACGTTAACAGCATCCGACGGCCTATTCGAGATCGCGAGCACCACAGGAGCCCAGAGACGCATGCGCACGGTGCGTCGCCAATGATGGGGCGACGAGCGCAAGGGCCCAAACCAGCAATTGCACGACGCCATCAAATCCAACAGGCGGAGCAACATACGACCTTGCCATCAACAAATTCACGGACGACATTGCAAGAAACCGCAATGTTACAGCAGGGGCTACACCACAAGGGAATCGAGGAGGAGCTGGACACAACTACGGCAAAGCTGGCCACTGCCACTTCCAAAGGGGGCTGGGGCCTCAAAAGTCGGAAACAAAAACACTTGGCACACCTGGCCGGCCCAGGAAGCTACGCGGCTACCAGGCATCTGCGACGAAGCATAACACTTCTGGGGACAGCTCTCAGAGAAACGAGGGCACTGGGGCCACGCTGACCAGCAGGCCAAGGGCAAGTTGGCGAAGTAATTTGGCGCATAGCAGCAGTGCGGATTGCGTGGGGACAATGTGGCACCTCCTGGACATCTGAAACACCGCGACAGGTCAAACGGTTGATGCGTATGGCATTCGTATTAAGAGCGGCGCTTAGCGGTCTTACCCCTTTTTACACTTAGGCGTTCCCATGCATATGCATTGGACAGTGCGTTTGCGAAGCACCACAGGATTATGGCAGGGGGGGCTGCGTCGTGGGAGAGAGGGCGGCGCGGCAAGGTGTATCACTCGCGCTCAGGCGTTCAGATACCGGGGGTTGGAGAGGACAGCGATCGCCCATGGACTCAAACGGCTCAGGTGGTACCAGAACTGGGCGAGTCATCCTAAGGAACGCGGGTCGGTTGTGGCTGCAGTATTCCGCGCATTCAAGTTCGACGACAATCAGGGAATGCAGCGATTCAGGGGCGGTAGGCGGGCGGGCGCTAGTTCTACCCCGTGGGCCTACCAGAATCTAGAAGACCTCCGGGAACTTGCTGAGATCGATGAGAGCATGGGATGGTTCGAGACGAGGAGCTCGGATGTAGCCTTACTACAGCAGGGAACCCCAGGGCACTCCAACTGGCTCCAGACGGACCCAAGGGAACTATATAGTCACGAGCGAAATGGGGACGTCCTTACTAGGATGGAGGATGTACCAGGTGAGGAAGACGAGGAGGAACTATGCAAACCGCACTGGTGTGATCTCGTTGCAAAGGACGAACAGGGACAGGAGAAGGTATGAGGGCACATATGCCTCACCTCTGCAGCGCTGGCTGGGCATCGCCGAGAGACGCGCGACGTGCGACCGCTGGTGGCGTCCGTAATCGTCGCTAACGAGTGCCCGAGGCGCTGCAGCACGTTCGCCAAGACGACGCACAGCGGCGCGCCGCTGCGCGCGAGCGGTGCATCACCACGGCATATGTCACAAAGATCGCTCCAGATGGTCACAAGAGATGCATGGGGCCCAACACGCTTATATGTCGAATATGCAAACATGAGGTTCTAACACTTGCGGAGCTTCAGCAGCGCGTCGGGGGCCACCTCGCACGTCGCAGAGCCCAGAGGCGAAGCAGCACGCAGTATCCACGATACCTTCCGCCACGGGGGGCCGGGCGCGACGCGGCGGATCGAGGGAAAGCGAGGGGCAGGAGGACCATGCCAAGGGGCAATAGTCCGAGGTACCAAGGCGGCGAACTCGGGGCAGAGCAAGGGCAGCAGCGGCAGAAATCCCCCTGGCAGAGGAGGAGGAGGTGGCGAAAGCCTTCCAGAAGCCAGCCCTCCAGGACAGCGCGGCGATCAGGGAATTGCCCATCGGCGAAGGCGACCTCTGGCTGGTCTGCCTCGCGAACGACGCCGTCCAGTCCAGCCTCGCGACGGGGCGCGAACGCGGGCGCATGGCAGCAGAGAACGGCAGGGGCCACGAACTAGGACCGCCGCATGGACGCGCAGCAGCAAGTTTCTTGGAAGGCCTGGTCGGCAAGATGACCCACGAAGCGGCCTCCCTTCCAGAAAATATGAAGCCAGTCCTGGCCGCGCTGAAGGAGTTCACGACGGCGGCGAGCGACGCGTGGGGGAGGAAAGTCACGACCGAAATCTTCAAGCAGTTCATGGTGCAGCCGTCCTACCAGGGCGAGGAGGCGATGGGCGACCGCGATCGGACGGCGAAAGTTACGTTCGTAATCAGGCGCTCCACAAAGAGAAGGTCGACGAGGGCCAGATCCAGGCGGTGCTAGGATTTCAGGCGGCGATGTTCAAGCAGGCGATCAACGCGGCACTGGCACTCCAGGGCGGGGAGAAGAGCGCGTCGGAAGGGGGGCGGGGGGGGGGGGGGGGGGGGGGGGGCAAAAACGGGGCTCGGGGGAGCCATCGAGCGCCAGCTCAACAAGAAGCGCTGGGATCGGGCCACGCAGAGGCACCAGAGGCCCCAGCCCTCAGTCGCAGCCCCCCAGGGCCCCCAGCTGCTGCAGGCCCTGCGACTTCCAACAGCGTCAGCCCTGCTCGCTGGCCACCAGCAGTGCCGCCAGAGAGGAGAGAGGAAACGCTAGCAATGGCAATTAGCCAAGGCTCAGTACGGTTCCAGGACCTGAAGAACATGGCACAGCAACGCGGTGGGTTCATGGGTCACTCAGTACGCGGCGCCGACTACAACAAGGACATGCGTTTTAGGGGCTACTGCGCAGTGGCGCAGTAACCAACGGGGGGAGAGGGGGGCTTCAACTACACTCCCCCCCCCCCCAATATTGGACGAGGGCCAACTCTCGCCCTGCCCCCCGACCCGCCCCCGCGCGCGAACAAGGCAGAGGCCCTCGCAGGCACCGAATGTCCCGAGAGGCCCATGGGGCAGGTAGTACAGCCAGGGGCGACGTTGCTTTGTGCGACCGCCCATGGTGGACTGTGGTAAGTGAACGTGCAATGTGAGTACTACACCAAGGCAGACAGTCAGACTAAGGAAGCTACTGCAACAAAAAGAACTGAGCCAAGCAAGGTCACTAAGGAAACTACAACCACGATCACCACCGCGGTCCCTGCACGTAGCTCGTTCGGCCCCAACGTCACAGAGCCGACCCAGGACAGCGACGCGCAGAGCCACCCCCCACAGCGATGGACAGCCCGACGGGCTAGCCGTCAGATGGAAGGCGCGGACATAATTGGCGCGGAGGAGAACGAGAACCAGCAGCTCCAACAGCAGCGGGTGCAGCAACCACCTCCTCCACCGGTTCTCGCGCAGCGCCCTCAGTGCCGCGGAGGACAGGGCGAGCTGGTAGTCGGCGGCATGGAGCATCGCCTCAACATCGCGCACTCCAGTACGCAAGTCATCAGCAAGAGCAGTGCAACGACCCCGTCCAGACAACGATCACCGTACTCTAGCGTCGGCAGGAGAGGCTCGCCACCAGTCTTGGACGACCGATGTGCTCTCGCAGCGAGAACGTGCATGAGGATATGGAGCGAGTCCAAGGCATCGAGATCATGACACCAGCTGCAGAATATCGAGCACGCGATCCAAATCGCCACGGAGTTGAAGGGCTGAGACTCATGAAGGGCCCATTCCCATGGTAAACGGATTACGGCCGCAGGCAGAAAGACGAGCTCGAAGGCCAGTACACGAAATGGTCGAAGAGCAAGCACGGGCTCGGGTGCGACATCGCTGACGAGAGGCAGCATCCCGCCCCTCTGACGTCAACCGGAGCAGCCGCCCACCAGAGGCGCGCAAAGTGTCACAAGCCGTCGGCATCAGTGCAGGGGTGGAAGACTCACTACGTGCTGATGGAGGCGCCGACCGCCAGCAGGGTGAGCGGCGATGCCAGGCTCACGAGCGAGGAAGTGGCCACTGAAGCGGGTTGGGGGCTCGGCGTTTCAGAGCTAGAGTGAGCGGCGTACGCATAGAGACCGCAGCCAGCTCCTCGACAATCGTTTCTCGATGCAGCCTGCTTAGCCTTCCTCAACTGCGGCCAGTGAGTTGCAGCATTTACATATACAACAGCAGCAGAGAGATCGAGAGAGAAAGAGAGAGATAGAGAGAGAGTGAGGCTTCGATCATCAAGTGCCGGGCCGCCTCTTCCTTTTTTTGTTGTCTTGCCTTGTTGCAGCCGAGCTCGCTCTCGCCCACCTCTTCGGGCTCGCTTCGCCCCCTTCGCAATGACGGAGGCACCGACCACCAGCAGAGTGAGCGGAGTGGAGATGCCGGGCCCACGAACGAGACAGTCGCCACCAAGGCTGGCCGAGGGCCCGGCGTCTCAGAGCGAAAGTGGGCGGCATAGGCACAGAGATCGCAGCCATCTCCGTGACAATCGTTCTTGATGCAGCCTGCTGAGCCGTCTCAGCCGCGCAGTGGGGCGCGGCACTTTCATATACCAGCAGCGGCAGAGAGAGCGAGAGAGCGAGAGAGAGAGAGAGAGAGAGACGGCGCGACCAACAAGTACCAGGCCGCTTTTCTCCTTTTTTTGTCTTGTTGCAGGGAGGGTGGGGGGGGCGCGGGGGGGGCGAGGTGGGGGGAGGAGGCCTTCAGAGCCAGCTGCCCTCCCTGGCGGCATTCCTGTTTTGTTGCATTACGGTGACCACGGAGCAGGGGCCCCTGCAGCGGGGCAGCGAGGCGAAGGGCCCGCGAGAGCAACCCTAGATTCGCCCGCCGCTGACAGTTCCTCGGGCCAACTAGTTGCTTCGCTGGTAGAGGGGGTGCTTCCATGTAGTTCCCAGGGGTCAAAGTGCTCAGAGTTGTGGACAGCGCGACCCCCGACGGCCTTACCCCTATCCTTATCCTCCTCCGCCTCCTCCTCCTCCTCCGACCCCTCCTCCTCCTCCTCCTCCTCCTCCGACTGCTCCTCCTCCTCCTCCTCCGACTTCTCGTCCTCGGCGTCGCCGTCATCGTCCGCATCGGTGTCGACCTCTTCCTCCTCCTCCTCTTCCTCCTCCTCCTCCTCTTCCTCCTCCTCCTCCTCATCATCATCTTCATCATCCTCCCCCTCGTCCTCATTACCCTCCTCCTCCTTCTCCTCCTCTCCTCTTCCTCCTCCTCCTCCATCTCCTCATCCTCCCCCATCCTCCTCATTATCCTCCTCCTCCTCCTCCTCCTCCTCCTCCTCCTCCTCCTCCTCCTCCTCCCTGCAGGTGGGTTTGCCTGCAGGCGGCTTCGTTTTGAACCGCGGCCCAGGCTTGCGCAGCGCGTGCGCGCGGGCCAGTCCAGGGGCGGAGTGCCTCGGGCAGACGCGTCTCATCGTCCCAGGCTAGGTGGCGCACCGCAGCCGCATTGCAAGAGAGCCACGGAGGGAGGTGCGTCTGCGTTTCGGGAGGGGGGGCAATTCCACCGATGGCGAAGCAAATTGTATTGCTGCTGGTAATGATGATGATGGTGATGATGATGGTGCTGATGTTGATGACGATGGTAATTCTGACGATGCGGGTGATGATGACGATGATGGTGGTGACGACGATGATGATGATGGTAACGATGGTGATCACGACGATGATGATGATCATGCGGTTGATGATGACGATGCTGTAATAATGGTGATGACGATGCTGTTGGTGATGACGATGGTGATCATGATCATGGTCATGATACTGATGATGCTGATGATGTCGGCGATGATGATGCTGCTGATGATGATGGTCTTTACGATAGCGATGGCTATTGTGATCATGAGGTGGGTGATGTTGATGGTGATTTGTGATCGTGAACATGGCGATAGTGATGATGAAAATGTTGGTGATGAAGGTGCTGATGATGATTCACGAGATGATGGTTATGGTGATGCTGTGGATGATGTTGATGCTGTTGCTGGTGACGCTGATGTTTGGTGTTCGATCATGGTAATGGTGGGGATCCTGACGAATGGTGATACTTGTGTTTATGATGATGATTATGCTTATGATTGTCATGGTGATGCTGATGATGATGATGATGGTGATGATGATACTGATGATAAGGACGACGATGCCGATGCTGATAGTAATGACGGTGTTCACCACCATGATGATTATCATGGTGTTGATGTTGATGATGATGTGGTGATGATGATGATGGTGGTGCTGATGATGATCATGATCATGGTCATGATGATGATGATGCTGATGATTCCGATGCTGGGGATGGTGATACTCATTATGATGGTAAATGGTGATGGTTATGGTGATGATGATTCGGATGATGATGATGATGTTGTTGATGACGCTGAGGATGATTGGTCATGATGATGGTCGTGAGGATGACGAATGGTGACGGTGGTGAGATGACGGTGGAGGATGAATGATTACGATTGTGGCTGATGGTGGTGATGCAGGTGATTATGGGTGATAGTGATGGTGATGCTGGTGATGATGGAGATGCTGATGATGATGCTGATGATCTCCATGCTGATGATGATGCCACTGATGATGGTGATGATGGCGATGCTGATGATGATAGTGATGATGATAATGATGACGAAGCTGATGTTGATGCTGATGATGAGGATGATGATGGTGGTGATGATGATGATGATGGTGATGATGATGCTGATGGTGGTGATGATGATGATGATGATGATGATGATGATGATGATGATGATGATGATGATGATGGAAGGCATTATGATGCTGCATGGCGATGAGGACGATGCTTTGGTGATGACGATGCTGGTGCACGGTGACTCTGCTGATGGTGAGACAGATGAGTGGTAACGGTGACGATGATGGCGGTGATGCTGGTGGTAATGGAAATGGTGATGATGATGGTGGTGATGATGGTAGTGATGGCGATGGATGTTTCACAGACGAAGAGAATGTGCGGGATGATAGGCACAGGAGGGAGCGCTCGTGGTCCGCGTTTTCGCCTATTAGGCGGGAAGATCGATGACGCTCCACTCCGGACATGGAGGACCTCAAGTGTGGAATTGATCTCAACGCTCGCTGAGGCCTTTGATATCTGTCCGCCGCGTGTAGATAGTAGCGTTCGTGCAAATGGGGCCATGCAGGGCTCCGAGAGAAGTAGTACCAAGAGAAGCACTGGACTTCTGCGTGCATTGATCCTCGGTGGATGCGGTGGGATTCAAGGGTCGGCGCAGGCGACTGGCAACCTTGCAATTTTTCGAAGGAAGGGCAAGGGGCAACCGAATCAAGAAGAGAATTGGCAGGGAGGGGCGAGGACGCGACAGCAGAGCATGGATTCGGGCGGCCCTTGCGGAATCGGTAAATCCTTCTACGCCAATGACCAGGCAGGACTGGAGCTTCGCTCTGCCCTTTGGCGCCGCTGGCGGGGCCTGCACCTGGATGTCAAGCCGACAGCTCGCGGACGAGCACGGACTCGCATGCAGACCCCCCGCGGCCACATGGCGAGCCGAGGGCGACGGCGGCGGCGGGAGCGCTGGCAGCGGTGCCAGCGGCAGCAGCGGCAGCGCCTGTAGCGGCAGCAGCAGTGGCAGCCCCAGGAGCGGCAGCCGCCGCAGCAGAAAGCCCCTCCCGCCCGGAGCTCGAAAACAGTACAGTCGGGGCGCTGAAGAAGGAACCCTTTTCATTGGGGAGGGGCTCCGTGTTCCTTAATTGTTTCGCAGCTTGCCTTAGGTTTTCCTTAGGTTTTCGATATGAGATCGAAGTTTAACTTATGGGAAATAGGGGCCTCGTTCCATTTTTTGGGGTTCCTCAGGTCAACGCCCCGACTGTAAAACACCGTCGCCGTGGTTTTTGCGCACGGCGCGAGGTCGCGCAGCCTCTGGTGCTGCCGCGCGCCGTGCCGTGGTCGGCGCGCCGCCCGCGCGGGGCACAGGTCGCCGCCCGCTTCGTGCTGGGGCTGTCTCCGGGGTGCAGCACCGAGGACGTGAAGCGCGCCTTCAGGCTCGCCCGCTCCGCCTGCGGCCGGCGCTGCTTTTGCTGGGGGTCGTCGGGAGCCTCGAGACGGGGGTCCATGCAAACGGGGGTCAGCCAGGGCACCGGATCCTGCGAAGACCCCCCCTGGCTGACCAGGGTCAGCGAGCCGCTCGTGGCCGCGAGGCGGCCGCGCATATTGGCTGACCCGGGTATGCGAAGACCTGCGTTGCAGTTTTTTCCCCCTGCACTGCAGTTTTTTGGTTTCCTGCTGACCCGGGTCTGGATTCACCCGTGTCAGAAGATCCCCGAGGTCGGCGGTGAGCCCGGGGGGGAAGCGAGAAGGGGCGGGCCTGCTCCGAAGGCTCGGAGGTGCCCCGGCCGTCCGAGAAGTCTTAGGAGCCTCCTCCGAAAGCAAGCAAAAACATATCTCGGAAGATGCGGGGGCTTCGGAGAGGTCCCGCGCCTTCTGAGAAGCCCTTCTCCGTCTCACTACCTCCCCTCGCTCGCCGCCGAGGGGGGGGGGGTCGCGTTTCCCAGTGCCGTGGCCGTGGAGTGGCCGTGGAGTGCCAGAGAAGGAGCAGGACACCGAAACCGCTACCCTTACCAGCCTCGAACGTATCCCTATCCCTAAGATTGGCACGCCAAAAGGCGATGACAATCTTAGGGGTTCGCCCTCAAAAAATAAGGGAATCCCTAAGATTGGCATCGTGATGAGGAGGTGCCCAGCACAGGGATAGGGATATGTTCCAGGCTGGTAACCCAGGGGTGCAAGTTTCGGAGTTGCGGGGTGTTGCGATCTTGTGGGCCTCTGTTGGAAACAGGTGCTACCTGTGGCCACCGATGGAAGGGAAGAGAAGCATTTGTGTCAAGCATCCTGGGTTTGAGGAGTAGTCGAGGATGGGGTGCCCGAGGCTTCCTCTCGGAGGCTTCCTGTTGTTTTCAGCGCTCACAAAAAGTGTGCAGGGCAGCCAAGACCACTGTGCTCAGGGCCCTCTAGACTGCTTGCTGTCCCGCCAGAGCTCCGCCCGATATTCTCCTGGTCCCCGCCGTCTTTCGGAGTGCCACGCGACCACGGATGGCGCGCTTCTCCTCGTCAGATTTTCAGGCCGATGACGACGACGATGACGATGACGAGGCTGGCGATGACGACGACAATGACGACGACGATGCCATAGAACAAAAGCAGAGGTCGCTCGCTCGCTTCTCCTCCACCTCCGCTGTGGAGGCGACTCGCCCTGATCTTCCACCCGGACGCCGGGGCTGGGACCCGGGGCCTGGGCAGGGGCGGCGGAGCAGGCGAGGGCGCTGGATGTCTTGCCTGGTCGTATTTCCTCTCGCTTTCCGCTCTCCTCTCTTCTCCTTCTCCTCTTCTCCCTCGTCCTCGTCCTACTCCTCCTGTCGTTCCGTCTTCTCCACCACCTCACCGTTCTCATCTTCCGGCTCATCATCAGCAGCAGCATCCTCCTCTCCTCATCCTCCATTATGCTACGGTTGTTCCTCGAGAATAAGAGGGGGTCGGATGAGGAGGACAGGAGGAGGAGGAGGAGGAGAAGAAGGACAGGAGGAGGAGGAGGACAGGAGGAAGAGGACAGAAAGGAGGAGGAGGAGGACAGGAGGAGGAGGACAGGAGGAGGATGAGGACAGGAGGAGGAGGACAGGAAGGAGGAGGAGGAGGACAGGAGGAGGAGGAGGAGGAGGACAGTCATGGCGTTGTCCTTTCATCGTTTTCTGTTTTTGGGGACCTCCCGGGGTGCCCTTGTCGACACGGCTGGGTGCTCATCGACAAATGTGTCAGAGCGCGCCCCGGGAGGTACGTCCGGGAAGCAGGGGAGTTTTCCAGCCTGGAACATATCCCTATTCCTATGCTGGGCACCTCCTCATCACGATGCCAATCTTAGGGGTTCCCTTATTTGTGAGGGCGAACCCCTAAGATTGTCATTGCCTTTTGGCGTGTCAATCTTAGGGATAGGGATACGTTCGAGGCTGGTAAGGAGTCGGTGTATGGCATCGTTTGTTCCTCAAGGGGAGGAGGATCATAGACCCCGACCCCTGTTCTCGTCCCCGAAGGAAACACGAGCTGGGAGGCATTGCCGATCCTGGCCATCAAAAAGCAGCCCAGGATGGAAAGCCTGTCCGCGGGAAGCGCTCGAAATGTCCTGGTGCCGGGGGCAAGATGAAGAAGGGGAGAGGGGAAAAGGAGGGAGAAGGGTGGGAGGTAATGGAGACAGAAACGTTATTGTTCTCCTTCTCCTTCCCTCCTGTCCCTCACCTCCCCCCTCCTCTCCCTTTCCTCGTTCTTCCTATCCTCCCCCGTCACCCTCTCCTCCGTCTCCAAACCCACCCCTTGTTCCGTCCCCATCCACCACTCCCTGTCCTCCTATCACTTCCCATCCCCCTTTCTTCTCATATCGGAATGTTTTTTTTTTTTTTTTTCTCTCTCTCTCTCTCTCTCCTTCTCCTCTTTTTTTGTCTCTCTCTCTCTCTTTGTTTATGTATATATATCTCTCTTTCTCTCTCTGTGTTTATTTCTATAGTTTCAAACATATGTATACACATATCATCTGTGTATATCTAAACGCGTACAAACTGATCGTACATAGATAGTCGATCGGGAAGCGATGGCTTCGGCCTCTTGGGGCCCTCCTACGGCACCCCCAAGAACACAACACGAGCTTCGTACTTGCCGTGGCATTTCCGCGGTCTTGCGGCGCTGGACATCCGGGACTGCGGGTGCCATTTTGGCAGTCTCCGGGGCCATCTTGGGTTCTCGCAGCCGCATTATCCGTCCGCGTCATGGGTTTTCTCAAGGGCGTCTTGGGGTGCCTTGGGTGCCCCTGGTGCCCTCGGGGCCTCGAGGGGGCTTTTGGGGCAGTCTTTGGGGCGTCATGGGTCCTTCTTGGGCTGCCTTGAGGTTCTTTTGGTCGCTTCTTGGGCTGTCCCAGGGCGATCCTGGAGGCCGGGGCCATCATGGGGATCCTGAGGTTCGAGAGCGCGAGAGCCTCCGAATCCATTGTGGTGGCTCCATGGTAGAGGCTCCATCCCCATAGCGAGATGCTACGTGCGAGGGCCTAATGGTAGAGTCTTCATTGGAGAGGCCCGAATGAAGAGGCTGTTCGGGAAAACCCTGATGCGCGAGTCCTATGGAAGACCATATACGAAAAAAAGACCCTTATGGAAGAGGCACTGTGGGAGATGTGAGAGAACCTATGGGAGATGGGAAGGGCCGTGCGGGAGAGGATTGCCGATGGGAGCCTACGCGACAGAGCCAATGGGAGAGGTGTGTTGTAAGATGTTCTCGTGGGGGAGGACTGATGCGAAGTAGTCGTCGAGGATCGGGGTTGGCCGAGGATTCGCCTGAGGGGTTGGCCAAGTGGCGAACTCCCGCGCGCTGCCCCCCGTTGGCGCCCGCTGCCGCCCGTGGAGGTTCGTCGAGGATTCGCAAAGGTTGCCGCCCGTGTCGGCCCGCTGCCGCTGGGCGATCGTTCACTTGAGGTCACCGCGGTGTCGCCGCGGTCGAGTCAGGCGCGGGGGGGCCCCGCCCGGCCGGGCGGCCACTAATCAAGGGCAAAAAAAACGCCCCTACCCTGGTTTAAGAGGCGCTGTGCGCTGAAACTCCTGTGGGCTGACAGGGTAAACCCTTCGTGATGTGCCGCGTCCTGGCGGCTCTAGGCTTTGGGGCTCCCAGGAGGTTTACAGACCACGCACTTGTAACCCAGGGTAGGGTCGTTTTTTCATCCCTCAAATTACGGCTTGCTACGGTGGTGCAGAGCGCGCGTCGTTGGTTTCTTGGGCCGACGACGACGCCCCCACCGCTGCGGAGGGGCGGCCTGGCCGTTGCCAGCCGCTGCCGTCCATTGTAGGTTTTTTGGGGATTCGTCGAGGATTCTCTGCGCTGCCACCCGTTAGCAGCTGTGGGGCTTGGTCGAGGATTCGCCTCGTTCCCGCCCGTGGCCGCCTGTTGCTGTTGCTGGGGGTTGATCGAGGAACCCGAGGTTCGCCCGTCGCCGCCTGAAGGAGCTAAACGAGCAGTGCCTCATGGATGGTTCAAGAGATTTGGAAGAAGACCTAACAGAGAGTCCCACGAAAATCATAAGATGGCAGAGTAATGTTTAGATCGAAATCCAAGATTTGCAGTCGGGTCTCCACGTCGGAGAGTGGCGTGCGTTTGGCCCTCCCCATCCTGGGCAGCGTCATCGCCTGCAGTTGTTCTGGCACGCGGCTTCTCTTGGGTTCTACCCGCGGTTCACTTTCTCCCGCGACTTGCCGTTTCCAGCAGTTCACCATGCCATCCTTGAATTTGGTAGCGTTGCCTCCCCGGGCAACGGTGAAGCCGCAACGTTGTCATGGCGAGATCAAGGATCCGGATAGGCGTGCATGCGCCCATGTTGCGCATCGACTTGTGGCAGGGGGGTGTACAAAGTGGCGCGTCACCCTTCGTGCCCGCCAGTGGTTGTGAAGTTCTGATTGGAGGATTTTTGTTGGCCCTAGGCGATGCGCGCGGTCAGGGTCGGGGTTCGCTCGCGGGGCCATTGCAGGCGCGGCGGGCGCGCCCGATCGCCGGGCCGAGTTTCTGAGTGGACAGCGAGGCCGGCGCGCGGATGTCCTCGCGCTCGTTCTACGAGGCGTTTCTTCCGAATGCGGTGGTGTTGCTGCGGAAGTTGCAGCATTGAATCATGTGAAATTCGGTCGGCGTAGAAGCTGGGGTACCGGTTTGCGGGGCCGGATCATATAGGTCATTGGCAGACGGTTTTCTGATAGCCGCGATGCGGCAGCGGCCCCCGCCAGGGCCAGCAGGGCGGCGCGACCCCCGCCGAAAGGTTTGTCGCAGGGGGGGGGGGGGGGGGGGGGGGGCGACGGCGGCAGCCGCGCTTTCTGCCGGCAGAGCCGCCCGCGTTCGGAGGGCCTGGTGCGATTGTCGGGCGCTGCCGTGGCGCAATCGATTCTGCCGCGGCCAGCCGGGGTTTGCAGGGCCCCGGGGTCAGATCGGGCGCGATCGCTCGATCCGGGGCGTCGCCGCGGTCGAGTCGGGAGTTTTTTTTTTTTTTTTTTTTTTTGATTCCGGCAATTTTATTCGCGCGGCGTTCGCCCCCCCCCCCCCCCCCCCCTCTCCAAGCGAATGCTCGCGTGCAAGTGCCTTTCGACTTGCGTGATTTCCGCGCCCCCCCCCCTCCCCCAGGGTGCAAGTGCAAGGTGTCATTGGGGCATCGATTTGGTTCTACTTGGGTGTTCTGCCAAATGAAAAAGGGTTTCATTCCAAGCAGCAGAGTGGGTCGCCATCTATGCCCCGCGGCCTGGACTTGGACAATGGGTCAGGATGGCTTTGCATTGCGTCGCAATGCGCCGCTTCGCACCTGGCCGTGTTGCGCTGCATTGCGTTGAATTGGTTTTGACTTGCGTTATAGTGGGCTGGTTATCGTTATTCCTGTTTCGCCTCGCTTGGTTTGCCTTCGCGTTGCGTTGCACTGCTTTACGCTTGTTTGTTTTAGGGGCTCCAAGCCAGGAGGGGCGGCATCTCTCAAGAACCTAGGGCGCGCATCGTCACGGGGGCCTGGCTTCGGGGGGGCGGCCTTATGGCACGTCCATGGCAAAGGCTTTAGGCATTTTCCATTCCCGAGAAAACGCCCTTGCACTTGCGCGGCACGGAGGCCCCCCCCCTCCCGAACGTGCAAGTCGTTTGCGGCTTGCTTCAGGCTCAGCCCCCCCCCCGTCCATGCAAGTAAACTTGCCGGAGTCAATCTAAAGCATATTTTTTATACACAACAAAATCTCCGGGCGCGCGGGCGCCCCGCCTGCCGCGGTGGCTTTTCTAGCCCCCGCAGGCGGCGCGGGGCGCGCGCGGCCGGTGCCCTGCGTCGCCCGCGACGCCCTTGCCGCGGCCGAGCGGCGGGCCGCTGAAGATCGCGAGGGCCAGTGTCCGGCGCCGGCCTCGGGGATGGATGGCCGGGGCGCTGCGCCGACGCCGGCGGGCGCGGGCCCGCCCGCGGGCCCCGGGCGCGCACTGCGGGCGGGCGGGCAGCTGACGACAACGTCGCGAAGCAGCGGATGGGGGCCGCCGCCGCCCAGGGGTGGGGCGCGGGCGGCGCCCCGCCCTTTGCCGCGCTTCGCCCGCCGCGCCCCGCCCGCGCGGGGCCCCCGAGAAATCCTCGGGGGGGGGCGGCGCGGGCCAATGGGCATGGCTGCGCGCGCCGCGTGCCCGACGTAGCCCGCGCCTCCGGCGCAGCCGGACGCGCCAGGGGGCTGCGCGGAAGCGGGGGATGTCGGGGTTTCTGCGCCGAGCGGGGGCGGGCCGGGCGGCGCCTCCGTTCCCTGCGGCCCAAGCGGGCGGAGGTCAAGCCCGCCGTGCTGCGCGGGGAGGGGGGCCTGGCCGGGCGGGCGGGCGCGCGCCCTCGCCGCGCCGGACGACGGCAACGGGCGCCCAGCGGCTTGGGCCCGCGGGGGTTTGTCGCGAGGGCCAGTCAGGTTTCAGGGCGCCCGCGGAGTCACTGGCGGACAGTTCGAAGACTATTGCGAGACGCAGCAGTGCACGACGGCAGAGCGCGACATCATCTGGCCGCCCGCCACGATGAGCGACTGGAGTTCGCGCGAAGGAATTGGCTCCGCCGAGCCCGTCGTCCGGCCAGAGTACCTCCGCGCGCGCGGCCGCGGTCGGGCGCGGTTCGCGCTCGGCGAAATGCGCCCGGCGACGCGGCCGCGCCCGCGACGGGAAGAAGGGCGCGAAGGCGACGGCGGGGCCCGCGAGCGGGGGCCGTGGCCCGACGGCCCCGAGCTCGAAGACTCCGCCCCAGACGCCGGTTTCGGGGCAGTAGATCCCGCTGTCGCCAAATCACGCGGACAAGACGCACGGAGCCAGGAAGCGCGCGAGGGGGAACCGCGCGGCATTTCTGAATGTGAGGGGCATCTCCCCAACGCCAAGGATGAGGTGGACTACAGGTGCGTCGAGCGCGAGGCGAGGCCCGCAAGCCGCGGCGCGCCGCGCGTGGGGGGGCTGGGCAGAGCGGGCAATTGCCAGCGCGCCCACGGGCAATCCAACGAGAGGCCCCCAGTTCCGCGCACAGCAGCGGGGAGTTCACGCGGGCGCTGGCGCCGCGCCCGCGACCTTCGGCGAGGGGCGGAAGGTGCGGAAGGCCCAGAGGGGGGCGCAGGCGGACCGCGTTGCCGCGCGCCCGAAGATTCGGGGGAACCGCGCGCAGAGTCTCGCGAAGGGGGGCGGAGCCGATGCAACGAGGGCGGGCCTCTCTGTCCTGGCCCAGGGCTTCGGCACGGGGCAGGGATGGCGTCGGGCCTTAGATCGGCGGCCCTGCCGCGCTCTCTTCGCTCCTGGGCGGCAGCCGCGGTCGCTGCGGCACTTTGGCCGAGTCGACGGCGAGGGCGCACGGGGTCCCCAGCCGACATTTCGCTAAGGCCGTCGGCGAGGTTCGCCCACGAAGCTGTGGGCCACGGCAAGGGCCCGTTCGCGGCGCCGGCTTAGGGGCCGATCTCCCGGGGCCGCCGGGCGCGTCCGGCGCGGGCGCCGCCGGGCCCCCTGAGTCCCCAGGGGCCCGCGCCCGCTGCCAGCTATAGGGCGCACGAGGGTCCGCCGTCGGCCGTCAAAGCGAGGAGGCCTTCTCAGAGCCCGTCGCGCGTCGCAGCAATGGCAGCGCGGGGCGGCGCGTGGCTGGGGCGCGACAGGTGGCGGAGCGCCTGGGCAAGCGCGCCTCCGAGAGCTCGCAAACACGGCGAGGATTGCCGGATGCAGCCCAGCCGCGTCGCAAGGGCGCCGCGGTTGGCCGTCGCTCGGCACCGATGCTGTCTGCGTCGGAGCACGCAGGTGGGCAGGGGATCCATGGCCGCTTCCCCGCCAAGGTTTCAGGGCATCGCATCCAGGTTCGCGCTGCCTCGGGCGCGCCGCTGCCGGTCAGCTCAGAGACCAGGCGTGGTCGAGCAGGTTCTGATGTGCGCGCAAAAGACCGTGCACCGCTCCGTGGAATTGCTTCGCCCAGCAATCAGCAATGCGACCTTTTACTTGCGCCTGAAGGTTGACCGCCCCGAGCTCGGGCTCTGGGGGGGCAATCTCGAGTGCTGCGACAAGTGCACCTGGCGCGACGAGGTCGTCGTCGCCGTTGTGGGGGGTGGGATCGGAGTGGGCGCCCAGCGTGCCGGGGTCTGGATGGGCTCGAAGCTGTGGAATTGCCGCGGCGTCGTGATGCGCCATGTCCAGTTGCGCCCGCCGAGGCCATCAAACCTCGGGCGCGCGCAGGGTTTGCCGTCATAGGCCGCGGAGCAGGCGGGCTCGGCCGCACGGGGCGGGGGGGGGGCGCCGTGCTTTGACGCGGATTGCCGCGGCATTGCCGCGGTCGCCCATCTGAAGCTGGCCGCGGGCCAGTGGGCCGAAGTTTCGAGGGGCAGGTCGGCGGGCGTTCGGTCAATCCTAGACAGTGTGTGTCTCCCCCCAGGTGGCGCCGGGACTTCGCCGCCGCCGCCGTGGAATCATGTTAACAGAGCGCAGCCTTGACAGGCGCGACAGCCTCCCGCCCCTTCCAGTTGAGTTCGGGCTGCGGGAGTTGAAGAAGCGGGCCCGGCTTCGCCAAGTCCCGGCAGGGGCCCTGCGCTCGCTGCGCTCGCAGCGACAGCAGTTCGACAAGGGCGACGTCGGCGCGTGACTGGTCGGCGCAGAAACGCATTTACTCGGCCTGGCGCGCTCCGTGCAAGGGGTGTTTGTGCTTCTGGGCCGCCTTCGAGGAACGCGACGCCCGCGGTTTTTGCTAGCGGAAGACGCGCTCGTTCTAGCATTCGAGCTCCACGACGCCGGCGACGGGCGCCCCGTGCCCCCTCTGGCCGGGTGCCCACGATCATAGGATTTTCAGTGCCTCGATTTCGTTCCGCGCCACCTGTCTGGCCATTTGGGGAATTCAGTTTCGGCGGGGGCCCCGGCGAGTCGTCGATCGACCTCCCTCGTCTGGGGGCTCCCGCGGCGGAAGGTCCACTGCGTGCACTGTTCTCGGTCAAAGAGCCCGCCCGCGCTTTTTGCGCGCGCGTGGCTCGAGGGCGCGATGGGGCAGCTGCCGAGCAACGCCATGCAGGACTCGGAGACCGTGGTACTGCGAAGCGATCGGGGCCGCCATTTCAACGCCAGCTCCCTGGTCGGGTGGCGGCGCTGCAGAATCCTGGAGATGGGCCGCCGCGACGCCCAGCTCCGCTGGGCGCCTGCGGGCGAGCGGGCGGCCCGAGCCCCGCGCAACCGTCGAACGGGGCCAGGGCCGCCGCCGCCGCCGCGCGCCGCCGCGGCGGCGGCTGCCCTGGCCACGCGCGTTGACTGGCCCGGCTCGGGGCGGCGCGCTAGTCTCGGGCCAGGGGCCGGCCCGGCCAGGTTGAGCACGCGCGCGCGATTGGCGACCCCCCCAGGCCATGGCGTCGCCGACGCGCCCTTCGGCCAGATGGCAAACCAGGAGCATGTCGCGGTGGTCAGGTTCATCGCCGACGTCGAGGGTCACGCCGAGCGGCGCCGCGGCCTCGCGGACGGGCAGGCGCTGGACAGCCAGGGCCGCCAGCCGCGAACAGGCGCGCGCGTTTCCTGGGGAGCGCCAGGGGCGCTCCCATCGGTCGTGCGCGCAGGGTTGGCTTGGCAAGGGTCGGCGTCGGCGGATGGTTGGCGAGGTTATCGAGGGCTCGTTCAGCGACGACGCTCGACGCAACCGCCCTGCGAGGCTGCGGGTGCCCCATGGATCATGGAGCAGGCGCGCGGCTGATTCGGCTCCGCCACGCCCGGCAATGGCGCTCGTGGGGTGCCCCAGCAGCGAGTTCAACGACTGGCGCGCCGCCGCCGCCGCCGCGGTCGCGCGGGCCGAGGAGGGCGCAGAGATCAGCGCCGGCTGCGGCGCGGAGGGCGGCGGGCGCGCGCGGGCCGCGCTGCCTGGGGCGCTCGGAGGGCGGGGCCACGCTGAAGTAGGGCCCCCGAGGAGGTCTTGAATGACATGAAGACGCCCCCTCTCGAGAAGCTTCGCGGGCGCGGCGCGGGCGGGGCGGCGGCCGCGCTTGCGTTGGCGGGCGAAAAACGGCATGGCATGAGCTTTGTCCGCCGCCGGGGGTGCCCGCCCCCCCGGGCGGCTGGCAAGGGCGCTCCGTTGCGCGGCGCCGCAGCGGCATGGGCTTTCCAGCCGCCGGTTTGGCAAGCGCCCCCGACGGCGGAAGAGTCTCTTCTGCGCCGTTTTTCGCCTTCTCACTGAAGACTGCGAGTCGCGCCTGGTGCGTCGCCCGCGTCCGCCGCCAGTGCCTCCTAACGGGGGGGCCAGGGCCGCGCCCGAGAAAGCCCGGGGCGCGCGGCGAGTCAGCAACGGATGAAGTAGCAGTCGCATTCGTCATGTGTGAAACCCTTGAACGGGGTCGGCCGTCGCGCATTTGGACCTGTTCCTCACATCGCGGCCGCGTCAGTCCAGAGGCTACCCCCTTCATTTTTGCACGCAGATGACATGCCGCGCTCGCGCGGGGGGCCAGGTGGGCAGCGCCTCGGAGATTCTACGCGTAGCATCGGGCCGAGGTCGGCTTCTCTTAAAACTATGGTTGAATCGGGCCTGTCCTTCTACAGGGGAATGTTAAAACAAATCAGAAAATATGATGGGGATCAGTTCGGTTTTTTGTTTCTTTCCATGTTTCGCCCGGAATCCGCCTGTCGGGGGACATGGCCGACTTAGAAATATTGCGCCGGCGTTCGGCCTTGAATTGCGTCGGATGCCTCGCGCGTCGACCAGTGCCTCGCGTTACGGCCGCGCCAATCTTGAGCCCCCCGCCCGCCCCCACCACGCCTGGAAGCCATGCCGCGCCCGCGGGGGGCCCAGCTGAGCAGTGCCTCGGATATGCTCCGCGCACCTTCGGGTCGAGCGCAGACCCGGTTGTGCTCGCGCACCCTTGCTCGAGTGAGTCGCGCTGCGCGCCCCCTTGAGGGGGCGGTGGCCCGGGAGGTCGCGAAGACAGCCGCGCCTGGCGCGCTGCGGGGCGCGACGCGCGAAGATAGGGGACGCAGAGCTCGAGCGCGCGCGGAGAATGCCGCGCAAGTTGCCATGCTCCGCGCTGGGAGCGTGGTGTGGGTAACTGCCTGGCGGTGTGTATTTTTAGACGCTGGCTTCATAACGTCCGCAGAGTGGGTCTGCCACTCCCCCCCGCCCCCCGTAACGGTAACGATCTCACGGGGGGAGCCCGTGCGACTTTTTCTTTGTGCGGTCGCAAGCTAGTCACCAAACATCAGTTTCATCGGCATCACCAGCGCCATTGGGGACTGTTTGGGAGTCTTGCTGCATTGCGTGAGCGGCCCGCATCATGCAGTCCCGCCTCACCGCGTTGGATTCGAATTGCTGCGTTTTTCTTTTGGGGGTGTCGAGCGGGAACACCATTCTTGAGAGCATTGTGACGGTTCCCGAAAAGGTGGCCATGTGCATGGGTTTGTTGTGTGCGTGCGTGCGTGCGTGCGTGCGTGCGTGCGTGCGTGCGTGCGTGCGTGCGTGCGTGCGCGCGCGCGCGTGCGTGCGTGTGTGTGTGTGTGTGTGTGTGTGTGTGTGTGTGCGTGTGTGCGTGTGAGTGTGTGTGTGTGTGTGTGTCGTGAATCGCGTTGCCACCCCGCCCGCCACCAGCCGTGCTGAAACCCTTTGTGGGTGCGTAGAGTGAGGGAGCTTTGGTCGGGGGCCACAGCAAGCGAATTGCGGGGTGTTCGGAGCGGGGGCCGCGTCGGCAAGATTTGCCGCGGGCTTGCCGTTTCAGTGAGACGCGCCAAGGGCATGTCGTAGACATGGGTACGTTTTTTTGGAGTTGGAGTCGCGCGCGCGCGAATGCAGAATGAAGCAACTTCGAGCGGGAACATCATTCTGAAGTGCATTATGGGCAGTTTTCCAACGCGAGCCACATGAGTAAGGTTCGCGGTGGGTTTGCCGCGCGGTGCTGCGGCGTCGCGCCCCCCCCCCCCGTGCGGGAACCCCTTTTTATGAATGAGAGTTAGGGAGTTTCGGGGTAAGCCACGAGTATAGTGCGAAGCCATCCATGTATGCAAATTCAAGAGTTCGGGTGGGATTTTGCCGCAGGGATGTTCTATAACAACGGGCGTTGCGTGGACAAACGATTTCCGCCATTTGTTATAACATATATATATATATATATATGCGTATATATATATATATATATATATATATATATATGTACACACATTCTGCATGTTGATATCTGCGTCTCTCTCTCTCTCTCTCTCTCTCTCTCTCTCTCTCTCTTTGTCTAGATATAATGTATGGTCTTTCCCTGCCTTTTCTCATATCCATGTCCCTCTCCACTTGTTTCCTTCCCCCATCCCCTACTCCATTCCCCCTCCGCCTCCCTCCCTTTGCCCGACCTGTCTCTGTTCTATCCTTTTCTTTCCACTACCCCCCTCGCCCCTTCTACACTATCTGCTGACGCAAGCAGGCAGTGATGAGTGAAGCGCGACATCCCCACGTCCCTTGTTGGGCCTACGCGCTTCGGGGGCGTGGCGGGATCATCCCGGCGGGGCCCTGGCGCACGCAGGGCTCGGCGCTCTGAGACCCCCAGTTCGCAGCGCGTGCGGCGAGCAAGACACTGAACGCACGCGGGTTCTCCCGCGGCGCGCCTCTCAAACCCCTTTACCTTTTTCCCTCTCTCCCTCTCTCCCCTGCTCTCTCCCTCCCTTCCTTTCTGGCTCCCTCCATCTCTCTCCTGTTTCCCTCCTCCTGCTCCTGCTGCTCCTCCTCCTCCTCCTCCTCCTCCTCCTCCTGCTGCCCTTCTAGCTGTTTAGACGTGCCGCACTGCATGTGTCCAGGCACGCCGGCATCCAGAGGCCACGGCCTCATCGACCTGGCCTGAGTAGGCCTGGACGCTCGTCCGCAGCGGTGGTCGTTCGTTCGTTCGTTCCCTCTCTCGGTTCGTTGCGTTGCGTCGAGGCTGAGGCGCCTTCCGCTTCGTCTGCAGTGCGCCTTAGGGTCGCACGCCGAGTGGGCTTGGGTCCCTCGAATGCCGCCCGCCCTGGCCATCAGGGCGCAGCGTGCGCGGCACTCGCGGTCGAGGCGCTGGGACGAACCTCGTCCGCATCGGTGTCTATCCCTCGTTCTATCCCCCTCTCAACACGGATCCGTCGCGGTCTTCTGCCTTCCTGAAGGGGCAGGCCGCATGACCCCCCGGCGCCTCTCCCGCGGGAGCCGCGGGGTGGCACAGCAGGTCCTCGGATCGGGCCCCGCAGTTGTCTTGCGCCCCCTGCACCCGCAGGACAAGCCCACGGGACATGTAGCCGCCCACCTCCTCTTCCGCCTCGCCAGGCCCGCCGGTCTTCTCGCCGTCTCAGTATGTGCGTCGCGGTCTCCTCCTGACCATCCCCAGCTTATCCACCACACACACACACATACCCTCCTCCTTCTGATCCGCATCCTTCTGCGTGCAGCACGCTGCGTCCGCCTTGCCGCTGCCAATCTGCACACTTGAACAGGACAAGAACCCTGGCGATGATTGCGAGCAGGCGAAGAGCCGGTTTCAGGCCATTGTGCGCGCGAAGGATTTCGTCTTTGTTTTCTTCGTTCTGTTAATTATTATCATTACTATCGTGCCATGGTATTCCTCGTACGCATATCCTCTCTCGTAGCCATGCCAGCTTGTCTTGAGACCGTGCAGCGCAGATCGTGGTGATGTAGGGGCTGAAAAGGATCGAATCACATCATATGGGGTCAGGTAAGGTCGGCTTGTACCTGGTAGGTGTGATATGGACCCGATCCGAGTTGATCTACATACACTCGCTGGACCAGGCTAGACTGGACCGTAACCAGCTGCCTGCGGCAACTTCCGCCTCCGTCCCAACCCAACATTCGTGAGGCGACGCCCAAGAGGCTGTCACTTGTGACACCTATCGTCTCTATCCCTTGAGGGGCTTTCATGCGGCCTATGTAGAACGTCTTGGGGCTGTCGTGGGCTCTTGTGGGGCAGACTTGGGACCGTCTTGGGGCCCTCTTTGGCAGTCTTGTGGCACTTTGGGGCCGTCTTGGTGCCGTTTAGGGCCCCTCTCGGCCGCCTGGCGGGTCTCTTGAGGCGGTTGTGGGGGCCTCTTGGGGCTGCGCTGGGCCAGCTGTTTTGGGGGGCTTCTGGGGGCTTTTTTCGGGCCCTCGTTTGGCTCGCTTGGCATCTTCTTGACTCTTCGAAGACCCTCCTGCGACCATCTTGAGGCGGAGCGCCAGAAATCTCAACATATTTAATACCCCGACGTCGACCCACATCTTGCACTCGAAAGCCGGAGCGCCTGGCCCACAGCTGGACCTCGTGTGGGTCGCCTCTGTTCAGAGGCCAAGGCGCCCGGCCCACAGCTGGCCCACGGAGGCATCCTTGGGAGGGGCGCCACGGGGCGCCATCCTTGTGAGGGGCGCAGCTTTTCGAGGGCCAAGGCGCCGGGCCCACAGCTGGCCCACAGAGCCGTGTGGGGCGCTAGTTTTCGAGGGCCCACAGCTGGCCCACAGAGCCGGCACAGCATTCCAGCCCGCTGGAAGGAGCGCCATACTTGTGAGGGGCGCCACCTTTTCGAGGGCAAGGTGCCCGGCGCACAGCTATGGGCCTCAAAGCCGGCAGATGCTTCTGGCCCACCAGGAGGGGCGCCGTCTTTGTGAAGGTCGCCACTTCTCGAAAGCCAGAGCGCCCGGCTCACGGCTGACTCACAGAGCCGACACAGCCCTCGAGGGTCCCATCTTTTCGAGGGTAGATCTTATCGAGGTAGAGGTTAGATATTATCAAAGGTCGAGGGTAGATATTTTTCGAGGGGAGGAGTCCCATCTTTTCTCGAGGGGAGATGTTATTCAAAGGTCGAGGCGCCGGGCCCGCCGCTGGCCCACAGAGCCGGCAGAGGCCTCAGGCCCACCAGGAAGGGCGCCGTCCGTGTGAGGGTCGCCGCTTTTCGACAGCTCGGAAGCTCGAGCGCGGCCCACAGCTGGCCCACAGAGCTGGCACAGCCTTCCATAGGGGAACAGCAAGCGACATAAGCATAAAAACTCGGAGGTCCGCGCGGATTTCTCGGATCGGCGCTGGACCCCCTTCCCTGGCGCGCGGAGCGCGCCAGGGGCGGCGCCGGAGGCGCCGCCAGGGGGGCCCAGCGCCGATCCGAGAAATCCGCGCGGACCTCCGAGTTGTTATGTGTATGTCGCTTTTTGTTTCCCTATTCCAGCCCGCTGGGAGGCGGTCGCCATCCCTGTGGGGTCGCAATTCTTCAAAGACCAAGGTGCATCGCCTGCAGCTGGCCCACAGAGCTGGCAGATGGGCGCCATTCTTGTCAAGGTCGCTGCTCTTCCAATGCCAAGGCGCCCAGTCCACAGCTGGCCCACGGAGGCATCCTTGGGAGGGGCGCCACGAGGCGCCATCCTTGTGAGGGGCGCGACTTTTCGAGGGCCAAGGCGCCGGGCCCACAGCTAGCCCACAGAGCCGTGTGGGGCACAGTCCGCCAGCCCGTTGGGACTAGGCCCATGCTCATAAGTCAGGAGGGGAAAAAACACACAGACACAATTAATCGGCGATTCCTAGGAAATACGGGGAAATATGGGAAGTGGGGGGGAACAACCTAGAACATATGGGAAAGTATGGGGGATATTGTTATTTGTGTGTATTTATTTGTGTGTCCTGGGGCCTCTGTGTCAAGGGTCGCCACCTTTCGAAAGCCAGAGCGCCGGGGCCACAGCTGGCCCGCAGAGCCGGCAGAGGCCTCCGGAGCGAGCGCCGGCCTCAGGGCCGGTGTTCGCTCCGGAGAAAGATGGCGAGAGAGAGAGAGAAGAGAGAGAGAGAGAGAGAGATAGAGAGAGGAAGGAGGAGGAGGAGGAGGAGGAGGAGGAGGAGGAGGAGGAGGGAGGGCAGGAGCAGGAGCAGGAGCAGGAGCAGGAGGAGGAGGAGGAGGAGGAGGAGGAGGAGGAGGATAGGAGGAGGATAGGAGGAGGATAGGAGGAGGATAGGAGGAGGAAGGAGGAGGAGGAGGAGGAGGAGGAGGAGGAGAGGGAGGAGAGGAGGAGGAGGATAGGAGGAGGGTAGGAGGAGGATAGGAGGAGGAGGAGGAGGAGGAGGAGGAGGAGGAGGAGGAAGAGGAAGAGGAAGAGGAAGAGGAAGAGGAAGAGGAAGAGGAGAGGAGGAGGAGGAGGAGGAGGATGAGTCGGAGGAGGGAGGAGGAGGAGGAGGAGGAGGAGGAGGAGGAGGAGGAGGATAGGAGGAGGATAGGAGGAGGATAGGAGGAGGAGGAGGAGCAGGAGGAGGAGGAGGAAGAGGAGGAGTCTCCGTCTCGCTGCACAGGGCGGGGAAGTGTTGGCGCATGCGCGCACGTGAAGGTTCGATCATGCGACGAGCCCGAGTCCTCTGCTGATATAGTATTTCGAGCAACGAGCTGCCCACGAGGCTCTGAATGCCTGAACGCTGCTCTGCCGTCGCAATGCTGATCTCGTGCTCCAGTACCTTCTCTCTGGGGCCCAGCCCTGGAAGAAGATTCCCCCCTCCTGCTGGCACGAACTCACATCCCGCCTGAACTTCAGGAGGAGGAGTAGCAGGAGGATAGGAGGAGGATAGGAGGAGGATAGGAGGAGGATAGGAGGAGGAGGAGAGGAGGAGGAGGAGGAGGAGGAGGAGGAGGAGGGAGGAGGAGGAGGGAGGTGGAGGAGGAGGAGGAGGAGGAGGAGGATAGGAGGAGGATAGGAGGAGGAGAGGAGGAGGATAGGAGGAGGAGGAGGAGGAGGAAGAGGAGGAGGAGGAGGAGGAGAGGAGGAGGAGGAGGGAGGAGGAAGAAGGAGGAGGGAGGAGGAGGAGGAGGAGGAGGAGGGGGAGGGGGAGACAGGGGGAGGGGCGAGAGGCCCGCGGTCCCTGGCCCGCAGGAGTTCCTTCTGAACCACCTGGCCAACCAGTGCCCCGCGCCGAGCGCCGCGCCCCGCTCCAGGGAGCCACCGCGGAGGGCGCAGACGACGGGCTTCAAGTTCTGCTCGCCCTACTCCGAGCCCAAGGCGGGCGCGCGCCCGCGCTTGACTTGGCATCCCTCGGACGTGTGCATTTTTCCTTCGGCGAGGGCCATGGAGGAGCATCCTTGATCATTCTGGCGGAGCAGCCGCGCACGAGCTTCGACCAACAAAAGCACAGGGAACGGGCGTCCGAGCGATGGCCAGTTGAGACCTGCGGCTGGGGCCGACTGCGGGCGGGTCCGCGCCGCGCTGACCCGGCAGCGGCCCCCCACGCGGATGTCGTTCGGTCTCGTGTCATCGATCCGGCGTGTTTGTCCGCCGTCTTCGTCGTCCTGTGGCGTCGTCTCTCTGATCTTCGCCGTTGGGCTCCTCTCTCGCTGGGTGCAGACGCAGCCAATGGAAATTATACACATTGAAATCTCCAAACGGAAGGCAGCTAACGCACTTCTATTGATATGTATCAAGTTTCGACGCTGCAACAAACAATTACCTTCCAAAAAAGCGTGAATAATTGCAACAGATAAACACAATGTGTTGGCCTGGGAAAAGCAAAGATGCTCAGGAAGATGTGTTCCGGCTTCGTCTGGCCGATCCCCAGCCCCACTGGGCCAGGGCACCTCGGCCCCACCATCCCACCCCCCAGTTGGGGGCAGGCCCCACAAAGCGCTGAGATAGCATTGCCTTGGCATCGCTCGGACGTGTGCATTTTTCCTTCGGCGAGGGCCATCGAGGAGCATCCTTGATCATGTGGCGAAAACACCACGCACGAAACCAACAAAAAAACACAGGGAATGGACGTCCGAGCGATGGCGAGTTGCATATCCCCATCGAGGGAGGTCAACTGGCCAGGGGGACCAAGGCCATGCCAATGGTGACGGTGTTCGGTTGAACGATTTTTTGATGTTTGTTCTACGATCGGGGGCCACTCGCCGATCTGCCGACGATGTACCGTCGATTGCCGGCTCGACGTTTCCTCCCCTGAGCTGGTCCCCCTCCGCACTTTCCCCTCCCAGTGCCCTCTGGCTGCGGAGACCTGGCGGGCGCCACTCGAACACCCCCCCCCCAGTGGTGCGACTGGAGGACCCGCTGTACACCCAGGGGCTGGTGAGCAGGAGGAGGAGGAGGAGGAGGAGGAGGAGGAGGAGGAATGGGGGTTCTGAGGGTTCGTTCCGCCGTGGGCTCGGTACGATCGGAATGGGCACGGCAAGAGTGAGAACGAAGACCGATTGTGTTTCTTGCTCATTTTTTATCGGACCCACTGTCGGTGTTGATGCCGCGGACGTTGTCCAATTGAGACAAGAGGCCGCCTGTCCAACAGCGGCCGCTGTCGCTTTGAGACTATTTGCTTTATTGTTGGGCATCGTGCGAATGTTTTCAGTACCATTGTCGGGCGTCGGCGAAGAGTTCTTACAGGCCGGTTGCGTCACGAAGGCTGCTCCTGAGGCCACGCGGACCAAGTTGCTCGCAGACTTGTAGGTAGTCGTGTATCCCACGCCTCATTGAGGATGTTGCTTCCCTCGCGGACAAGATGGTGCGCGGTTTGCCTGCTACGGTTGATCAGGCCGCCGCTCGGGCAGCTACCGAGGAATTGGACGACTTGGGACACAAGGGCAATCGATCCTTGTCATATTTGTGCTCCTTCTCTCCTCCGTCCTCCTGCCGCCTGTAGTATTTGCATGTTTGTTGTCATCACATCTCTCTTAGTGGTAGCGAGCATGGGTAGTATGCTGTCGGTTAGGGACTCGGGCTTCGGCACGCTGAAGTAACCTCCTCGGTCCTCCGGCTGCTCATATCCGTTATCACCCTCCAACTTCTGCTCGCGAGCTTATGGTGTCCGACTCGTAATCACATGTGTACTTCCCGGCCCCTGGACAGTGCGCGATGGGGACAAGGACCTCAACACATATGAATCTCCAGGAGGAGGAGGGAGGGAGGTTGAGGAGGAGGGAGGAGGAGGGAGAAGGGAGGAGGATGACCCATGGAACCCGCAACAGGTGAGGAGTTGGGAGCAGGAGGAGTAGGAGGAGGAAGAGCAGGAGGAGGAGGAGGAAGAGGAGGAGGAGGAAAAAAGAGGGAGAGGAGGAGGAGACGGAGGACAATGAGGACGGAGCGGGAGCAAAAGGAGAAGGAGGGAGGATGATGGTCAAGAGGTCGAAGCAGCGGAGGAAAAGGAGTGTGAAGATGCAGGAGCAGCAGGATAACTAGAACCAGCAGGACCAGAGGATGGGAATAGAGCTGAAGGAGAGCGAGGATGGAGTAGGAGGAGGGAGAACGACGATGAGGGAGCCAGAAAACGTAGATTCGTGATAATGGGAAAGGGACGAAGCAGAGGAGGCAGGGGAAGGAGGACTTGGAAGGATCAGGATGTGAGCAAGGAAGAGGAGGAGTGAGGAGGAGCATGACAAGGAGCAGGAGGAAGATCTGCAGGAGGAGGAGGACGACGAATGATGGAATGAGGATATTGTAGTGGCCTTCGGCCAGTGCCGCCGATCCGGGGCGCTCCGACTGATGTGATCCTCCTTCGCCCTCGTCCCTCCTCTCTTTTCCCTTCCTTCCCCCTTTCATTCCGCATTTATCCAGTGGCCTTCGGCCTATCCCACCACCGTGCGTGGGTGGTGGGTCAGAGGCCTCATGGACGCTGGTTGGGATATCGTGGTTGGCCGGGACCTCTGGGGGCCTCTTGGAGGCCTCTTGGGGCTTCTTGGGGGCCTCTTGGGCCTCTTGGGGCCACTTGGGGGCCTCTTGGGGGTCTCTTGGGAGTCTCTTGGGGCTTCTTGGGGGCCTCTTCTGGGCCCCTTGGGGCCTCTTGGAGGCTTCTTCGGAGCCTCTTGGTGCGGGAGGGGTGGCACTCGAGTTCGGAACCCCCTCGGAGGCCACGATCCTTGTGAGGGGTGTCAAAAAACGCATCCGCCGGAAACTCGCCCCCCCCCCCCACCCCCCCTTCCCCGGCAGAGCCACCCCGGCAACCCCCCCGGAGGCTGAGGCTCAGCCTCGAGGCTGTAGCTGAGACTCCTTGTAACTCACACGCCGGATCGGCGGATTTACGATGGTGCTGATGAGGATGACGATGAGTATGGTGGTGATGATGGTGATGATAGTGGTGATGTTGATGCTGATGGTGGTGGTGGTGATGATGCTGCTGATGATGATGGTGATGAATATGAGTATGAGTTTCATAATCGTCATCATCATGATTATTCTGGTGATACTGATGATGATGGTGGTGGTGACGATGGTAATGATGACGGTGATGATTGGGATGATGGTGATTCTGTTGATCCGGATGTTGATGCTGATGCTGATGATGCTGATGACGAGGACGAGGAGGAGGTGGAGGAGGAGGAGGAGGAGGAGGAGGATTAGGAGGAGGAGGAGGACGAGGAGGAGGAGGAGGAGGAGGAGCGCGAGTGCAGATGCGCGACCCTTCCCATAATTTTGCTTGCCGCGAAAGGCATTGCGCAGGCGTGCCCACCCTTCCCTCTCCCCACACTCACACTGCTTTCGTCGGCGGTAAGGCAGGATTGGCTGCACCAGCGAGGCGCTGAAAATCCCCCTCTCCCACACGCGGAGCTCCACGCCACGATCCGGTGGCGCAGACGTGCGCGCTCTCGTGGTCGGCCGGCGCGACGCCGACGCCGCCCTGCGCCGCCCGCGCCAGGCGGCGGAGCCTCCCTTCGCGAAGGAGTCGGCAGTGTGGTCCTGCAGCGCCTGCCAGATGCGCGACATCGGTGGCGCGTGGAGGAGGGGGAGGAGGAGGGGGAGGAGGACGGGGAGGAGGAGGGGGAGGAGAGGAGGAGGAGGAGGAGGAGGAGGAGGAGGAGGAGGAGGAAGAGGAGGAGGAGGAAGGAGAGGAGGGGGCGGGAGCGGGAGGAGGAAGAGGAGGGGGGGAGGAGGACCAGAGTAAACCCAGGATGCGTCAACGTGCTGCAATGCACCCACCCATCCCAAGCCCCCTTCTCATAAGTCACTACCAGTCTGCCGTTCCCTTGCGGATGGTGCCTCCCTTCGAATGACCCCCTTGAAGGACGACTGCCTTGTGGGCCTGTCACTCATGCGAAGCCCCAGTACGTATCTAAATGTCCACCATGCAACCCTTTAGCTTGGAAGAAACGCAAATGGGTACAATTTTAAAGGTCGAGGCCGCTTGCAGCGATAACCCAGTTCTGAAAAGGGTCTGCCCTTCATCCGTGTACGTGTTGCACTGGTTCCAGTTTTGATCATCGAAGTTTCGGGAGTCTCGAGAGAGAACCCACTTTGAAAATGATCCGCGTCCCATGTGAGCAGCTGTTTCACACATTGGAATATTGGGTCACAGAATTTGAGAACAGGCTGGTCTCCATCGATGTAGCTGCTTGGAGCTCTGAAGATGAATGTGCGCGGCGCTGTGGCGAGAGCCCGATTTGGAACATGCCCAGGAGGACCTGGCAGACCGCCGGGAAACGGAGACCCAGGCCGGAGGAAGACGGGAGAGGTGGTAGGGGGGGTGCGGCCCCGGGTTGCGCGCTCTTTGAAGCAGAGCGCCTGTTTCACTGTGTCGTGCTCTCCATCATCCAGGGCCTCGGCATGCTAATTTACTTAAATGTAAAGTTCCTCCCCTCCATCTTTGTAGAGTTGGCAAGTTTTCAAAACTAGTGCGCGCGGTGCGAAGGCGAAAGCCCCATTGGCCCTCAGTCTCTGTAACAGATGGAAGCTTGGAAGACGAATGCGCGCGGGCTCATACGAGAGCCCCATTTCAAAAACTACCTGTCCTCCACCCCTCTAACTGCTGCAAGCTTTCAAAAAGAGCGCGCGCTGCGATAAGGCGGTAGCCTCATTTTGAAAACCATCGACCCTCCACCCGTGTTGTTGCTGTCCCCCTTGAAGCTCTAGAATCGCAATTCGTAAGGAGGTCTCAAGCGAAACGCCCGGACCAGCTTACACACACGTCTGTTGGAGCGACAGGAGGAATTGTCTCTCATCAGGAACAGGGATACAGGAGGAGGTGGAGGAGGAGGAAAGACGGCAGCGGAGCGGGAGAGGGACGGGAGGAGGCACAGGGGGGAGGAACAGGAGGAGGGGTGGGGCTGAGAGAAGGTAGGGGGCGAATGGTGGGAAAGGTGGTGGGGTGGGAGCGGGAACGGGAAGGGGGTAGGGGGGAAGACGTGAAGGGAGGGAGGGAGGTGGGAGTGGAGGGGGAAGAGGGATTGGTGACAGGGATGCGAGGGACGTGGATGAGAAGGATGCGGATGAGGATGAGCAGCGGTAGGAGCAGGACCACTCAATGACAGAACGTGCCACCCACGGTTTCGTTTCAGGCGGCGCTGTGGGCTCATCGCATAAGAAGCCCCTTAGGGACCCCGAGAAGCCTTGAGTCATTTGTGGAAGGTGGCATACATAGAGGTATATTCCCAACACCGTGTTTGCTCTTCGGGGTTCTTACATCTTTTCTGAGGAACCCGGCCCTGCGTGCCTGCCTGGCGGCGATGCAGACGCCGTCGCCGTCCCGTCGCCGCATCGTCACCGCCTGTCGTCTGGGCCTGGTTGTCGGTCTGGCGGTCATGTTGTCGCCGTCGCCGCCCCTTCGCCGCCTCGTCGCCGCCCGTCGTCTGGGCCTGGTTGTTGGTCTGGCGGCTATGTTGTCGCCGTGGCCGACTCATCGCGGCCTCGCATACGTGCACCACATAGACCGTGCTGCAGACAGTCGAGCATATGATTAAGAAACCTCCTCCTGAACAGCTGGGCCAGCGTTTCGTAACCAACTTCCCTCAAAGCTGGCCCAGTTTCTTGAGCACGTTCACCCTTCCAACGTTAGCACGAACACTTGGCCCAGGCTTGTCTGAAGAAACTGTTGGAAAGTTGGCCCGGGTTTCTTAAATGATCATTCCCTTGATCATATTTTCGGTTGTAGGTTTCACCGCATGTGTAGCACAAGCCAGGCTGCACAAGACACATCGCAACACAGATATTGCACAACATAGATCACACCGCATAGATTGCACCACGTGTGTCGCACAACCTAGACGGCACCAAATAGATCACACCGCATAGATTGAACCACTTCATTTGCATCACATATATGGCACCACTCAGATAGCACCACATATATCGTGCGCGGCCGCGGCGATGCGCCAGCCAGCGCCGAGCAGTCATCGCAATCGCCGCCGCATTGGTTTTGCAAACCAAGTTGCGGGTGGGTGGGTGGGTGGGTTGACAACTGCAAGGTCGACAGGATGAAATGCACCACGTACATTTTCCTTTCTGCACATAGAACTGGATCTACCACCACCTCCACCACCCCTTCTGGGGTTTCCTGGTTCCCCCTGGGATGATACAACGCACATACGGTTTACCCCCACCGTCCATGGTACACCTGATTTGATATTGTCCTATCCAAACAGGTATCGCCCCCATTTCATCCTTGACCAAACAACTAGTCGCGCGCATTCGCACATCCACTTTCATCCATTTTCGAGAACCCCTCGTAACAGGTATGGCAAAGTCAACACGCGCTCAGAGTCGCGCGCGCATGCTGGAACCCTTCAAACACCGAGTTCGAAGTCCCCGAAAACATATGGAGCACCAGCGATTTCGCAACATGGCTTGTCGAACAAATCTGTTCGCGCGCTTTTGCGATTTTTAAGGAAACCGCAATGTGTTCCAGTATTCTCACCAAGCGGGATCTCACGGGCCTCCCGCGCGCGCATGCCGAAATCGTTTGAACGCCTTTGCGCGCTTCCTTGTTTTTGTTTGGGCGGGGGTGATCCCTGCCAGATATTACCATGTTGGCCACGCGCGCGGCGGCCGCGCGCGCATGTCGAAATCCTGCCAAAACCTTCATCACGGACGCATGGACAGCATAATCGTCATCGGCGTGACCAGCATCGGCGTCATCATTGGCCTTATCGTCGTCGTCACCGCCTTCACCATCATGGTTACTATCATCATCGTGTCCGCCTTTGCCGACGTCGCCATGATACCGCGCGCCCGCCCGAGTCACCGACCCGCACTGAAGTGCTCTCGTGTCCGCGCGGCATGCGAGACTCGCTGGGATGTCCCAGAGGTCAGCGCCGCCGCGGTCGCGCCAGTGGCACCAGTTCGGCTAGCCTGTCAGCGCAAGAGCTTGCGCGCTAGCGCCGCCGCAGCGATGCGCCAGCCAGCGCCGAGCAATCATCGCAATCGCCGCCGCATTGGTTTTGTATACTAAGTTGCAGGCGGTTGGGTTGGATGGTTGCGCGAGCAATAGACTTTATGAACTTTTCCACGCACTTTGCGCCATCAACTCTGTCCCACAGATTGCGCAAACAAGAAGACTGCTGGGGAAACACCTGTTTGGAGTCCACAGTGGCTGATATCTATAGGAATACATTGTGTATGGATATATACACATACACACACGCATCTATACATACATACATACATACATACATACATACATACATACAGACAGGCAGACAGACAGACAGACAGACAGATAGACAGACATACATGTACCGACGGCGAAGTGAGTGTGTCAACGCGCGTGTAGTAGCAAGATTCCGCTCGCTTCGCGGGGTGCACGTCCGGAACACGTACAGTCCAGTCGTTGCGGGGCCTCTTGCGAGCTTCTTTGTGGCCTCTTGGATGTGCCTTGGGGGCTTCTTGGGGCCTCTTCAGCACTGGGTTTCTTTGGGGCCTCTTGGGGCCTTTTGGGGGCGTCTTGGGCCGTCTTGGGGCGCCCTTGCGGCGTGTGGCCCATTCGGAGGCCGGTCTCTCGAGGCCGGTCTGGGGCCTCTCGCGGCCGTAATCGCCGCTGTGGAGAGGTGCTCAAATGTGGAAGGTGTGGGCCACGGTGTGGGCGTTGGTTGGCGTGACTTGCTCGGCTGCCGTGCGTGCGCGCCGCTCCGTCCTGCAATCCCCAGGGCTTCTGGGCTGCCTCATGGGGGGTTTTTGGGAGCTTCTTGAAAGCCTCGTGGGGGTTTCTTGGAGCGTCTTTGGGACCGGTTTGGGGCCTCTGGGGGCTTCTTGTTGACGTTTTGCGCCGGCTTCGGGCGCTCTTGCGCCGTCTGGCCCCTTCGGAGGCCATCTTGGAGGCGGCCGCCTTAGGGCTCTGTTGGGGTACTCTTGGGCCGTCTTGGGGACCCTTGGACCGTCTTGGGGGTCTCTTTTGGCCGACTCGGGGCCCTCTTGGGCAATGCTGGGGCCCCTTTGGGGGTCTCGTTGGCCGTCTTGAGGGCTTCTTGGAGGCTGCTTGGGCCGTCATGGTCTTCTGAAAGCCGAAAAAGGAGAGAACGCCGAAATCTTTCAAAAGCAAACAGAAAACCAATGATTTTGTCTCCTGGAGGCGCTCTTTCGAGTCCTCCTGGGGCCCCCTTGAGCCGTTTTGGAGGCCTCACGGGCCTTCTTGGGACCATCCAGGGCCGTCTTGGGCAGTCTTGGGGCCATCTTGGGCCATCTTGAGGCCCTCTTGGAGTCTAAAGAGGCCCCAGAGGCCCAAATCGTCGATTCCCCGTGGTTTTTTAACAGGTTTTGAGAACTGGAAAAGTGGGCAACCACCTTGGTACGGCGGAGTGGCAATTATACAACAATTGGGTACATTGGATACGTTGCAGTATCGCCTCCGTGGAAAACGCTGCCGCTCAGCACGTCACTTCCGCGCGTGTAGTAGCAAGATTCCTGGGCTTGCGCCACACCGCCGACCCCTTGGGGAACTGACGGTTGTTGCGCGTTGCTCATCATGAGGTCCTCTTGCGCGCTTTTGGTGGTTTCTTAGAATGGTTTTGGGGCTTCATGGGGGCCTTTTCGGGGCCTCTTGGGCTGACGTTCTCAGTACCCGCCGTGCACGAATGGGGAAGCGGACAAGAACCCACGTATACAGACGGCGGGCATCTGTCAAAACATCCGACGAATGGTTATCGAAGACACTTACGGCGAATCACCGCCGCCCCCTGCCTTTTCGGAAGCGCCTATTGAAGGTCACCTTGGCCGCCTAGAGGCCATCTTGACCCTTTCGGACCTTCTTGCAGGACGTCTTGGAGGGCTCTTGGGCCGACTTGGAGGCCATCTTGAGCGTCTTGGAGACCTCTTGGGCCGTCTTGGGGGCCTCTTGGGGCCGTCTTGGGCCTCTTGGGCGATCTTTGGGGGCATTTGGGCCGTCTCAGGCCGTCGGAAGGCCGCAAAAAAACAGATGCCACAATCCTTCAACAACTCATCGGAAATAACTGATGTTGGCCTTGTCGGGCATTCCTGGAGGCCCTCTTGGAGGCCTCTTGGGCCGTCTTGGGCCATCTTAGTGCCATCTTCGGCCGTCTTGGTGGGCCCCTGGCCCGTCCGACGCCGTCGGAAGCCGTTTGGGGGGCCTCTCTGAGCCGATTTGGGGCCCTCTTGGAATGCTCCAGGGCCGTCTTGGAGGCCATCTTGGGCGTCTTAAAGCCTTCAAGGCTGTCTTGGGGGCCTCTTGGGGCCGTCTTGGGCCGACTTGAGGCCCTCGTGGGGCGGTTCGGGGCCGTCTTAGAGGCCATCTTGTGTATCTTGGAGGTCTCTTGGCCCGTCTTAGGGCCCTCCTGGGGCCGTCTTGAGGGCCTCTTGGGCCGTCATGGGGCCATCTTGGAGGCCTCGTGGCTGATCTTGGGGCGATCTTGGGGGCCTCTTGGGCCGTCTTGAGCCGTCGGAAGGCCGAAACGAAGCAAATGTCAAAATCCTTCAAAACCCTAAGGACAATCAAAGATTTTGGCCTCTTCAAGCCCTCCTTGAGGACCTCTTGGAGGCCCCTTGGGTCGTCTGGGGCCGTCTTGGAGGCCTCTTGGGCGAACGTGGAGGTATCTTGGACTCTCTTGGGCCGTCTTGGAGGCCGTCTTGGACCATCTTGGGCGGACTTGGAAGCCATCTTGGGCCGTCTTGGAGGCCGTCTTGGACCATCTTGGGCGGACTTGGAGGCCATCTTGGACCATCTTGGAGGCCATCTTGGGCCAACATGGCCATCTTGGAGGCCATCCTTGGGCCATCTTGAGCGAAACATTTGGGAATCGAAGACGCCTACGGCGAATCACCGCCGCCCCCTATCTTTGTGGAGGCGCTTATGTGGCCGAACGTTGAGGCCAGACCTGCCAAGCTATCGGACCATGTGTTCCCCGAATCGGTTTGGAAAGCCTTCGGGTAACGCGTGGTCATCTTGAAGGTCATCTTGGCCGCCTGGAGGCCATTTGACTCTATCTGGCCTTCTTGGAGGACGTCTTGGAGGGCTCTTGGACCGTCTAAGAGGCCATCTTGAGCGTCTTGGAGACCTCTTGGGCCGTCTTGGGGGCCTCTTGGGGCCGTGATTGGGCCTCTTGGGCGATCTTTGGGGGCACTTGGGCCGTCTTGGGCCGTCGGAAGGCAGAAAGAAACCAAATGCCACAACCCTTCAAACACCCATGGGAAATCAATGATTTTTGCCTTTTCGGGCCTTCCTGGATACCCTCTTGGAGGCCTCTTGGGCCGTCTTGGGCCATCTTAGGGCCATGATCGGCCGTCTTGGTGGGCTCCTGGTCCGTCTGACGCCGTCGGAAGCCGTTTGGGGGGCCTCTATGGGCCGACTTGGGGCCCCCTTGGAATGAATGCTCCAGGGCCGTCTTGGAGACCATCTTGGGCGTCTTAAAGGCCTCCTGTGTCATCTTGGGGGCCTCTTGGGGCCGTCTCGGGGCCCTCTTGGGCCGTTCTGGGGCCATCTTGGAGTCTTGGGCGATCTTTCGGCGATCTTTGGGGGCTCTTGGGCCGTCTCGGGCCGTCGGAAGGCCGAAAAGAAGCAGATGTCACAATCCGTCAAAAACCTTAGGGAAATCAAGGTTTTTGGTCTCTTCTGGCCTTCTGTAGGCCCTCTTGGGGGCCTCTTGGGTCGTCTTGGGCCAGCTTCGAGCCAACTTCGGCCATCATGGTGGGTTCCTGGCACGTCTGACGCCGTCGGGAGCCGTCTTGAGGGCCTTTCTGGGCCGACTGGGGGCCCTCTTGGGGCGCTTCGGGGCCGTCTTGGAGGCCCTCTTGGGCGTCTTGGAGGCCATCTTGGGCGTGTTGGATGCCTCTTCGGCCATCTTGGTCCGTCATGGGGCCCTCTTGGGGGCCTCGTGGGCGATCTTGGGGGCCTCTTGGGCCGTCTTGAGCCGTCGGAATGCCGAGAAGAAGCAAATTCCAAAATAACCTAAGGAAAATCAATGATTTCGGCCTCTTCGGGCCCTCCTGGGGGACCTCTTGGAGGCCTCTTGGGCCGTCTGGGAGGCATCTGCGGGGCCTCTTGGGCCGTCTTGGGCCTTCTTGGACTCTCTTGGGCCGTCTTGGAGGCCGTCTTGGACCATCTTGGGCGGACTTGGAGGCCATCTTGGGCCATCTTCGCGATTTGTTGAGGATGTCCCGAGCGAAACGGCCGTTTCAGGCATTGACTGATGCAGTTTCCGGGTGGCCGGCGGGACGCGCCGGAGCCCCAGGGGGAGTTCTTTTGGAAAAAGAACCAAAACCAAAACCGATAGGATTCGGCACGCCAGGCACCCCTGCGATGAATCGACAGGGGGCGGCGGATTGAGCTCCTTTCCGGGTGGCCGGCGGGACGCGCCGGAGCCCCAGGGGGAGTTCTTTTGGAAAAGAACCAACACCAAAACCGAGAGGGTTCAGCACGCCAGGCACCTCTGCGATGAATCGAAGGGGGCGGCGGATCGAAGACGCCTACGGCGAATCACCGCCGCCCCCTGCCTTTGTGGAAGCGCCTATGTGGCCGAACGTTGAGGCCAGACCTGCCAAGCTATCGGACCATGTGTTCCCAGAATCGGTTTGGAAAGCCTTCGGGGAACGCGTGGTCATCTTGAAGGTCATCTTGGCCGCCTGGAGGCCATTTGACTCTATCTGGCCTTCTTGGAGGACGTCTTGGAGGGCTCGTGGGCCGTCTTGGAGGCCATCTTGAGCGTCTTGGAGGCCTCTTGGGCCGTCTTGGGGGCCTCTTGGGCCGTTCTGGGGCCATTTTAGAGGCCTCTTGGGCGATCCTTGGGCGATCTTTGGGAGCTCTTGGGCCGTAGCGGGCCGTCGGAAGGCCGAAACGAAGCAAATGTCAAAATCCTTCAAAAACCTTCGGAAAAGGCCGAAAAGAAGCAACTGTCAAAATCCTTCAAAAGCCAGCAAAACAATAGTTGGCTTTTTTCTGGCCTTCCTAGAGGCCCTCTTGGAGGCCTCTTGGGCCGTCTTGGGCCAGCTGCGAGCCACCTTCGGCCATCTTGGTGGGCTCCTGGCCTGTCTGACGTCGTCGGAAGCCGTTTCGGGTGCCTTTCTGGGCCGATTTGGGACCCTCTTGGGGTGCTCCAGGGCCGTCTTAGAGGCCATCTTGGGCGTCTTGGAGGCCTCTTGGGTTGTCTTTGTGCCCTCTTGGGCCGTCTTGGGGGCCTCTTGGGCCGTCATGGGGCCATCTTGGAGGCCTCTTGGGCGATCTTGGGGCCGTAACGGGCCGTCGGAAAGCCGAAAAGGCGCCAATGCCAAAATCCTTCAAAAACCTATGGAAAATTAAGGATTTTGGCCTCGTCGGGCCTGCCTGAGGGAACTCTTTGAGGCCTCTTGAGCCGTCTTGGAGGCCCCTTGCGGGCCCTCTTGGGCCGTCTTAGACCATATTGGGGCCATCTTGGGCCGTCTTGGATGCATCTTGGGGCCATCTTAGCCGTCTTGGAGGCCATCTTGGCTGTCTTAGAGGCATCTTGCAGGCCATCTTGGGCCATCTTCGCGATTTGTTGAGGATGTCCCGAGCGAAACGGCCGTTTTTGGCGATGGCAACCGGGTCTTCCAGGTGGCCGGCGGGACGCGCCGGAGCCCCAGGGTGAGTTCTTTTGGAAAGAGAACCAAAACCAAAACCGAGAGGGTTTCACACGCCAGGCACCCCTGCGATGAATCGACAGGGGGCGGCGGATCAAATGGCTTTCGGCGCATCCCGCCACCGTGTCTGGGTTGCGGGTCTGAGGCCACTCGGATGGCCAATGGGGTCTCGTGGGATGCGTATCGGGGGCGTCTTGGAGACATTTGTTGAACCTCTTGGGGGCAAACTGGGTTTTGGTTTCTTGGGCCGTCTTGGAGCCCTCTTGGGTCGTCTTTGAACCCTCTTGGGGAACTTTTGGCCCGTCTTGGGGCGAACTTCAAGACCTCTTGGGCCGTCTGGAACGTTGTGAGCGCCCAAGAGGCGAATGTGTTTAAAATCTCACGTTTTACAGAAAGGGAATGGGACGGTGTTTGCTTCTGGAGGCCCTCTTGGAACGCCTGTTGGAGGCTTGTTGGGGCGTCTTGGGGGCCCCTTAGGCCGTCTGGAGGCCAGCGTGGGCGTGTGTGATCGACCTTTCAGCGACTCGTGGCTCTCGTGGACCGCCCCAAGGGCCTCTTGGGGCCCTCTTGGCCTGCTTTGGGGCCCTGTGGCCCCCCCAAGATGCGTTCACCCGGATCCCGGGGGGCCCCCCACCCCTCCAAATCGACCGGACCGGGCTGTCGGGGGAGGGGCTTGGGGAGAGGGAACATCTCACACGCCGGCGAACCTCGAGGGGTCGGCGGATAACGTCTCGCACGTGTGTTCCCAGTATGCGTTGCTTTCCAAAGCAATCGTGCGCCGAAAGCCCTGCGGCAGAGGTAGGGGGAGGGGAGAGGGGGAGGAAGACCCTGAACAGGAACACGCGAGGCAGAAACAGACGGCGGGGCGGGGCGGGCGCCACCTAGCGCCCCAGGCTCGGCCTCGGCGGCAACGCCGCCGCCAGGAGGACAGGCAAGGGCACACGCATGAGCTCCCAGACTCCTCGGACCGGCGCCGGGCCCCTCTTCACGCGCGCCTGGCGGCGCCTCTGCCAGCGCCTCGGGCGCCGCCTCCCTGCGCGCTCTGCGCGCCAGGGGAGCGGCGAAGGGAGGGGCCTGCAGCGCCTCCGCTCGTGCCGTGCTTGGGCCATCGGTGGAAGTCAAATTGCAGCGTGTGCCCAAATGCCAGGGACCCTAGCTGAGGCAAGGAGGATCGGGGCTGCTGTTCCCATGCTACGACGTCTTACCCGCATGTTCCAGCACATGCTAGCATATATACCCTCTTGCGTGCTGTACCATTACCAGCCATCAGCCGGGACAAAACAGTCTGGCAGAGGACAGAGCGTCGTCCAGATGCTGGCAAACAAACCGCGTCGGTGTGATGTTTTGTTTTTTGAGGTCACCGTCGGGGGCGCGAAGGAGATTCCGCTCCGCGCGTCGCGCGCCACGCCCCCCTCGACGCGTGGGCCGCGCCTCAGAAGGGACAGAGGGCCGCACAGCAGAGACAGAGGGCTGGGTGCGCCGCGCCACCCTCGACGCGTGGCCCGCGCGCGCAGCGGGTGTTAGAGAGTCGCGCAGCAGGGAGGGCGAGGTCGGGCGAGGCTGGAACGAGGACCAGGCCGTTCCAGAGCGTTCCGGAACGCTCTCAGAGAGCGTTCCAGAACGCTCCGAGGAGGCCGAGGCGCCCGAGACAGCCTCCAGGGCCGCGGGATTTCATGGACTCTCGATGCATCCTCCCGCGAAGTTGTCCTCGCCCCAGCTCCGTCTGCAGGGGGAGGAGGAGGAGGAGGAGGAGGAGGAGGAGGAGGAGGACGAGGAGGAGGAGGAGACGAGGAGGAGGAGGACGAGGAGGAGGACGAGGAGGAGACGAGGAGGAGGACGAGGAGGAGGGAGGAGGAAGGGAGGAGGAGGAGGACGAGGAGGAGAGAGGAGGAGGAGGAGGACGAGGAGGACGAGGAGGAGGGGGAGGGGGCGCGCGCCGCGCGTCCGTCGGCGTGTCCGCCGTGCCCCAGCGCGCACAGAGCTGCACAGCAGAGAGGGGGGCGCGCCGCGCCCGCCTCGGGCCCCCACTCCCGGGGCCCCCCCTCCTCCTCACGTCCTCCTCCTCCTCCTCCTCCTCCTCCTCTCCTGCTCCTCCTCCTCCTCCTCCTCCTCCTCCTCCTCCTCCTCCTCCTCCAGCTGCCCGCCCGGCTCGCAGTTGTGAGCAGCTCCAGGCCGGTACCCTCCAGTTCTAAACGGAAGCAGTGGCGTGATCATAAATTTCTGGCGCTCCGCGCGGATTTCTGGGATCTGCACTGGAGCGCCACGGTGGCGCCTCGGGCGCCGCCCCTGGCGCGCTCCGCGTGCCAGGGAGGGGGATCCAGCGAAGATCCAAGAAATCCGCGTGGAGCGCCCAAAGTTTATGTTTGCGGCCCCCGTTAGCCAGCGCCAGGAGGACCGCCTCGGCAGGCGGCGGATATGGATAGATTCGAACCCTGATGGCGTGGGAATAGAGCCCTGTCCACCGCTTGCCGAGGTCCCCAGAGATCGACTTCCCAGGCGGCGGTCATGGATATGTCCCTGCCTCGCAGAGGGGCGGGACTTAGAGAGAGGTCCGACGTTGCGACAAGAATGACAATAGTGTGAAAAATCACGGCTGGAACTTGATCTTTTCCATTATTACCTAACAGCGAAGACTGATAGGTTTCTAGTGGGATCAAAAGAGAGCAGCAGATCACTCCACAGGGGGGTCCGGGCAGGTGTTGGGAGTTGCCGGGCGGCAGGTGCCGGGCTCGTTTTTCACCAACAGTCACACACTTCGTGCTCTTCGACTTCCCAGAACTCCATTCCCAGGCCACATTCTCAATACCCGGATGCAACAGTCACACACTTCGTGCTCTTCGAGATCCCAGAACGCCATTCCCGGGCCACATTTAGAATAACCGGATGCAACAGTCACACACTTCGTGCTTCTTCGAGTTCCCAGAACCCATTCCCGGGCCACATTTTGGATGCCCGGAGCCAACTGTAGGCCACTTCGTGCTCTTCGAGTTCCCAGAACTCCATTCCCGGGCCACATTTTGCCCGGAGCCAACTGTGCCCGGAGCCAACTGTAGGCCACTTCGTGCTCTTCGAGTTCCCAGAACTCCATTCCCGGGCCACATTTTGAATGCCCGTAGCCAACTGTAGGCAACTTCGTGCTCTTCGACTTCCCAGAACTCCCATTCCTGGGCCACATTTTCAGCAGGGGCAAGAGCACGACGAGGAGGAGGACGAGCAAGACCAGGAGGACGAGGACGAGCAGGAGCAGGACGAGGAGCAGGAGGAGCAGGAGAAGAAGGACGAGCAGGAGGAGGAGGAGGACGAGCAGGAGGAGGAGGACGACCAGGAGGAGGAGGACGACCAGGAGAGGAGGAGGAGGAGGAGGGGAGGGGGAGGAGTACCAGGAGGAGGAGGAGGAGGAGGAGGAGGAGGAGGAGGAGGAGGAGGAAGAGGAGGAGGAGGAGGAGGAGGACGAGGACGAGGAGGAGGAGGAGGAGGGGGGGGGAGAGTACCAGGAGGAGGAGAACGAGGACCACCAGGAGGAGGAGGAGGAGGAGGAGGAGGAGGAGGAGGAGGAGGAGGAGAGAACACCAGGAGGAGGAGGACGAGCAAGACGAGGAGGACGAGAACGAGGACGACCAGGAAGAGGAGGAGGAGGAGGAGGGGAGGGGGAGGACTACCAGGAGGAGGAGGAGGAGGAGGAGGAGGAGGAGGAAGAGGAGGAGGAGGACGAGGAGGAGGAGGAGGAGGACGAGGAGGAGGAGGGGGGGGGAGAGCACCAGGAGGAGGAGAACGAGGACCACCAGGAGGAGGAGGAGGAGGAGGAGGAGGAGGAGGAGGAGGAGGAGGAGGAGAGAGCACCAGGAGGAGGAGGACGAGCAAGACGAGGAGGACGAGAACGAGGACGAGCAGGAGGAAGAGGAGGAGGAGGAGGAGGAGGAGGAGGAGGAGGAGCAGGAGAAAGAGGAGGAGGAGGAGGAGGCAGGCTGAGGCTGAGGCTGTGACTGCGACTGCCGTTGCCGCTGCGACTGTCATCGCGAATGCGACTACGACTGCGAGAACAGCAGAATTCGACAACTGGATTTTCATCTGAATCTTAAGGGGAATGCTTTCAGATATGCTTCTACACATCGCTGATAGGTTGCTTTGCCGGGATAATTTCAGAGGCCTTACGGCCAGTGCCGCCGACCCTGAAGGGAGACGGCGACGACGACGACGACGACGACGACGACGACGACGACGACGACGCGGGCCAGAGTCCTCAAGGGTGCTTCTTGTGGGGTCTCTTCGGAAGGCTCTTGGAGGCCTCCGGGGAGAATTAATGTGGCCTCTTAGGACCCTCTTGGGGGCCTCTTGGGAGCCTCTTGGGGGCCTCTTGGGGCTTCCCTGGGGGCCGCTTGTGGGCCTCTTGTGGGCCTCCTCTGGGGCCTCTTGGGAACCTCTTGGGGCCTTATTGGAGCCTCTCGGGGGCGAGGGCTCGAAATGTCCGTTCGGGTCCCCCGTCTGGGCACGCTCTTGGAGCCGCCTTGAGGGCCTCTGGGGCAGCCTTGGAGGCGCTTTGGGCTGTCTTGGGGTCCTCTCGTGCTGTGTCGGGCCCCTCTTAAAGGCCTCTTGGGCCGTCTTGGGGCGATCTCGGGGGCCTCTTCGACCGTCTTGGAGCGGAGGGACGCGGAGAAGGCGAGAACACCCAAATCTTTCAGAAATTTCAGGGGATTCACTGAATGTTGCTTCTTGGGGCCCTCTCGGGAGTGCTCTCGAAGGTCAGTTGGAGCGTCTTGGATGTCTCCTGGGCAGCCTGGAGGGCATGAAAGCGTTTGGGACCGATTGCGTGGCGATTGGGGGCCCTCCTGGACCGTCTCGGGGACCTCTCGGACCACTCTTGGCATGTCTTGGTTCTGCGCTCCTGGGACCCCGGGGGGGGGGGATGCGCATCTGACCCGGGACGCCCCCCCCGCCCCGGGAGCTGCGAATCTGACCCAGGAGACCCCCCCCTCCCCGAAGGGGGAGGGATCAGCTGGAAGGGGCTTCCCTTCGATTCGATCTCGGCACTGCTGGTTTCTGCTCTCGCTGGCACGTGTGAGCAGGAGGGTGCTCGTCCTCCTCCTCCCTCCTCGTCCTCCTCGTCCTCGTCCTCCTCCTCCTCCTCCTCCTCCTTCTCCTCCTCCTCCTCCTCCTCCGACGGCTGGCGGAGACGACGACTCGAGCAGACAGACCCCTCGCGCACGCCGACAGTGCGTCGGCGGATCGGTCTGTGAGGGCCCCCCCAGGAGGCCCGAAAGCGGGCGCAGACGCCCGGTGTGAAGACATCGCGACGCCACGACCTCGGTGAGGGAGAGCAGACCAAGAGCAGCAAGGCTGCTTCTTTCCTCCTCTCCTCTACTCTACTCTCCTCTCCTCTCCTCTCCTCTCCTCTCCTCTCCTCTCCTCTCCTCTCATCCTTCCTCCTCCTCCTCCTCATCCTCCTCCTCCTCCTCCTCCGCCTCATCATCATCGTCATCATCATCATCATCATCATCATCATCATCATCATCATCATCATCATCATCATCATCATCATCATCATCATCATCATCATCATCATCATCATCATCATCAAGGGCATCGAGCGGGGGGGGGGCAGAGGGCGCTCGTCTCGCTCCTCCCGGGGGGCCGCGGGGCGCGCGGCGGCGGCGGCTCCCCGCGTGCAGAGGCAGCAACACGGTGCCCTGCGGCCGCGCCACGGCGGCGACCCGCTGCTTCTGCGGGCACGCGTTCCACACGCACGAGGTCAGGGCTCGTTTCGAATCCTCCGATTCGATTCGATTCGACTCCGCTGGATTCCGATGCCGATTCGATTCGATTTCGGATTCCGATTTGGGCTCCGATACCTCATTGGACGCATACTAGCCTGCCGATTTCCGCCGATTCGACTTTTCCCGACTCGGCTGCCGATTTCTGCCGATCCGACTTATTTCGATCGCCGATCCGACTTATCGATTCGATTCTGGGCTCCCCTGCGAGGTCGTCGGGGGCAAGATGCGCTGCACCACGCCCGGGTGCCTCTGCAGCCAGGACGGCTGCCGCTTCTCGAGGGCGGGTGTGGAGCGCGAGGGTATGCGGGGGAAGAGAAAGAGGGGCGATGGAAAGGAGGAGGAGGAGGAGGAGGAACAGGAGGAGGAGGAAGGAGGGGATGAGGAGGTACTATGCGGGCCGAACTTCCGTAATTACAATAGCCGGAAGTCTGTCCAGACGGCGCTCTCGCCTCGGCGCGGGCAGCACACCGCCAGCGTCACCTGAACGTCGTGGCCAGTTTAAGAGCGAATGGAAAGGATGTTTCAGCAGAAACCGGCGTTTTTGGTTCAGATGTGGGTTTGAACGACGTGGACGAATCAAACGCACGTTTGACGAAAGTCAAAATCGAAGCGATGTGCTAGCAGATTTGGCCAGTTTGATTGCCGCCAGTTTCCGTCGAACGCGTGCGGAGCAAGGGTCCGGCGGTCAGAATGGATCATTGTGCAGGCAGTCGCACATTTCGTGGAGGATGTTGCGGAACGTATTCCCATCTTCCACGTCGTGAGCTCTTGTTATCCGTGTCGTGCCACCGTCTACTCACTCCCTCCTCATCCCTCCTTCTCCATCTCACGATCATAATCATCGCGATGCAACAGGCATAGCACTTAGGCAACACAAGGGGGTGCCGCCAGGGGATAGGTCACTTACCAGTTCGTGCCCAGATTGTGGGGATGTTTCCAGCGGTTCGCTTGTTTTATGAATGTAGGCGCGTCTTGTTCAGGGCCGCGTGGTGTTCGCGATGTCGCAACCATAGCTCTTGGGCGCCACAAGGGGGAGCAACCACGGGGTAGAACATTTGCCCGTTGGCGCCCAGCATTCGGGGAGATCTCACAATCTCACAAGAGACGCTGTCTGTTTGAGGTGGGCGTGTTTTTCCCAACCCTCCTTGGTTGGGTATGCGTTTTGAATAGTGTACTGTGGTCTCCGCCCTTCCTTCTCTCCTTCCCGCCTCCCTCGTGCCTCCTCCTGTCTTGCCTCGGAGGGGGGGGGGGGGCTGCGATGTGTGAAACTGTCGCCACTTTCGAGGGCTGCTGGGGGGGTTCAGCACAGTGACGTACTTCGCGGATTCAAATTAGACCTCGCCGTCCCTAGGGGGTTGCGATCTGTGAAACTGTCGCCACTTTCGAGGGCTGCTAGGGAGTCCAGCACAGTGACGTCCTACGCGGATTTAAATTAGACCTCGCCATCCCTGGGGGGCTGCGATCTGTGAAACTGTCGCCACTTTCGAGGGCTGCTGGGGGGTCCAGCACAGTGACGTCCTACGCGGATTCGAGTTAGACCTCGCCATCCCTGGGGGGCTGCGATCTGCGAAGTTGTTGCCACTTTCGAGGGCTGCTGGGGGGTCTAGCACAGTGACGTCCTACGCATATTCAAATTGTTGACGCTTCGCGAATCCCCACCAGCCCATCCAGAAACGATGCCCATAGGGATTGCCTCGATCAGGGAAGTGGGCAGCACACAGAGGAAGCCATGATGAGACATCTTGGGATATATTGAGCCATCTTGGAGGTCATTTGGGGCTCCCAGACGCTCTCGGAGTCATCTTAATCAATGCCCCCCCCCCAAGAGGCCAACATGTGGCTAAATGTTTTTTTGTAAAAATCAAAGATTGGGCATTCTCGCCGAGGCCTCTTGGAGCATCTTGGGTGCCTCTGGGGGTCTCTTGGGGCCTCTTGGGGATCTCTTGGGGGCCTCCTGGGGGCCTCTTAGGGGCCTCTTGGGGCCATATTGGGGCAATATTGGGACCTCTTGGGGCCTCCTGGGCGCTTCTTGGGGCCATCTTGGAGGAGATCGATCAAACACGAGGGGAGCTTCAATTAGGCCCCCCCCGGGAGGCCAAAATGGGGCCAAACCCATAGTAAGACCAATGGTTGTGGTTTCCTCGCCGAGGCTGTTTTGGACGCTCCGACGACTCGCGGACCTTTTTTGTCCAGGTCCATGGGGAGGGGGTAGGGGGAGGGGTCAAGACGCCCTTCCCGCCAGCAAGCCGTCTCGCTCACTCCCACCCGCCCTCCCGACACATACGTAGCACCCGAGCCTGGCCCGAGCCGCAGCATATGCAGCAGTCGTCGTTGGATGGCCAGCTACTGGGGGCCAATCCGCCGCCGCCGCCGCCGCCTCCGCCGCCGCCCCCGCCGCTCGCCGCCGCCGCCGCCGCGCCGCCGCCGCCGCCGCCGCCGCTGTCCGCCGCCGCCGCCGCCGCGCTGCCCGCCGCCGCCGCCGCCGCCGCCGCCGCCCCCGTTGCCAACTCGCCGCCGCCGCAGCCGCTGCCGCCGCAGTCGCTGCCGCCACCGCTGCCGCTGCCGCCGCCACCGCCGCCGCCGCCGCTGCCGCCCCCGCCGCCGCCGCCGCCGCCGCCCTCGCCGCCGCCACCGCCGCAGCCGCCGCAGCCGCTGCCCCCGCCGTAGCCGCCGCAGCCGCCGCCGCCGCCAAGTGTAGTTTGTTATGTTTGTTGACAGGGGTGGTGGGGGGAGGCCGCATCGGTCTCGCTGCGCATGCTCCGAATTTGGAAACAGAGTGTGTGTTTGTATTGCTTGTTACAAGGGATGGTGGGGGCAGAGTGTGTTTTGCATTGTTTCTTTACAAGGGATGGTGGTGGGGGGCCTCATGGACCTGGGTTGGCTCCCAGTCGCCTGGGGGAGGGGGTGTATACTAATAGGGAACAGTGATACACCCCTCCCCGAAAGGGAAGAAGGAGGGGTGGAAGAGGAAACTCTCTAAACCACCGGCGCCCAGAGGGCTGGTTGGATTAGACCTACGCGTCGCTGGGGGGCTGCGATGTGTGAAACCATCGCCATTTTCGGGGGCTGCTGGCGGGTCCAGCACAGCGACGTCCCTCGCGTACTCAAATTAGACCTCGCCGTCCCTGGGGGGCTGCGATCTGTGAAACGGTCGCCACGTTCGAAGGTTGCTGGGGGGTCCAGCGCAGTGACGTCTTACGCGGATTCGAATTAGACCTCGCCATCCCTGGGGGGCTGAGATTTGTGAAGTTGTCGCCGTGTTCGAGGCCTGCTGGGGGGTCCAGCACAGTGACGTCCTACGCGGACTGAAATTCGACCTCGCCATCCTTGGGGGGCTGCGAGATGTGAAGTTGTCGCCACGTTCGAAGTACGATTGTTGTGTGTATGTACATCATTAATTATATATGTTTGTATGTATGTGTGGCTACAACATATATATATATATACACAATACGCAGCAAGTGAGTACGCTAGTGGGGGAGCCGCCATGGGGTGTTACATCCGCCCGTCCCCAGTTTGATCGCGGGCATGTTTTAAGAGAAACGCTGGTTTTGGTACCCATGAACGTTTTTTATTTTGGAATCCCATGACCATCGCGGTGTAGCACACGCGTCACCTGGGCACCCCAAAAGGTAACTGCTAGATAACGCTCAGTCACCACAGGCTAATTCGCTCCCGCTCAAACACTCATCACAGCGGGACGTGCCCAGAGCATATAGGCGCACATGGGGATCCGGTTAATTGGTTGGTTGGTTGGATGGTTGGTTTGGTGGTTGGTTGGTTGGTTTGTCTGGTCGGCTCTGCACTCCCCGGGCTGCTCCGCGGGGCCGATGTGCAACGGAAATTGGTTTCCAGCATGGCCCTGCGGCTCCCGCGTCCCACGCGGCCCATGCTGGTGGCATGGGCCATCAGGATCATGCTTCCGCGCGCAGGTGTCGCCCGTGTCTCTGCACTCCGTACGTTTTGCAGGAGCGACAGCGACAAGGGCGTCACCAGCACGCGAGCAACGATTTTCTTTTTTTGTGTAGGGGGATGGTTTCGGTTTCCAGCCAGGCGGCGTCATGCGATACATTTGTACAAAACGGTGGTTTTGCTCATGCTTCCGGCAATTGTACGGAAGTCCGGCCGGAATGGCAGGTGTGAAGGATGAGGGGGGGGGCCGTTAGTATGTACCATGTACCACACGGGTTGAGGGTCGGGCGGCGGAGGTGGCAGGGCTTAGGGGTGCCCACAAGCAGCAGTCCCAGCTGCTCCCGAGCGCAGGGGATGCGTGAGCGAGGGGGCGGTGACGGAAGGGAACGGGGACAGGGACGAGAGGGAAGGGCCCCTGCAAATGACGAGCGAGCGAGGAAGTTTCACCGCCAGATGTGTGTGTGTGTGTGTCCATGCGCGCCGCTCTGGAGTCACGCCCAGGGACCTGCAGTGCTGGATGTGGACGCAACCGGCTCCTGGGAGTGTCCACGGTGCCTGGCGCTCCTGGGCACGATTCCGAAAGCTTGCGGCGAGACAAGCGAGCAGCCAGATCGATACTGCCACAGGCAAGCCCCGGGCCCGCGATCGGTGGAGACCGTCTCCAGGCTCAAAGACGCATGCACCAATCCTGCTCCCAGGATTGGCGTGGCCAGGGTCGGTTCAGGTGGTCGGGCTGTTCCGGGAGTCGTGAACGTTGATGTTCCGTTCCCGACGTTGCACGTCCCCGCGCCAATCTTCCGACCAGTCGGGTCTCGTCGAGGGGTCCCAGGACACGGGATCTCGACGCTGGCAGCTTGTCCATGAGCTAAAAAAGAAGAGGGGAAGGTGGAGGATGAGGGAGAGGAGGAGACGGAGGGGCCTGGACCGTGCTGGGCTACCGCAATTACCCCAGATGAATTGCACGAGGACCTTCGCCTGACCTTTGTCCTGCTCGCTCGCGCACTGTTCTCTTCTTCCCTTTTTGTGCGGACGCCACCTTGCTGCACATATGTGAAGACATATAGGGGATAAGGGAACGGGCAGAGGAGGAGAGGTGGTGGAGGACAGCGAGGAACAAAAAGAGGAGGGCGACAAGGAGGAACGGTTTCCCTCGGGCAAAACGCGCAACCGAATCGTGAGGGCGCGATGCCCGTGCAGAGGAAGAGGAGCTGGACACGGATAGGGGGAGGGATAGTGGGAAAAGGTATGTTGTGAAGGGCGGATGCGCTATCAATTTTGGGTTTTTCGTGACGCCCCGCTGGTTCTGACCCAGCACGCCTCGGCACGACACGCTCACATCTCCCCTCCCAGTTCCCAGGCATCAGCGTCCCAGGCTGTTTCCAGCCTCCTTTCTCGTGGAGCGAAGCGACACGCTGTCCGCTCACGAGGCACTGCGAGTTGCCGGGGCCGCCGCCGTGTCACGCCGAGTAGAAGTTGCCGACCGTAGGCAGGAGGACGAGGACGAGGTGGCGCGCGGCATGAAGCTCCGCCAGTGCGGCCGAGCCGCGGCCGCGCCACCCCCCCCGCTCCATCCGACCGCCCTAGCCTTTCTGCTTTTCCTCTCTCGCCTCATCCTGCTCATCCTTCTCCTGCTGCTGCTGCTGCTGCTGCTGCTGGTCCTCCTCATCCTCCTCCTCCTCCTCGTCCCTCCTCCTCCTCCTCCTCCTGCGCCTCCTCCTCCTCCTCCTCCGCCTCCTCCTCCTGTGCTAAACGGGGAATGGAGGAGTGTGGGGGGAAGAGGAGATGCCCGCAGATCGGGCCCTGATGAAAATATCCTGGCAGTTCACCTACGTGCCAGCGGGCGCGACGTGCTCGTGCGGGCATTCGAGCACCGAGCACGACGCGGCTCTCCGGCCGCTGCACGGCGCGCCGGAACCGTCGTGCGGGCTCACGGCGCTTCGCGGCAGCATGCTCGAGAGTTGCCGTCGGAAGGGTCGTCGGCGTGGGGAGGGGGAGGAGGAGGAGGAGGAGGAGGAGGAGGAGGAGGAGGAGGAGGAGGAGGAGGAGGAGGAGTAGGAGGAGGAGGAGGAGGAGGAGGAGCAGGAGCAGGAGGAGGAGGAGGAGGAGGAGGAGGAGGAGGAGGAGGAGGAAGAGGAGGACATTGCGAATTTTGACGAGGAGTTTGTGGAGGCCTCCAAAGATCCTTCGTGAGGCTTGGGTGGCCTCCGGCAGGTTTCACTGCGGGCCCAGGTGTTTGATTCAAGAGGCTTGCGCCATCCCACCTGGTCCGTGGAGAGGAAATCTGTTGCTTCCGATGCTGGCTCGTCCTCATCTTCCTCCTCGTCTGTCGCGGTGCTTCGTGGAGGCCAAGGGGGCCGCCTTTGGGATCTTTTCCCAGGCTCCTGGCGGCTTTGGGGGGCCATCTGGGGTGTTCTTGGAGGCCTCGTGGGGTCCTGTTGGGGGTCTCTGGGGCCTTACTTGAGGGAAGGCTTCCAGCGTCCCTGCGGGTTCCCCCTCTAGGGCCTCTCTTGGGTCCCTCTTTGGGGGCTCTTGAGGGCCTCTTGGGACGTATCTGGACCCTATCGGGGGCCTCTTGGAGCCCGTCTTGGGGGCTTCTTGGGCCGTATCTGGACCCTATTGGGGGGTCTCTTTGGCCGTCTCGGGTCAGTCGGGGGGGCATCTCGTGCCGCGCTGGGTTTGCCAGACGTCCGACGAGGCGAGAACGCGAAACTCATGCAAACACTTGGGGAACATCATTGGCGTTCGCCTCTTGAGGCCCTCTTGTATGGGGGCCTCTTGGGGACCTCTTTCGGCGTCTTGGGCTGTCTTGGCGCTATCTTCGGTGTTCCTGAGGCCTCTCTTGTGTGGTGGGGCCCCGAGGGCCATCTTAGAGAGCATCCTGGGCATCTTGGCGGCCACGGAGAGTCGATTATGCTGCTCCGTGGGTGCGTAGAAGACATGTTGCACGTGCGTGGGTTGGCGCCCTCTTGGCGGCTTCCTCCTTTTGTGGCCTGGCCCTCTCCAATTATCTGGCATCGCGCCCCTTTGCCGTTGATTGACACGCCCTCTGGACTTTTCCTTGCGGGCCGCCGAACAAAAAAAAAGTGCGTAGAAGAGCTCCAACCCACCCTGTCCACCCCTCGAACGGGATGTTGTCCACCAGGGGAGGGGGGGAACGGGGCGGTCTTTTGCCAATCATCTCACACGCCTTGTCACCCCAGGGAAGGCGGGGGCCAGCGGAGTGGACAGTCGGCAGATCCGTCGTGCCACTAACTCCGCGCATGTTCTCGCATCGGGATTGTGAAGTACACATGCGGCAACTCGCACGCGCGCGCGCTCGTACATGCGATGCCAGCTGTCGCATGAGTGTCGCGTACATGCGTGTGTAGAACAGAGGAACACTCATGTTATAAAACTGCGGGATCTGAGCAGACGGTTGACATTCCATGCGGGCCTTGATCGGTTGACATCAGTTTCACATGGGCCTGCGTGCGGAACACGACAAGGGGAAGGAAGCGATAGGAGGTGGACGAGGAGGAGAAAGAGGGATGCGGACAATGAGGATCAGGCAGTTCATACTTGAATAGGATGAGAATATGAATCAAGCGGGGGAACAGGAGGCATGATGAGGTGAGGGGTTGGGCAGGATGTGCCTTATCTCTCTCTCTCTCGACTCTGCCCCTCTCGACAGCCCGCAGGTTCCCTTTCACGCTTGCGAGGTAACCGGGTGCAACTGCCAGGAGCCTCCTTCCTGTTAGGTTGCGTTGTTTGACACCTGGCGCGCACACTGAAGCAGCATTTGTTGGATGTGTGCCAGCTGACGAGGCGGATGCCGACAATATATTCAAAGTGGCGACAGAACGTGAGAACGACGACGCCCATCATCAAGGCCCAGATGCCGGCGACTATGGCGAGGATGATGTAAGTGAGATTCGTGACTGCAGGTAGGAGGTGCAGAGACTAATTCCAGATGCGCAATAATGTAATTCTCGATATCCGTAAGCACTCTTATCAGAAGCATTCGTTTAGTGTCCGGTTCAGTGGCCATCATTTCGTCTTCAGTTGTTCTTGGAGTTTGTCACATACCAACCATGTGTGGAAACTAGGCGGTGTGGATGTATCGTATGATCCACAATGTACATCTGCGTATACATGTGTGAGTGTCTACTCTGGCGTATCCGTATTGACACGGGTTTTGTTCTAGGCTGGCTATTTGTATGTGCCCATCGCAGCGTGATCAAATCCATATTATATTGAATTGAATCGAGATTATTCTACGATCGGTCGCAGCACAATTCAATCCATGTTGAATCAGGGGCTCTTCAAATCATGTTTCCCGCGATGTTGTGTATTTCAATCTTTTCGTGGGCGTTGACGCTGGAAGCTGAACCAGTGACTTGTCCGTACGATTCAGAACAACAGACGGAAGGGCGGGGTCTCAGTGAGGGTCTCGATCATGCGAAAGGATCGAGCCCAAGAGGGCAATTATGCTGAGGATAATTGACGAGGGTGACGACGCAGAGGACAAGGATAATAGGGAAGATGGCGGGGGGTCTTACGGGCCATGCCTGCGAACACATCGACCGCGTAAGGCCACATTCCTTGTACAGTCGTTACTGCCATTGTGCCAGGCTGAATGTTGGCAGCCGCTGGTGGCGGCGCCAAGTCTCCAGGCAGTCGCATTGAGAGACAGGGCCCCTCGCCGGAGCCAGGGCCGACATGTTCGCGTGGCCATCGGAACCGGGAGAGATGCAGAGGAGAGGAAGAGAAAATAGCAGAGGTGGATGAGGCAGTGGAACTCGGGAGGGGGAGTAGGCGGAGTCGGGCGGGAAGCAGGGGGGGCGAGCAGTGGAGAAGGCGGAGTGGGCGAAGGAGGAAGAGGAGGAGAGTGAGGAGCAGGATCTGGCCGAGCAGGAGATGAGTAGGCAGAGCCAGAGGAGGACGAGGATATGGATGAGAAGGAGGTGCGTGTGTGAGGCAAAGCAGAATGACGAGGAGAAGTAGGACGCGGAGGAGGAGCAGGAGGAGGACGAGGATGTTGATTAGACGGACGTGGAGGTGGGATGAGACGGATGAGGAAAATGAGGAAGAGGAGCAGAAGGGAGAGCGGGGAGGATGAACCTGAGGAAGAGAAAACACGTGAAGGACTACGTACAAGGAGGGGGCAGATAATGAGCACGAGGCGAAGGAAGAGGGGAGACAGGAGGATGAGCAGCAGCAGCAGAAGCACGAGGCGCAAGAACGGAAGAGGGGGAGGTGGAGGAGGTGGACCTGAAGGTGGAGATGGATGGGAGATGCTGTGAGAGAGCGCGAAAGCGATATAACACTGCAACCCAGACGTTTCACTGTCCTGGGATGTGCGTGTGTGGCCACAGCTGGGCCTGCCACCGGACGGAGATCAGAAAGGTCCACGAAAGGAGCGCTGTTTCCATTTTGAGATCTCTGCCGAGCTACGCGCATGATTGCATTCCCCCCTCTTGCTGTGGGCTCCCAGATCCTTGATCCTGCACCTCCCTGCCGTCCCTCTCGCTTCGCGTCGGCATTCCCGCCCCGCCCCCCCGCCCTCTTTCTCCCTGTCATTCTGTTTAGTGCTCCGCGCGGCAGCGACGTTATTCTGCACCTTTCTGCTCTTCGGCTCACGCCTCCACGTGCCCATCCGCCCTTCCGTCTCGACCCACATGCCTCCGCCCCTCTTGGTGAAACGGACGCATGGTCGGGAATTTGGGATAGCGCGACGCACCGCCGGTTCTGGCCCACCGCGCTCTGGTGCGACACGCTATTCACGTTTTTTTCCCCGAGCGTCATCGCCCCGAGCCTTTCCCAGCCTCCCACCCCGCGGAGCGGAGCGACACGTTATCCGCTTGTAAGACACGCTAAGCCGAAGTTCCCGACGTACGTCAAGCATAAGCCCACCTCTGCTCTACAGCGCCACGAAGAGGGCTTCTACGTTCTGCAACGGGAGCACGAAGACCGATGCGGTGGGCAGGGTGGACAGGGGCAGCAACTCAGGCGCAGCAGTTTGCAATTTGCATGTGCGCGCATGGCAAAGGGAGTCCCATTTCAAGGCGCTTGTTTGCTCGAGGCGTTCAGGTGTGTCCCTTCGGCGCGCGCTGCAGTCGTGATTGTTCAACCGAGAGAAGGTGGGCTCTGTCTACAAGCATCTACATGACACTGTCCCCCGTTACCATTCATTGTTACTCCCTTTATCCTGGTCTTCCTCATCATCAGCATCATCATTATTATTATCATCATCCTCATCATCAACATCATCGTCACCGTCACCCGCAACATTCCCATGCCCTTCCCAGAGCTATCGTCTCATATCTTTCCCCATCCTCCTCCTCCTCCTCCTCCTCCTCCTCCTCCTCCTCCTCCTCCTCCTCCTCCTCCTCCCCATAGCCATTTGGCTCAAGCCATTTTGGCTCAAGCCTCTCGCTCCCTGGTCCCCGCGAGCGGCGCGCGCCTGGGTGCCTCATGGTGGCCCGGAGCAATTGGCACCCTTTACGGCACCTACGGCGTGGCAAGCAGTACTTCGCGAAGTATGCCATGGCCAAGCAGGTGCCCTCCGAGGCCATGGACACCCAGTAGCTCATGGGTTTGATGGAAAACACTTCCTACTTGAACAAGGAGGTCTTCCTGCGCGAGCTCATCAACAATGCGTCCGATGCCCTGGACACGGTGCAGAAGGACATGCAGCTGCTGCCGTTCAAGATCGCAAACAACAGCAAGAAACCCTTTCACCAACGTCGATGTGAAAGGGGAGCCCAACAACATGCAGGCCGATGAGGTATTTGCCATGTCCCTGACGAATTTTAAAGAGACCGCCGAGAAGAACCTGGGCAAGGAAGTCAACCATTCAGTGGCCGTTGTGCCAGCGTACTTCAACGAGGCGTAGAGGCAGCCCAAGAAGGAACCGAGCACTAACTCTGGGATGAACATCCTTCATCTCGTCAGCGAGCCCACGGCGGCGATCGCGCATGGCCTGAACACGAAGATCGAGAAAGAAATCCTGGTGTTCAACCCCATCGAGGGCAAGGCCGACGAGGAGTTACGCGAGTTGATCACGAAGGAGCTCCCCGACATCAATTACAAGTCCGAGCGCGAGAAGTGCGCCCAGTGCGCGTGGGACGCGGAGGCGGCTAAGCGCCCGCAGGAGCCAATGACGCTGCCGAGCCCGTCGGTCATCGTGAAGCCCTTCTGCGAGGTCGCGCCGCAGAAACATATCGAGGACAAAGCTATTGGGGAGATCACGGAGACGTTCCCCCGTCTGCAAGACGGACATCGAGAGCGCGCGCGACGCGGCGGTGGCCAAGTGCCCGCACGAGCTGAAGACGCTGGCGAGTTCGACGCCAATCGAGAAGCTCATCTGCGAGGCCGCGTTGCAGAATCTGATCGAGGGCAAGGCCGTTGAGGAGATCCGCCAGGTGTCTGGCGCCGAGGCCCCTCTCGAGGCCGCGACCGCTGGTGGCGCCGTCGCCAGTCTGACACAGGCCTTCCTGGAGGCAGCGGCTGTTGGCGGCGACATCTCCATGATTGGGCAGTCCGGAGTGGGCCTTTACTCGCATATCTCATCTTGTACTGGTGGGTGAGGACAATTCCATTATCACTGCGCATGCAGTCCCTGCGCTGTCTCTCGCCGTTGCGTGCAAAACCTTCCTTGAGAAGGAGCGGATTTACGGTGCATGCAGTCTCTGTGCAGTCTTTGTGCTGTCTCTCGCCTGTGTCTCATGGAACCTTCCTTGAGAAGGAGCGGATTCGCGGTGCATGCAGTCTCCGTGCTGTCTCTCGCCTGTGTCCCATGAAACCTTCTTTGAGAAGGAGCGGATTTTGCAGCGTGCCCGAATGTTGCCGCAATGTTGAGGCGCGGGCCAAGGTGCATCCCTGTCGTCTGCGATCGGGCGACGCGATCGGCCCGCGCTCTTCCGCGAGGAATCGGGTTAGGGCCGGGTCGGCCAACCGTTAGCCTCCCTCACTAGCCGCGTGATTGTCTTCCTCCTCCTCCTCCTCCTGCTTATGCGCCCCCTCCTCCTCGTAGCCATTTTGGCTCAAGCCGCGAGGTCTGGCGCAAGGCCCCTGGCCGACAGCAGTTGCGCGCATTCGATCGTCGTTGCGAGCCGTCGAGCAGCAGCAGGCAATTTTCGCAGTCCCGCCCATTCGAGCTGCAATGGCCCGCGGTGCGCAAGGCAAGGCCAGGCGAAACAAGGTTCGGAAGGACAGCACGAGCCCCTCGAGAAGGTCGTCACCTATTCCGAGACGGCCCACTCTGAGGAGTGGGACAGCTTTGAGGATCGAGACAGTCGAAGCCGCAGTGGTGGCAGTATCAGCGCCGAACCAGATCGCCCGCCGTCGTGGATGCAGGGCGCGATGGGTGAGAAGCGTGGCGCGAGCCCGAGCAAAGCGAAGATGGATCAGTCCATGGCGCAAGAGATCAATTGTTTTCGGTCAGAGCTACAAGCACGGCGACAACCTGCAGAGCGTCGGCGCGCGCATTTCCGAGGTCGAGCTCGACTGCCGCGGCTTCCGCGGTGGACATCAAGATGGAGAGCCTACAGAACCAGATGAAGGACTCACATTCTAGCGGCGCGGGCCGCGCGTCGACGGCGACTGGATCGATGGCGCCGGCTCCCCAGGGAAATGGTCCACAAACGCTGGCGAATCCGATGGTCGGTTCGTTGGCATTTTCCCTCGCCCAGTGCGCCGAGCGGCGCGTGACTCGCATTTCTCGACGCTCCTGCAGGCGAACCAGATCCTCTTGCAGGGCGCGCAGCCGATCTGCCACAAGATGGCCCAGAATTTGAAGTTTGTGTTCAGCTAGCTCCTTGGTCTCAGCCCGCCAGTTCTCAGAACGCGCGAACCCCGCCTCGCTGCGATGGAGCGACCCATGTGATGGACGCGTCTATCAGCTGAGGATCCGCCAGGATTTGCCGATCGATGCCCGTGACCGCCAGGGCCTGTTCAGCCGCATCTACCAACCGGTTTTGGACCGTACTCGTTCGCATCCAGAATGGAGCAGCGAGGGCAAGTTGTGGACTGATGGCCTCACAGGTGAGATCATGATCGGTACGCCGCGGGACATCTACATCGTCGTGAAGTGCGCGGGGAGGTCTGGTCAGGTCGAGGACTTCGCCGCCGCCCAGGAAGAGCCCAACCAGTGGAACGTCGCAGCTTAGGAGATCCAATGTAAATACTGCGAGGCCAATACGGCCGAGCGACGTGAACGCTGGGAAAGTCTCGCGGCCTGGTTAGGGGCCAGGCGCCTCGCTCGTCGAGCCTTTGCGCGATGGGAGGGTTCATGGCATCAGGTCAGCGATGCTGGTAATCCGCGAGGCAAGGCGAATGAGGGCAACTTCTCTTGCGTATGATGATGCGTTGCTTGGCGGATCTTAGGTGGCTGTCCTGTCTGCCTCGCCTGTTTCCTCAGCGCATCACGATGCGTCTTTTGCGCGTTGCATGTAGCCCCCCGCCCCCCCATCCCTCCCCGACGCGTCGACTACCCCGTGCGTCCCGACCTGCCGGCTCGGCGTTTGCTCTTGGAATATCCCAGTTGTTCTCGGTTCTGTACGTTCGAATCAAGCCAGCTTCCGATGTGAAACGGACCATCTCCGCTCTCTTCTCCGTAAATTCCAGGCCCCTTGTGATCTAGGGGTCTCGCGGCGAGGAGGGTGGCGTTCCGCGCTGACGTCGTGAGCTTCGATCGCGCCGCGCGTTTGGCACGCGCTGCGGCGCGCCGCCCGCAGACGGCAACCTGCTTCTCGCCCCCCAGCAGCATCTCGAAACATGGCACGCATACGAGTTCAAGGCCGTCATCCCTGGCTGCGCTTGCGCGCTGCATCTGCGCGGGGCGAAAAGTTCGCTGTCCACATGAATGTCCACATTGGCCCTAGATGCATCCATGAGATCCGCGGTATCTGCGCGAGGGCGAAGCGCGCGTTGGCGGACACACCCAAAGCCAATTTGATCATGATAGGGGACTTTTAGAGATCGGGGGGCCAAGGGTTAATGCGTCCACCTGCTTCGAGAGGCCAACCGCCAATCGCCTCGCCTCCCTCTCCCCATCCTCATTCCCGTTCCCCGGTGAAATTCCTTGGGGTGGTGGCGCCCGCTGTCAGATGGAGGGCCCTGAGTGGCCCTGCTGCGGGCGTCTGGACAGGATTCATCGCAGACTTACCGCTCAGGACTTTTAGACCCGCGCCCCAGGACTGGCGCGACGCGGCAAGCCGCCGACCTCCCAAAGCCTACCGACCGCGCCCCCGTTCCCCCCGCACCCCGACCGCGGCCCCCACCAGGCTCTACTCCGATCGCCTCCGATCGCCACCGGGATCGCCAAGCATCGAGTTGTTCTGGTTCTACCACCGCCTCGAACATGATTGCGCCAGGCGGTCTGGGCAACGCGCTCGACGCGCACTTCGCCGCGCACTGTGTCCGGGAGCATGTTTGAAAGCGTGGAATGGAGAGCCCAGAGAAGAAGGTCGCACGTCGTCCCATACTGGTTCGGGCGGCGCGAGGAGGCAGGTTTCGCGAAGCCAGCAAGGCAATCAAGGGGCGCCCTGTTTTCAGCAATGTTTCGACTGTTCATGAGTTTTGTATATGGCACGACAAGCCGGCCTTTGACCTGCACCTTGCTGCCCGCGCGCGTGGGATCTGCGAGCGGCGCGAAGCTGCTTTGCGAAGAGAAGCTGCAGTGTCGGCAGCAGTCGCTGCCCCCATCAGAACGCCGCGGCCATCTAGCGCGCGCGAGATATGTCCCGCGCGCGGAGAGCGGCGGGGCGGCACATTGCCATTCGGCAAGTAATTGATCCATCAGTCCGGCACTTCTCTGACGGGCAAGCGCGCGTGCCCAATTACTCGCTGATAGTTGGGGGCAGTATTCAAGAATCAAGGTGCCCCTCTCCCTGGGGTTCTTGCAGCGCGTAGCGACGATGTCCCCGCCCCCACCGGCCCCGAGGAACACGTTGCTCAAGATGGCGCCAGATGCCCATGGACCGTTCCAGAACATCAGAATTTTCTCAGAGGGGCGCCGCCACCGGCCCTGATGGGGCCCCGCATTCCGCCCTGAAAAACGCTGGTTGGCCAACATCTGTTGTGCAGGATCTACGCGCGGATGATGTGCGCGGGGATGTTGCCGCTGGACTTAAACGCGCCCCGTGGTGCATTTGTGCCGCAGGAGTGTCCGGGCGGAGCTGATTCCCCAGCTCGGGCACCAGCGTGTACTCGTCCGCTCTCGTTTAGCCACTCCGACATTCAGATTGTTGCCGGCTGCGTTGGATTCCCACTGGGCAAGGTCGTAGAGGACACAAGCGATCCCTGCCAGAAAGGATTCGTGGAAGGCAGACAGGACAACCTGTTTGCCGCTTGCCCTGCCGTGGTGGAATATGCCATCATGTGCGTAAACATTAAGTTCGGGGCTACGTTCGGGGTTGGACAGAACCCCCAACAGTGACACGTCGATTATTGAATTGTCCGTTTTCGGTTCTCGAGAGGGCGCCGTGGCCGTTATTTTCCGGGCTTGCGCCCGCCAGGTTTGGGTCTCAGGTCGTTTTCATTAAACCACGTTTTACTAAATGGAGGTCTGTCCATCCCCGATACGTTGTTTTACATCAAAGCTGTTTTCCCGAGCGCCCTGTGCGAATGTATCTGAACTGCCTTCAAACGCTGAAACGCCCTCGACATGTTCGGCGCGATGTGCGCCCCATCTGCTCCAGCATGCGCACGAGTATCAATATACACAGCAGTGGACCCTGACTCAGATGTACAAATGTATGTATGTAGGTAGGTAGGTAGGTAGGTAGGTATGCATGCATGTATGTATGTATGCTCCTCTCTATTCTCCTTGCGACCCGCGCTCTTGCTGTCTCTGCAGCTTCTCAGCCCCAAAGCGCCCCCCTCGGCCGCGCGCGCGGGCGCCTTATGCAGGCGATCGCGTAGGTGGCTCTCCAGGGCGCGGGGGACATTCTTTTTCGGGGGGTGCGGGCCGCGCTCTGCGAGCGGCTCGTCGCCGCCCCCGTTTCTGTGCTTCAGGACCAGGGGCCTCCGCTACCGCCTGGTCCACCCAACAGGCAGACCCGCCTGGGGGTGAGGGGGCCGTTTGCCCCCTCCCCTCGGCGGGCTCTGCCTGTCCCACCGTCTGCCTCGGGCAGGCGGTGGAGTTGAGCAGCGGGGCCTCTCCCCGGCTGCTCTCGACGGTCGCTGCCCTCCTCTGGGTGACGGCCGCGTGCAGCGCCTGCGCAGGCTGCTGCTCCGGGCTGCTGGGCCCGTGCCTGTGGCGGAGGCTCTGGCCCTTCGCCTGGCCGCGCGGTGCGGCGCCTGCTCCGCTCGAGCAGGACCGCCGCGCGGCCCGAGCGCTTGCTTGCGGGCCAGGAGCCCAGGCGCTCGACAGGGCTCGGGCCCTGCGTCCCGGGGTCGGTGCCTTCGTCGGCGCCCGCTCAGCGCGCCGCGCTCAGCTCGAGGCGGCCCTCACCGCCTCGCGGGGCCGAGCCCCTCGGACGGTCCTCCTGAGCCGTTCCGCGCGAGCTTCGCTCGCTCGCGCTCGCTCGCGCGCGCTCTGCTCTTCCTCTCCCTTCTGGCCGCCTGGATGGCGCATCCGCTTGTCGGCGGAGGTCCCATCTGGCCCGACCTACGCTCCTTTGCTACAGCTGCTGCCGCGCGACCGCTCGCCGGCAGGCGCTCTCGCAACGAGACTGCTCAGCGGAGCGCTGCCTCAGCGACGCGAACCCAAAAGCTCCCGCCTTTCCTCCCCTCGCCTCCCTCTTCTTCTTCCATCGAGGCGGGGGGAAACGACGAGGACGAGGAGGGGTACGAGGAGGCTGAAGACCTGGGTCTCCGCAGCGAAGAACAAGCCGCCAGAGGGAGGAACGGTCTACTGCTCGCGCCCCACCAGCCACCGCCGCGCAGTACGCACCGCCCGCAGCCCACTGCAACTCTGAGCCAGCCTCACGCCCGCCGAACCGCGGGCGAGGAGGCAGAGCGCGCGAAGGGAACCGCCTTGGGGACGGGGGAATGGGAGGAGGAGAGTCCTGCTAACCTCCACCTCCTCACTCACTCCCCTCCCCCCCTCACAACGCCATGGCTCGACCGGGGCCCCGCTTGCTCAGCGGGCACCGAGTGGCCGCTTCGCGCGGCCTTCCGGGTTCCAGGCACCGACGCGGCGGGCCTGTCCTCGTCCTGGTGGGACGCGTCATCAGCTGAGCCACCCGCTTTGTTGGCGAGCGCCTTTGACGTTCAGCGCGGTGTGCCCCTTATCTGCACCCTCCCGCCGCCGACGCTGCAGGGCAGGCGTCCCCTGCCGCCCCCAGGCCTCGCCGAATTGGGTATCGGCCCCCCTCCGGGCCTTGGCCCTCCATCGGCTGCCGAGCGAAGGCCGCCGTCGCCACGGGTTCCGACGGGGTTGCCTCCTCGTCCGCCACCCGGTTTGGTCGCGCCGTTGGAGCCGGATGTGTGGCGTGTGGAATCGCTTCCGCGTTTCTCCGGCATGGAGGCCGGCGCTCGGGTGCCGCCTGCGATCAGTCCGTGCACGCCCGCGGAGTCGTTTCTCGTCGGTGGTGGATCGCCCTTCCAAGCCGGGCGGGCGGGGCCGCCGCCAGGTCTCGCCGACCCAGAGGCGCTCCCGTCGCTCCACCGTAACGCTGTTGATCCCGCCTCACTTTGGGCGTGCGCTGCCCGTGACTTGGGTTGGTATGGTGATTTCGGAGGGCTCCCACCGCCTACCAGCCTCGTGGGTGGTGTCGGCGCGCCCGCCGCCAGTGGTCCATCCCCGCGTGCGGGCGCCCGCGATTTGTTGCACTCGCTCGGGCTATTCGGGGATCCAGCCTCATCCTTGTCAGCCCTGCCGCCCCACATGAGGACATATGCGATGGCGTCAGCCGCCGATGCCGCTGTTTCACGGGGGGTTCTCGTTGCGGCTGCTTGCCAGGCTACTCCTCCACCCGCCGCCGCTGTGCCTTCGCGCGGTGCTGCGGGCTCGGGCACTTGCGACTTGCCGCGGTCGCTCGGGGTGCATGGGGACCCCCCCACGCCCCCGCCCGACACAGCGTCGGTGCTGGCAGAGTCTACTTCTGAGTTCGGCTGCACGGGCGACCCGGGCGGGCTCTGGCCGCCGACCTGTCCCGCGAGCGGGGTCGACGTGTCAGGTGCACGAAATCCTACTCCATGTGGCGCGGGCGCGTCCCGCGTTGGCAACGGGACGTCGTCAGCCCACGTTCGGTGCCCTTCTTCTCTGCGCCGACTCGACGCGTCGCCGGCCGCCTTCGTGTCTCCTACGAGCGGTGCTATCTGCTCGAGTCCACGCGACGTGCTGCGGGCGCCCAGGGTTCGCGGCGACCTTCCCGCGCCCCTGTCAGACTCAGCGGGTCATTCGAGCGCTCACGACCTGCCGCGGTCGCTCGGGGTTCCTTCGGACCTGGCTGACGTGGCCGACAGGATGGCTGCATTGCCCCTGGCCACCCCAAGGCCATCAGCAAAGCCTTTCGCCGCTGGGCCCCGCGCCTCCGCCTGGGCAACACGACCTTGCCTCGGTCGGCGGCTTCGCCGAGGCGGGCGGCGCGGACGCCGTGGACCCGCCTCCTGCGGCTCCCCAGTCGGACCTCAGCATGGCGCTGATGTGCTTGCATCAGTCTCCAGCCCTAGCCCTGCAGCAGGGGCGGGGCTCCCGCCCAGCAGCTCATCCGCTACTGGGGTTTCTGAGCGACTACGCTCAGGCCCCGTCCGCATCTTCGGGCGACCTCAACTCTTCGTCCACTCAGATGCGGGGGATCGCACGGCGGCGCGCTTGGCATGCTACCTTGGCGCAGCACGGTCCCGCCGTGCGAGACCCGCTCGGGGTTCAGACGCTGCTGACCTGCCAGTGCATGTTCATCGATCAGCAGGCGGGGGACCGCGGCTGCCTAGAGGCCGCATGGTTCCTCACGGGGGTGGAGCCCACTCCATGTCGCGTCACCAGTCAGCACACGGAGCGCGAGGCGCAGTCCCCGTTTTCACCCCTCGTGGACTTCCGCTGGCTGTCCGCGCAGGGCGAGTACATGAAGGAGCTGCAGGTTTTTCGGACGCGCCTCGACGCCGAGCGCGCCGCCGCGCTTCCCCAGCAGCCGCCTCACGTACCCAAGCAGCCCAGGACTCCAAAGGTGCCTCCCAAGGTACCGAAGGTGCCACCCCAGAAGCAGTGACGGGACCGCTGCTGCCCGTCACCTGCGAGGGAGCTGCCTCCAGTGGCCGAGGTTCAGCGCCGCAGTCAGTCCGTGCTGACGCTGCTGCGGCTGCTAGGCGCGCTTGGGCGCAGCGAGGCCGTGAGGGTAGGAATGCGCTCTTCCAGCGATGCTGGTGCGGCCCCGCAGGGAGGAGTTCGTTCCGCCATCACGCCTCTCGCTTCGCTCCGAGCCGCCCCTCGTATCCACCCGGCCATTTTGGCCACCACTGCCCTCAGTCGAGCTCCCCCCGCACGGGGTGCGCAGCCCCTGAGAGCGGTGTCCTTGCTGGCGCGCGTCCTGTCGCGTGCACCCCCGCTGCCATTGCTAAAGTCGCGCCCTTTGTCGCTGACGTGTCTTCCTTGCTGCGTCTTTTTCCTGGCGCAAACATCGATATCACCCACTGGGCAGCTGCGCTGTCTCAGGTCGGGATGGGTGCTCGTTGTTCACTGGGCTCATTCTCCCGCTCATCTTTGCGTGCGTTGGATCGGGACGACCCGTACTTTTTGGGGCCGCCTCCCCGCGATCCTTGGCCGTGTCCGCCTGCCCCACCTCTTGGTCCCCCGCCTGATGGTCTGTCAGCGAGGCGCAGGGAGCGTTGGCGGCTCAGGCGCGCGGCGCGGACTCTTGCGCAGTATTCCGTTATTGCGTTGAACTGGCTCACGCTGGGTCACCCTAGCTTCGCTCCCGCCGAAGCCCGAGTCCGCGCCACGGCCTCGCCCTGCCAGGAGGGCGTTCGCTCCCGCATTGAGCGGTTGTGTCGGATCGCAGTTCGCCTTGCCCGCGGTGGCAAGAGCGACCTTGGTCGGGCTTTCGCCAAGTTCGACTCCACCGAAGTCTCGCTCCATGGCCTGGCCACCCATGTCGTAGCTCTTGAGGCTTCCTTCACCTCCTCCTCTTCCGTGCCTGCCCCCATGCGGCACTGCCCGACCAGCGCTCCGCCCGTGCCTGGTTCGTTGGCTTCTGCGGCGGCCTGGGACCCCACCCAAGCCGAGCCCTTCGACCTCAAGGTCCGGGCCTCCCGCATCAAGTGGGATTACTCGCCCGAGTTCGATCCCACTCCCTTCCTCTCCGACGCGCGTGTGCGCGAGGCGTTCCTCGACCCCGAGGTGATGCGGCTGCCGTCGGCAGAGTGGCCTTCAGGCCAGAAGGGTGCACGTGTCCATATGGACCGCGCTGAGCTGTGGGCCCTGCTCCAGAAGTGGGACGCCTGCGGCGCTCTCTACCTGACTCCCGCTTCGGACCTCGCCTGGGATGAAGCTTGTGGAGCTTTCAGGGTTCCAAAGGACAGCGACTTCGATCGTCTGATCCTTAACCCTACAGTGGTCAACAGCCGCTGCGCCTCCATCTCGTCCAGCACGCAGCGGCTCGGCCAGGGCTTCCTGCTGTGCCGCCTGGGCCTGGAGCCTGGCGAGTGGTTGGCGGTCTCCTGCGACGACTTGCGGGAGTTCTACTACACGTTCCGCGTCCCCCCCGCCCGCGCTCGGCGAAACGCTCTGCGAGTTCGCCTGCCTTCGGCCCGCTTCAAGGCATTTCGCGCCTGGCGGCCCGAGCTCGAGGGCGTGGACGTCGCCCCATGCTTGAACGCTCTTGCGATGGGCGACAACATGGCGGTTGAAATTGCCAACTCAGCCCATGAGGGTGTTCTGCGCAGTTTCGGCGCCTTACGACCTCACGAACAAGTCGTGCATCGGTTGCCCTTCCCCCGGGGCCCTTTCGTGGAGATGCTGAACATTGACGACCATACTGGCTTCCAAAAGCTCTCCTGGCGTGGGACGGCGCCTCGCCCTGACGACCCTCATCGTCGGGATCGCGAGGTCTTCGCCGCCTGCGACAAAGGGTACCCGCGCGTGGGCCTGGTGCAGCACCCAGGCAAACGCGCCCGCGGGGAGACGCACAAAGTTGTGGTGGGGGCCGAAGTAGAGGGACGTATCGGTATCGTCTGCGCCCCCCTGGTGCGGACCGTTGCCCTGTGCAGGCTGACCTTGATACAGATTTATCTCGGCATCACTACACGGTCCCTCTTGTCATCTCTTGTCGGTTGTTGGGTGCAAGTTTTCCTCTACCGCCGCCCACTGTTGGCCATATTTACGCATGTCTACAACTTTCTGTCACGTCTGGCAACTGAGGACGGGATCGAGTACGATCTTCCTCCCTCGGTGCGTGACGAACTTTTGGCTTGTACATTTCTGGCCTTCACCGCTATAACCGACCTTCGGGCGCGCCCCTGCTCCGAAGTGTTCGGTACGGACGCATCCCTCGGCTGGGGGGGAGTGGTCCGCGCTCCGATCAGCTCCCAGTTGTCTGCCGAGCTGTGGCGGCGATCTGAGCACGGGGGGTGGCACACGATTCTGCACAATCGGAGCCTCCTCGCCGTTCTGAGCCGCGGCGAATCCTTGGGCCCTGAGCTTACCCAGCTGCACCGCGACCTGGGGCTGCCTTCTCTTGAGCCTCCCGTCGCGCCGCGCTGGGTAACCGAGCTCTCGGAGGCGATTCGCTTTCGCTTGGCGTATAAATGGGAGTTCCGCATGCCGCGTCACATCAACATCCTCGAGACCACCGTTTATAAGAGTCTTTGCAAGTACTGCTGTATTCGGATCCCAGACTCCCGTATTCCAGTTCTTCTGGACTCGAAGGTGGCCCTGGGGGCGTCCGCTCACGGGCGTAGCAGCTCCCCTGGGTTGTCCCACGTTCTTTCCACCACTTTGCCTTATGTGATCGGGGGAGGTCTTTATATGGGAGGGTTATACGTGCCAACGGATGTGCATCGAGCAGACGATCCTACCAGGAATCGCCCCGTCAGGCCCCCTTCTATACCTCCACCGTCCTGGCTGGTTGAAGCCGAAGCGGGAGACTTCACCAGGTTTGATTGTGTCGCATACGCGGACTCCCGTGCACCTTATCCCACATGTCTGTGGGGACGCCTTGTCGCGTTGCTGCTGTCTCGAGGGCTCCTCGACAGCCCCGTGGGCCACAATGGGGCGGCCTGTTCCCCCCTCGCGGCGGGCGTGGGGCTGACCGCCGCTGCAGACGACGCCGAGGGGCCAACTGCCGGAGCCCCTGGCGCCTGCAGCGCTGACGGGGCGCCCGCTGAGGCGCTCGGCCCCCGTGTGGGGCCGCGGAACGCGCTGTTCCAGCCGCGCGACGAGGGTCCCGGCAGCTGCGCGGAGGGGGCAGCCCGCCTTGTTGCTCCCCCCGCGCTCTCGTCGGCCCCCGACGCGCGTCCCAAGACGCGGTCGGCCCCCCAGCCTGCCGTCGGGGGTGGCCAAGCTCGCACAGTTGGGCGCGACTTCCCGACGGGCCGCGAGGCCGCGACACCTCACGCCTTCCAGCGCGCCGCCCGCCTGGGCCGAGCCCGCCAAGTGCTCGGGGTCGCGGAGGGCGCCCACAGGGACGCGATCGAGGGCTCGTTCCGGCGCCTCTCGGTCCCGTGCCGTCCCGACAAGGCACCCGCGGGGTTGACAGCTGCCGAAGCGGTCGCCCGCGTCCAGCGGTGGAAGGACTTGTGCGACGCGAAGTCCCTGCTGCTGAAGGCGGCGGCGCATCAGTCGGCGTCCGCCGTGCTCGCGCCTCCGCAGGCGAGCCAGCCGTCCAGGCTTCCGCTTGGGCCGAGGCCGTTGGCCAGGGCGCCCGCCGAGGGGCCCCTCCCGCAGAACACGCGTGCCGTCCTGCACAACGCTGAGGTCAAGACGGGCCTCGCCAACGAGGAGCGCGCCGCTCGCGGTGGGGACGCACCCGCGTCGTCTACTGGCCGCTCCTTGGCCGAGGTGGAGGCCGAGGATCCGCGCGCCCTGGCGCGGCCCGCCGACGACCCTGCGTCCCGCTTCAGCCTCCGTGAGCGGCGCGCAGTCCGCGCCCGCCCGGGCCCGCGGGATGAGGCGGTCGAGGACCAGCCCAACCGCGGTGGTCACGCGCCGCACTCCGCCTCGCGCACGGGCGCCGCGCGCACCAGGCGCGCCGCCAGGCAACGGCGGGCTTCGATGGCGGCGCTCCCCGCCCCTGAGGGGGGAGCCGCCACGGCGCCTGGCCGCAGGGCGCGTCGCACAGCCAATGCGCGCCGCTGGGCAGGCGTGGCACGCCCCAGCTCCGCCGCGGGAGTGGGCTCCCCACAGCGGAGCCCCAGCGCTGCCCGCGGCCGTACGCGGTCTCCAAACCCGTACGGGAGGGACCACACCTCTCCCTCGGGGGGCGGCTCTTCGCCTCCCGTCGACGGCCCGCTCTCGCCCGAGGAGCCGTCGGAGCCGCCCGCGGGAGTGGCACCGGAGGGCCCCCACGCCAGAGCCCCGAGGTGCCCCCCGCGCTCGCCCGACGGGTCACCGCCCGCGAGCGTTCGCAGCCGTTCGAGAGCGGAGCCCGCGTGCGACGAGGACGAGGCGTTCGACTCCGACGACGCCCTTCTGCAAGAGGGCGCGCTCGCCTCTCTGAGCGCCCTCGCGGACTCTTCGATGGACCTTGAGCGCGTCGTGGCGGGCATGAACCCCGAGGTCCTCCGCCGCCTGCAGACGGTTTTCCCTGGTGGCTCGGCTGAACGAGGACCCCGCGACGAGCGCTCCCGCTCTCATGAGCGCTCCGGCAGCAGGAGGGGTTCTCCCCGCAGCCACGGGGGCAGGCAGCAGCGCGGTAACAGGGGGCACCCTCCTCGCCGCTCGGGGGGCTCCCCGCCCGCCGCTCGCGCCTCGGCTCGCAGCCGCTCTCGGGGCCGCGGTCCGCGCGTAGGCTCCGAGCCTCCGCGGCCCTTGCTCCCGCCGCCGCCTCCGCCCCCTCGCCCTTCAGACAGGCGAGAGGCGTCGCGCTCCAGGGGCGCCCGCGGCTCCCCCCGCGCGCCCTCGCGACAGGTGACGTCGCCTCGGCGTCGCGAGGCGCGCGCCCCTCGGGTCGCTCCGAAGCGGCGCCCGAGCCCAGCTACGGCGCCTCGGCAGGCCGCGCCCCGCCAGGGTGCGAGCTCGGGCGGCGCCCACGCAGGCAGCTACCGCGCGGGCCCCGCTGCTCAGGCCCCCCCGTCCTCGGTGGGCACGCGCTCCTCCAGCGATGCTGCTGCGGCCCCGCAGGGCGGAGGGCGTGCCGCCGAGGAACGGGGGTCTTCGAGCGGCCTCGCGCCTGGCCGGGGCTCGGGGCGCGAGCTGCATCCCAGCGGCACCCACAGCGGCGACCCCGGGAGCGCCGCGGCTGCAGCCTTCGCAGCGCGGCGCACGGCTTCCGAGGCCGTCGAGCAGCCCTTGCCCACTCTGACTCAGGGGAGTGCGGCCCCACTGTCCCCTATCTCGGATTCCCGCGTTCCGCGTCTGAACTTCCCTCACCTGTCCGCCGACGAAGCGGCGCGCCTGGGCCTGCAGGCGCCGACCGTCGAGGCCATCTTGGCCAGGGCCCCTGGGCCCCCTCAACGCGTCCAGACCTGCGCTCTGGTTCCTGCCTCCGCCCTAGTAGCGGCTTGGGGGAACGGGCGGGGCAGTGGCGCCTCGACGCAGCCGCCCGCTGCTCTCTCCCCGAGCATCCTGCCGCCCCTGGGGTTGGCCAGTCTCGATGAGGGCGCAGGCTCCGCCGAGGTGGCCGCAGGTGACGTCAGGGGAGCTTGCGCCGAGGCTCCCCAGAGGACCCTGCATCTGGCCCTCGAGTGCCTCCTTATGGCGCTCGAGCAGGGCGCAAGCTCCGCCGAAGTGGCCGCAGGGGACGTCATGGGAGCGTGCGCCGAGGCTCCCCAGACGACCCTGAATCGGGCCCTCGAGCGCCTCATTTTGGCGCTTCGGCAAGGCGCAAGCTTCGCCAAGGTGGCCGCAGGGGACGTCATGGGAGCGTGCGCCGAGGCTCCCCAGACGACCCTGAATCTGGTCCTCGAGTGCATCCTTCTGGCGCTTCAGCAGGGGAGCCACGTTTCACGACACTGGCTTAAGTAGCGGCCAGATTGTTCAGCCGACGACGCTGCGTCGGCCAGAGCAGGGGGGTAAGCATTTGGACTTCACCGATCCGCTCCCGCCCTGCGCGCGTTGCGGCTTCCGTACTCGGTGAAACTATTTGCTTTCGGCTATTGGCGTGCTGATCGTCTAAACGGCCTTCTCGCCCCCCTACGAGCTGTCCGCTCTCCCTGAGCCCCCTTTGTGCTCAGGTCGCCTGTCGTACTGTCAGTTGCGACCTCTGTCGCTGCCCGCCCGCGACGTCCTTGTCGCTTCCCTTCTAGGGGTCGGCCCTGCTGTATGGACCACCCGTCTATCGGCCGCCCGCCGAAACCTTGTCACTGCGCAAGGGCTTTGAGCATGGGTATGGCTGCATCGCCGTTTACGGCGACCAGGCGGACTCCACCGCCTGAGGCGGCGCCCCGGCTCGGGCGCGCGGGGCGGGCCTGCCCATTTTGGGCCGTTCCGCGCGCGCGGCGCCGCGGCCCCGCACGGAGACAGCTCGCTTGCGCGCGAGCGGGAGAATGCTCCTCTCTATTCTCCTTGCGACCCGCGCTCTTGCTGTCTCTGCAGCTTCTCAGCCCCCCTCCCTCCTCTCCCTCATCTTGGCTGATGTGGCGCTGCATCGCCGTTTACGGCGACCAGGCGGACTCCACCGCCTGAGGCGGCGCCCCGGCTCGGGCGCGCGGGGCGGGCCTGCCCATTTTGGGCCGTTCCGCGCGCGCGGCGCCGCGGCCCCGCACGGAGACAGCTCGCTTGCGCGCGAGCGGGAGAATGTATGTATGTATGTATGAATGATCGCATGTATGTATGTACGTATGTACGTATGTGTGTATGTGTGTATGTATGTATGTATGTATGTATGTATGTATGTATGTATGTATGTATATATGTATGTATGTATGTATGTATGTATGTGTGTGTGTATGTATGTATGTATGTATGTGTGTGTATGTATGTATGTATGTATGTGTGTATGTGTATGTGTGTATGTGTGTATGTGTGTATGTATGTATGTAAGTAAGTAAGTAAGTATGTACGTATGTATGTATGTATGTATGTATGTATGCATGGTTGCATGGATACATGTATGCATGCATGTATGTATGTATGTATGGATGGATGGATGGATGGATGGATGGATGCAGGTAGGTAGGTAGGTAGGTAGGTAGGTAGGTACGTAGGTATGCAGGTATATATGTATGTATGCATGTATGTATGTTATGTATGTACGTGTGCAGTCTTTGCTCCGAGGGGTCTCTCGGGATCGGTCCTGTCACAGCGTCCCAGGATGACCTCAGGAGCGCTTGGTCTCGTGTTGCTATCGAAAGCGGAGGCAGCCCTTCCCCTCCGCTGGTGCAGGCGTCTGCTGGATCGGCGACAGGATGCAGCAGGCCTGAGGCCGCTGCCATCCGCTGTGTGTCGGAGGCCCTCTTCCTCGAAGAGGATGGGCAGCCCCTCGTCCCCGCCTGTGCTGACGACAACGTCGAGAGCTCAGATGAAGAGGGAGCTGAATGTTAGGTTCTTCCCCCGACATGGTCCCTTTCATCTGGGGGGGGGCATTTAGCCGTGCAGCTTATTAAAAAGACTATCATCTTCCGCGTTGCCGTCCCCATCATATTCCTCTCGTCGTGGTCTTCAGCATAGACCTCCTCTTCCCCTCCCCCTCCCCGTCCCCTCCCGGCGCAGTGTTTCCATTGTAGCCTGGGGGTTGTGGAGGATGGCAGCTCGAGGTCCCGCAGTTCCTCCCCGGAGGATTCACCGCCGCCCAATAGGCGCGCCTCGTGTCCACCGCCAGGGGCTGGAGGGGGGAGGGAGGAGAGTCGAGGGAGGAGGCAGGGAGGCGAGGAGCCAGAACTGCGGAGGAGTGCGAGAGGAGGGCAGGGGGGAGGAGGGAGGAGATGGGGAGGATTTGAGGCAGGGGGGAGAAGAGTGAGGAAGGAGGCGGAGGGAGGAGGGCGGACGGTGGGCGGGAGGGAAGAGGCGGTTGGGAGGAGCATCACGGTAAAAGGATGCGCGGTGAGGGAGGGTAGAGGATGAATGATAGAGGGTGGAGTATGGAAGGTGCGGGTTGGGTGATGGGAGATAGAGGATGGAAAGTGCTGGTTGGGTGACGGATGATGTGACTGCGTGGTGATCGACTTGCAGGCAGCATTCACGGACACGTGAGGAACCCGCAACGCGCAGCCCAGTGTCGTGCAACCCACACGGCCTCCGTTGATGATTTTATTTCAGGGGCATTTGCTCCCTCGTGCATGGAGAGGAGGATAACATGTTCAAGGATGAGGAAGCGAAGCGAGCCTCTTCCTGGGCCGGTCGATCCAGTCCCGCGCGCTGCGGTCCGGTCGGGCCAGTCCGGGCCGGTCGGTCCGCGAGATTGGCGGTATCACCCGACCAGGCCAGTCGGGCCTCGTGTCCGTTGAGCCTAAAACAGGGCCAGGATCGGGACAAATCGCTCCAGAGCGTTCTGGAGCGCTCTCAGAGCGTTCCGGAACGCTCTGGAGCGGCCGCGGCGCCCAATACATCCTCCAAACCCGCCGATTCTCATAGATTTCGAGTTATCCCGATCCGATTTTGCCCCGATCTTCGCGTCGTCTTAAGTCGGGCCTCGTGTCCTGTAGGCCCCGAGGCGCGTCCCTGTTGGAGCGCACGGCCCCGCGGCCCTGGCTCCCCACCGTGCGCGCCAAGCTTGCACAGTAGAGCTTGCGCCGCTGAGCTCCCACCGCACAGCTTTCTTCAGTCGGGGGTGGACAGAACCCCCAACAGTGACACGTCGATTAGTGAATTGTCCGTTTTCGGTTCTCGAGAGGGCGCCGTGGCCGTTATCTTCCAGGCTCGCGCCCGCCAGGTTTGGGCCTCAGGTCGTTTTCACTAAACCACGTTTTACTGAAGGGGGGTCTGTCCATCCTCGATTCAGGTAGCTCACACCACATAGCTCGCGCATCAGCTTACACCTCCAGGAGGAAGAGGGCGGAGGCGGCCTCTATGATGAGGAGGGGGGCAGGAGGAGTCTGCGGCCTCAGGTCTCGACTCGGCTGATTTGGTCGGGGGGGTGCTGGACCTTCATGCCACCTGCCCCATGGAGGGGGGCAGATCGCCCGCAGCGTGTTGCCGCCTTCCGCGAGCAGCACCGTGCCCCCGTTTCTTCCTGGTTTCTCCCGTCCTTCGCGCTCCTCCCTTCCAGTCCTCCCTCCCCCGATTTGCCCTTATCACCGCAACGTGCTTCGATGCGCTTCGTGTGCATTCGCTTGTACCCCCCGACTCCTTGCACGGGTCACGCGGTCAATCGCGGCCCTTGTTTTTAGGGTCTAGCTGATTCTATACAAACTATCCTTTCCTATCTGCCATCTCGTCCTCTTTTCTCCCCTTCTCCTCCTCGAGCCGTACACGCTGCAAATCATGAGGCAGCCGACGAGCGGCTCCCGCAGAGAGGCGAGTTCAAGCTGACATTATTTTCTTTTGCCCACGTGCTCCGGCGTACGGCATTTAGTTCGTTCGTCCTCCTCGTCCTTCGTGTCCTCGTTCTCCTTGTCCCCCTCGTCCTCGTTCGTTCCCTCGTCCTCCTCGTCCTCCTCGTCTACCTCGTCCTCCTCGTCCTCGTCCTCGTTCGTTCGTTCTTTCGTTCGTCCCCCTTGTCCTCCTCGCCCTCGTTCGTTCGTTCTCCTCGTCCTCCTCGTCCCCCTCCTCCTCCTCCTGGACCTCGTTCGTTCGTTCGTTCATCCGCGTCGTCCTCCCCCTTCTCCTGCTGGAGTGTGGTGCTGGCCACGCTCGGGCTCCGCCCGGTCGCGCCTCGCTGCTGCGCTTCCCGCGTCTTCCTCGAGCCCTGTGTCGCGCCATCTTTCGGTGCGATCGCCATGGGTACGGACAGGACGGGCACGAAGAACGACACCAGTTCCTGTTCGTTTTGAGCAGGGCTCGGTGTCTGTGTCGCGGTGGACGTTGTCCACTTGGGAAAAAAAAAGGCCGCCTGTCCAACAGCGGTTGCTGCGGGTCTTGGACAACGTTTGCTGTTGGGTATCGTGCCCATTTGTTCCGTGCCCTGCGCCGTTCTCAAGTCCTGTGTAGCGCCATGTTGGCCGAGGCTTTGTTTGCACGCTTGGGGCGGGCCTGCTCGGGCATGCACTGAGGCTCGTGCGTCGCATGTGTGTTCGCTCTGGGCGCTTTCGCACCGCTTCGGACCCCGGGGCCCCCGCACAGTGATTTTGACGACGTTTCATTTTTCGCGACGTCCGATCTCAGGGCAGTCTATGTGCAGGCAATGTCTATATCCACATCCAGTGCGTCTTGACGTTTAGGACTCTCTCCCCAAGAAACATGAGGCGCACTGGGTATGGATCATGATCTGCCTCCAAAAGGCTCGATTTTTATCCGTATCCAGTGCGCCTCGGCCTTGCGGCGCCCCTTCCAAGAAAGTCCAAGACGCACTGGATATGGATACAAATACTGCCCGCACGATGTATATAGCCTGCGGCCCCCGACACGGTGAGGCCGCAGGTCGCCCCCAGCCTGCCGCCGTGGAGCGCGTGCAGTCGTGTGCGGGCGGGCACGTGGGCGGTGCGTGGAGCCGACGGGGTTTCCGGGAGAAGGTGGGAGGGGGAAAGATTCGGGGGCAGAAGAGAGGGGGGTGATGACCAGGGGGGGGTGGATATCATGGCGGGGGCCATCATATTTCCCCAGATCTCATGGCGCCTCTTCTTGTTTCACGAAGTTCCTGGCCCCCCCCCCCCCTGGGCCGCGCACATGCCGCCGGCCATGATGTGCACCCCCCCCTCTTGGACACCCCCCTCTTGGCCGCTCCCGAAAGATGGTCGGCAGGTGCCAGAATGTCTGGGCAATCGGTTCCACGGCGGGTGGCGTTCGTTGGTGTCCCGATGCTCGATGTGTCCCGAGCATGTCCGGATCATCTGGCGTTGTTCGTTATTGTCACCGCGCGAGTGAAGCCAGTTTCTTGCTGCCAGAGTTGCAAGCGACCTACATTTCCCAATACACGTGAGTTCTTGGCAGCGTGAGCGTTTGCTCGTTGTCATTCGGCGTGAGCCTGGGTGACGAAGCGACCGAGGAAGGGAGGGGTGCAACAGTCGTTTCGTTTATGTGCATGTCCTAGTCCCTGCTATTGCTGCTGCCTGCCCTCACCCCCATCCGCCCGTAGCCTTGTTGGCTGAGGGGACCCCCTTTGGCTGTGCTACGCGCCCAGAGATTTTTACTTATTGCGAGACGGTCTTGGAAGACATATCGCCGACGTGCGCACTGCATTGGCAGCGGAGCGTGTATTTCGAGCTCCTTCGCACGAGAACGCTCGTAGACAGACGGTGACCCGACGGACACTCCCATGCTGAATCGCACAGTCTCCGACGCATCTTTTATGTATCGCGCGACGGCTGGCCGCGGAGCTGCTGCTGCTGCTGATGCTGAGAGTTTTCGCGGCGACGCCGCACCTGCTCGACCTCGCCGCTATCGTGGCCGCAATGGTGGCCGCCCCTTGGCTGCGGCGGCAGCAGCTGCCGAGCCAGCTGACGAGGATGGCGACTACGATTGGCTCCAGGATGGTGACCCGCAGGCCGACGGTGGAGACGGAGAGGGCCCCGACGCCGAGTATGAGGACGTCGCATCGGAGGTGCCCCTGAGTTCGGCGGAGTACAGACATGCACGTGGTGAACGCAAGATGTGGCGTGGTGGACCGTGCCCAACCCTGCCTTCCACGGAGGCCAGATTTCAGTTCATTCATAACCAACCGAGATCGTAGCATAAGTGGATCGGACAAGTTCAGATATGGAAGGCCAAGGCGCGTCACCACAAGCCGACCGCGGAGCTGGCCTTCGACTTCGTACATGCCATCACCTGTGAGGGTGCCGAAATGATTGGGTCGCTGGAATGGACGAGGCTCTACTTTAAGGACGGCATCGACTTCATCCTGGCGTCCCTCGCCGTGTCCAACGAACAGCAGATCCTGCAGGTGGGCGACCTCGTGGAGAAAGAAACGGAACGGTTTCCTGGCGAGCTGCTCGCCGCGAACGTCGCCCATTTGCAAGATCTAGAAATGAGGCTGACACGCGCCGAGCCACCAGAACTGCGAAGCCAATCCCGATCCTTCAAGCTGCTGAGGAGCGCGTGCCTATCCACCGAGGCGAAACGCAATCTACTGCTGGTCACGGGGAATGAGTACGACTTCGACCGCCTTGTCTTGGCCACGAGCGTGCAGTGGCCTTCGAGAGCGCCCAAGTGGGTAGCCCCAATATTGCGGATGGCACTCAAGAGGCTTGGCGAGTCGGCCCCCCAGGAACGCCGACAAGGTCCATGCAATCAAGATGACAAAGGCAGTGGCAAAGGCAGAGACCGACAAAGAGGGCGAGCTCCTCGACCAGCGCCTGAGCCACCCCGCGTCGGCGAGGCCGACATCGACGGAGAAAACGAAGACGAGCCAGAGGATCATGACAACATCAGGACGGCCGAACTGAATGAGGCCGACCTCGGCGAGATGGATGCCACAGCGGTCATGCAGGGGGTGGCCGACGCGCTGACGGTCGCCAGCGCCAAGCTGAAGAAGTTGACCCTCGGCAGAGGCTGGACGGGTCTCGCGCCAGCTCCTACGCCAGGCGATCGCCGTTCAACCCCATCGACCGTCGGCGCGGGCAGCGAAACAGACGTCGGCCCCATCGTCGCGACAGCCGGCGGCTGCGTCCAGCGCGCCGTCGAGAGGAAACGCATCGCCGACAACGGGCGCGTCTTTCTCTGGCAATTTCCGCGGCACCTTCACGGGCTCATGCTCGACCGACTCACGAGCCCGATCGCGTCGTTCAAGCCAGGCTTTCGCTCGAACCAAACCCGGCCCAACTACGGGGGCGAGAGGGGCCGGGCCCGCGCTGTTCACGAGGTGACCATCGATGGGGAAGAGCCCGGCCCGGAGGAAGATGACGAGCACGCCGCCGACATGGTGGAGCAACGTCAGTTACGCACCTCTCGACCGACGAGCGGCAGCAACGAGTGGCCGCCTTCGAGAGCAGGGTGGGCGGCAACCGTCGAGAGGGCCCTCGAATTCAGTTCCGAGACGCGCGAGAAGTGCGACAGGCGTTCGACGATTCTCGCGAGTTGACGGCGGCGAGAAAGGAGGGGGAAGACAGATAACCAGCAGGTCTGTGTCATCTGGCGCGCCCGGGCCCCCCATCGACGTCTGCTTCGCTGACGGTTCCCAGGGGTCCCACATCGTCATTTACGCAGGTGGCCAGCGCAACGTCGCGGGGCACGAGTGCGTTGGGAAGCTCTTGGAGCAGATCGCAGGCCTGGGTCTCGGTTCCTGGGGAACCGTCGAGCAGGGCCGGGCAGGGCAGCTTCCGATTTGGCGCCAGCAAGGCGGCGAGCATGTCCGCGGTCGAGTTCCCGAGATGTCTCGAACATATGGTGCCCCTGGCATAGCGGGCCTCGGTCGTGAACGTCAGCCCGAAGCTGCCGTTCGTGGGCCCTTGGCCGATATGGGAGCTCTTGGGTCTCCAGCTGGACACTCTAGGCGAGAGGGCCCGCCTCGCCGAGATCAGCCTCTACGATGCGCCTCTGAGGATTGCCTCGAACTGCCGGCTACTTCTGACGATCGACTCCCGGCTGATGGGCGCGGGGTTTCCGCGGGGGCCCGTGGCCCGGGAAGTCGGGCCCTCGGACGTCATCATCGCAGGGCCCGAGTAGATCTCCGAGAAGCCCACGTCGGTCACGGGAGACAGCTCTGCTCCTGCCGATATTCAGCCCATGTAAGTTTCACGTTCCGCGCTGTGTGTTTTACATCTTCCAGCCGCCGTGCGTTTCGGCCTCGCGAAGTCACGTCTGCGGCGACGGGGTGCCCCAACCTGGCCTTCGAAGCCGCGGTGTTCAAGGGCATCTTGGGGCGCGGCCAAGCAGATGTCGCTGGACCCGCGGGCCTCGAAGCAGGAGACCAAGTTGATCAGGAGCAACCTGGCGATCAACCTGCGGAAGGCCCTGGCGGAGCTGACCCTGAAAGATATGTTGCACATCGTCGGGCGGAGCCGCGATCAGAGGCACCGGAACCTCGGGGTGTCCATCGCAGGATGGGCAAGATCGCGCAGCAGGGCCACCTGGTGTGCCACCTGACTCCGCTGGCGGAGTCGGTGAAGGCGATCGCGCGAGGGGCGTCCCAGGCGCCGGACAGCGCGCCAGCCCCTCCACTGGCGCCGGAGCCCAAGGAGCAGATATACGCCAAGCTCTGCCAGGTTCGGGGCGACTGCAGGTAGCAGGGCACGAGGGAGTACCACGCCAAGGGCCAATGGCTACCATGCCAGGCGTGCGGTCGCCGATGGACATCGGCGAACGAGAAGTGCGTAGTGGACCGCGAAGATCCTCTGCGCGTAATCTCTCGACAAAGTCACGCGATTCCTCCTGGCTCTCTCGGTCGGCAACAGCAACAACGCCGAAACGACCCAGCAAATCCGCAACGAGCTTCAACCAGAGAGGCGTCGAGCCTCGGCCCCATGGCAATGCCGGTCCCGACGGAGACAGGCGCGGACAAGGCGGCGCATACGGACGACGAGGAGATGGCGACCTCCGAGAAGCAAGGCGGCATCGCGGCTTGAGGATCGGCCCCGACGCAAGGGCCCCACCTGGCGAGGAAGGGCGCCTGGACGCGCGCACTGCGAGACCTTGATCATCGTTGCCCAGGGCGCCGAGGAACGCGCGGCTGACCTACGGGCCCGCGAGGAGCGCTGCGCGGACGTGGCCTTGCTAGACACCCCGATCCTCCAGGCGCCCGGCGCCCCGTCCGTCGACGGCGGGCGCCCGGCTTGCGGCGCCGACCTCACGGGCGGGGGGGGCAGCGCGGGGGCGGCGCGCCCCGAGCACTTGGCCGCCCAGTTCGAGCTTCGAGCCTGGCCGAGCGCCGACATGGACGACGGCTGGGATCTCACTACTCGCCAGGGCTCGCGGCGGTGGAAACGCTTGTCATCAAGGAGAATCCCCCAGTGATTGTGATCGCTTTTTCCCCCTTCGAGAACCTTCCGACCACGGCGATCTGGACGGACATCCAGTTCGTCCCGCTCCTGATGTGGAGCCAGACTGCTAATGGACATGGTTGCCCGTGCGGTGAGACTGGCATGGCAGCTTTACCGGTTCGCAAGGCATATCTGCGGTTCTCGAACGCGCCGCAGTTGCTGGCCGCCTTGGTTCGTCGCTGCCCCAGACTTCGGCCAGAGTCTGGAGGCCATCCTCATGGCCCGATCGCCAGTGCAAAGGGGCGAGTGCACCGCCGAGATGGCCTACGCGATGCTCTCCGCCATCCCGCCGATGGCTGCGCTGAGACAGCCGAGCCGATTTGACGAAATCCCATCCGCGGCCTCAGTGTGGGGCTTTGCCAACAGCTACGAGCGGCCGGTTGACGTGCTTTACACCGCGCCGAACAATGGCCTGTCGAGGTGGGGCGAGGTCCTGGCGGGCGCTCGACAGGCCGTCGGTGGAGGCCCTCGGGCCACGCGCTACCTGTCGAGGAACTAGAGGCTGTGACAGCAGATCAGCCAGCTCGCGCCCATGGACCTCGCGATGATCAGTTCGAGAAGATGGCGAAGCACAGAAGGTTCCCCATCAACAGGGAGTCGCGGTCACATCACGGACGCGCTACATGGGCAACGAGGGCCACTGTCACATCGAGTTCGAGGACATCCAAGACGTCGCCTTCGCCGCGGCACCGCTGGCCCCGTCTGCCGAGATGGCGGCGTTTCTTTTCGGCTCTGACCCGCAGGAGTCAATCCCGCAGAAATCGAGCTTATCATCGATCGAGAGCGCATGCCGCCTCCTCCAGACGCGAGGGACCAGATGCTTCCGAAAACCAGCCTGCCTGTCAATGGCGAGGACGACCTTCAGGGTGAACATTGGACGCAAGCGACGAGGCAATATACCGATCGCAGGATATCGTCCAGGCATCCTCTGCTTCTGGGACTCGGGCAAACGGCTATTGCGAAGGCGAGTCTGCATGGCTCCGGATTGGACATCGCGCCGCGCAGGTTGCCCGGCAACGCGTCCGACCAGCTATCGGCTTCGAGGGCTGGACACTCAACGAAAAAGACGTCAGAGAGCTCCAGATGGCCGAGCAGAATCTGGCCTGCGCGGTCAAGGGCGACACCTCCCGCATTACGGTGGAAGGACCGCCGGAAGGCCATCCCGAGCCAGAAGATCCGCTAGCACGAGTGCTACCCGAGCTGCCCCCCGCCGGCAATCCCACTTGAGCCCACTCAGGAGGAGCCTGATCAGGCCGCTCTTGGAGACAACGCAACCATGGAGAACTTCGGGGGCGCGTCTGCCCGCCCATGGCCAGCACCGCCGCAATTTGGACCCGGCCGACAGCAGGGAAGGTCTGCGACACCAGGTCAGCACTGAATTTCCGAGATCAGTCGACAATTCGGCCCGCGCCAGGCAGCTCAGCGCACTCTACCGTTATCCAGCCGCCACCGGTGAAGAATCAGAGGCCGGACAAGCATGGCCACATACCATTGAGCCCAGCGGCCTTCGTGCCCAAATTGATTGGCAGGATGGGGTTCATCACCGCCGATGCGTCAGGCGGCGCGGAGGGGCCAGCCTCCATCAGGTCACGCGGCTTCACTAGCCTCGACCCGGTGAATGAGATCGACGACTCGCACTCCTTGGACTCAGAGGCGCTTGACGGCATCCTGCGCGACGAGGCCTCCGACGACGAGATCGAGACGATCGACGGCTTCGGAAACTGCCTGTGCGTGACTTACCAGGAGCTCAGCGGCCACCGCGACGGGGGCGTTGACTGCACGACGGCCCAGATCGAGGACACCACCGAGTCGACTAGTCTTTCGAGACGTGAGCGGCGCCAACTGAATCGCGAGATTCCCTTGCGCGAGATCGCCGAGTATCCCGAGGACCAGCTCATGCAGAATGTCAAGGCCCTTTGAAGGAATGCCAGAACTGGGGCTCCTGGAAGTCACTCCGGACCTGTTCTCAAGGGGAAGCTGTTCGAGCCCGCCGCGATGCTCATCTTCGGGAGCGCTGCATCCGTTCGCGGGCTTGCTACCGCGATAAGAACTTGGGGCTCCCGCCGTTGAAAGGCCAGGGCACGTCCAGTTCTGCTCGGATTTTCAGATCCCGACCTCGAGGAGATGCGCCGTAACGCCCCGGTCTTGACTGGCTCTGGGCAGAAGCTGATTTGCCAGATCGCTGCGTATTCTCGATGATGGTTTGGCACTGGAGATGCCAAGAGCGCCTTTCGTCGAGGAGGGGCCCAGGGCCAGCGCAAAAAAGCCGTGTGCATGATCTCGCCGAAGGACCCGATCCTGCACGCCGCTGGAGTATTCGCGGCACCGCTCTACGAGGTGGTGGGCAACTTGCATGGCCAGTTCACCACCGCGACGTACCTGTTGCACAAGCACGTGGTGGCCGCGCTCCTCTCCCTCGGGGCCGAACTGCACAGCCTCGACTCGGCGCTGTTCCTGTGGTTTTCGTCCGAACAAGGAGCTGCCCTGCGCCGTCGGAATGCACGTTGACGACGCGCTAGCGACGCATCGCCCTGAGGTCGATTTCGCGCCGATCGAGAAGGCCATCTAATGGCGAGGCTGGCAGTGGGGCAACTTCGTGTTCTTGGGCGAGGAACGCCAGCCGTTGACGCAAGGCAAGTACAGCGGAAGTTTGTTCATTCACCAGGCCGCTTACACCAAGGCGATTGCCGTTACGAGGTTTGGAGCGATGTCGAGCACGAGGCCATCATCTGAGTTAGCCCCTTCCGAACGTCAGGGCTTGGACTCAGCCGTTGGACCTCTGCATTGGCGCTCGGGCCACAAGACCTGATCTTTCGGCCTCCGTTTCGCTGATGCAGAGGACCGACCCCGAGTCGAATGGTCGGAGACAGGCCATGAAACGCGTGGAGCAGACCCACTAAAGTGCGTCAACAGGGCCACTGGTGGTTCCGGTGCGATTGGACGCCGCCTGTTTCGCGAGTTTCGCAAACAGCTATTGGGTCAACGCTCAGGTTTGCAAGACGCAGATCGGCACGCTGGCTTTTCTGGCGGACGTAGCCGTTCTTGTGGCGCCCGCACACTGCACGCTTCTCGTAAGTCCAGGAGGGCCGCGAGAGGAAAGATCTACGCTTGCTGGAGAAGCTATTGCTCAGGACATTGGAGTGAACTACACCTCCAACTGTTCGGAGTCCACCGAGATTCTCACTTGAAGGCCAGCTTCGATCTGCGAGGTGCTTTTCGAGGTGATCGCGGCGACCGACTGCAAGTCTCTGCGCGATGCCCTGTACCAGCTGGCGCCCAGTTCGGCCGAGAAGCGGGCCGTGATTGACGTCATTCCCGTTCGGGGCGAGGTGTTTGTCAACGTCCACTGGTTCCCGGGAGCTCACATGATTGCCGACGGCATCAATAAGGAGGATGCGAAGCTTCGGGGGATCCTGGCAGAGTCTCTTGCCGACCCTGTGCTGTCGCTTCCGGAACTGATTGCCTGTGATGAGTTGAGTGGTGGGGATGGGTACCACCAGAGAAGGTGAAATTTTTGTGCCTGCCGACCACGTGCCGGGAATCGCGTCTTACTCCCATCCGGTTGGTTTTGCCAGAAGAATGGATCTTGAATGCGGTACAGTATTCTTATTGCTTTGACATATTGAACCCGATTATGCCCAGAAGCCCAGGCCGCTTCATGTGTCTTGCCTTAAGTTTCGTCGTGTCGCGTTGACTGCGCATCTTGAGCAGGTGTTCCAGCAGGACCAGAGAACATTCCGGGAGTGCAACAGTCGTTTGATTCATTTGAATTTCTGGATCCCTTCTGTTGCTGTTGCCTGCTGTCGCCCCCTTGCCTGTAGTTTTGCTGGCTGAAGGAACCCCCGGTGTTTGTACTACACGCCCAGAGATCCTCATACGTATCACGGGACGGTCTTGGGAGAAATATCCATGTATCATCAGCGCCGACGCGTGCGCTGCAAGGGGCACGCGAGGCAAAGGAGGAGGGGGAAACAAAGGGAATCAGACAGGCCTCGGAACAAATTAGCGAACACATGCCACATTCATCCGTCAACGCCTCCCCCTCCCGTTCAAAGTTGGCGGTGGGTCCGATGAGATGCACTTCGACCGCAGTCTCCCCCGCGCGCGCCAACATTGAGTTTGGGGGGAGGGGGAGTGTTCAGTAATTGTTTCCCTCTACGGGATGAACACATGTTTTGGCCTGAGACGGGAAGGAAAGCGGGGGGGGTCGCCCGGGAACTCAGGTTGGGGGGGGGGACGGAGGGCCGGGCGTGGAAGTCCATTGCCCGCTCCCCTACTGTTGCACCTCCCCCATTGTTGCACCTCCCCTATTTTTGCACCTCCCCTCCCCTATTTTTCCCAACCGTCCTGTGGTGTTGGGTCCTCGTTTTGAAGAGACAGCGCCCCGCGTCCCACCTTCCTCCTTCCTCCTCCCCCTCCTCCCTCCTCTCATCAGCATCATCATCGTCATCATCACCATCACCATCATCATCACCATCACCAGCGTGGCCCCATAGGGAGCTCCACCGAAGGCCCTACTGGGGGTGTTCGCATGCGGTTCCTTCACCCAGGGCAGCGTCACGTGGCCCCATAGGGAGCTCCACCGAAGGCTCCACTGGGGGTGGGCGCATGCGGTTCCCCCATCCAGGGCAGCGTTTCGTGGCCCCACGCGGAGCTCCACCGAAGGCCCCAGTGGGGGTGGGCGCATGCGGTTCCCTCACCCAAGGTAGCGTTTCGTGGCCCCATAGGGAGCTCCACCGAAGGCCCCAGTGGGGGTGGGCGCATGCGGTTCCCCCACCCAGGGCAGCGTTTCGTGGCCCCATAGGGAGCTCCACCGAAGGCCCCAGTGGGGGTGGGCGCATGCGTTTCCCCCACCCAGGGCAGCGCTTCGTGGCCCAATAGGGAGCTCCACCAAAGGCCCCAGTGGGGGTGTTCGCATGCGTCTCCCCTGCCCAGGACAGCGCCTCGTGGCCCCATAAGGAGATCCAGCGAAGGTCCCAATGGCGCAGTTCGCATGCGTCTCCCTCGCTCAGGGCAGCGCTTCGTGACCCCATCGGGAGCTACACCGCACCCCTCACGAGTTTCGTGGCCCCATAGGAGCTCCACCGAAACCGGTACCCACAATGCGGTACTCGCAACTGCACATGGTTGGGTCCTTCGTCAGGCTAACTGCACCTCCCCTATTTTTGCACCTCCCCGCCGTCCTCAGCTTCCTTTTTCTGGGACTGGCTGGAAGGCTGCCGTTGTTTTGCTTGCTCACCTTGTGCAACGCGGACGTTGCTGAGGAATAGTGTCGAGCTTGCCCACGTCGCTCAGGATTGATCCTGTCGAACGATCCTGCGGTTCCACTGTGTCCAGGATTGGCCTACCCATCTCGAAGAGGGGAAGAGGGGGCTCCGTGTTCATCTTGGCGCGTAGGCACTGTCATCTACAACAGGCAGGAGGCTCAGTTGTCGCCGTAGACTGTCTGTCCACCTTACTTACGCAGGACATCGATTTGGTTACGGTAGCCTAGTGTGTCCACCCTGCCCTGGATCGATTCGGTCACTTCAGGCACTGCCAGACTCGCGCTGACAACCACCATGGACCGCTGCCGTCGACTCTCTCGTCAATCGTGCAGGACGAGCTCGAAATGTGGAAACCAGTTGAGACACCCTTTCACGCCGCAGGACAGGCGAAGCAGCGCTTTAGTCAAATTGGTTACGAAGGGTCGGTGGGAAGGAGGAGAAGGAAGTACGAGGAGGAGGTGGACGAGGAGGAGGAGGAGGAGGAGAAGCAGCAGCAGGAGGAGGAGGAGGAGGAGGAGTCGGTGGGGGGCTGGGGGAGTCGCAGCAAACGAAGATGGACGGAGGACGCGAAGGACTATGAGCAGGAGGAGGATCTCATCAGCGCCCTGTCCTGGTCTGACCACGCAGGCAACGCCCTGCATCTGCGAATCCGTGTGGCAGACCCAGCAACACGGCAACGTGGTCGTCGACCCAGGCGCGGGGCTATGAACCATGAGGCAGCGACAGCAGGTAGCAGGAGCGCGGTGCCCGCCACGTTGTGCGGTGGGCCACGCTTCACAACCTTACTTGTTTGTTATATCTGACGTTGTCTGCCCGGTTATCCATACGCAAGAGCTTGTGTTTCGGATGCGACCACACATCTCAATTAGGTATGAAGTACACCTCCCAATGTAAGCATTCCTATCAATGTAGGCGTTGCTTACTTTGACGAGCATGGTCGTGCTCTGATGGGAACCAACCGACACTCACGAGGCATGTTATCAGGAAGGCAGCACCATCGATTCGCATAGTCAGTTGTACTCGAGCGTGCTTGGCGTGAATGGTATGGTATCGTTGGAGAAGTAGGTTCGTTTGATATGCAGTGGTTGTCACGTTCTGTTGAGTTGTACTCGCCACGTTATGCAACGATGTGTTGTTGTGTCCATTGAACGTCCGCCCCGGCGTATCTACATCGTGTACTACTCGCGAGCTTCTGCCAGGCCGTCCAGTGACCAGTGTCGCGAGTTTCCCATCCGCCAGCCCATCACGGAAGTACTCGTACAGTGTTTTGTGGGTCCCGTAGGTGCGTGTAGAGTGGGGAGGCTCCGCCTTCGCGCCACTGCCCTCTTTTTTCCCGCTCCCTTCAGTCCTTTGAGTTTTGCTCCCTTCGGTACGCTGGACTGAACCAACGTGTGCAAACACACAGATGGCATGGGATGAGGGACAAGAGGAGCACGGAGAAGGAGGAGGAGGAACCGGTTGGGGACAATACGGAAAATGTGCAGGATCAGGATGTTGAAGGAGGAGGAGGAGGAGGAGGAGGACGCGAAGGAAGAAGGGGAGGATGATGAGCAGGGGGTGAGGGTGGAGAGGCAGAAGGGGCGGAGGAAGGGAGGGAAGACGGAGAGAAATATAGCTGGCGGGCGGTGGGCGCATGGGAATTGGAGGGTCTGGGAGGGGGGGGGTGGTGCCGCCTGTGTGTAGAGCATCCTCTTCGCCCCCCTCCGTTTCCTCTGGTCGTGTTTGTTCTGGGAGGCTCCATTGTGCCTCTTCGGTGTTTGTGGTATGTAGTCTTCGGGGCATCTTCTGCCGCCTTGGGTGTTTCTTGAAGGGTTTGGGCCCCTCTGGTGGTATCTTGGGAGCCTTTGAGGCATTATTCAGAGCACCGTGGGTGGCTCTTGGGGCACTCCTGGGCCGTCTTGGGATCCTCCTGGGCCGGCTGCGGGGCCCCGATGAGAGCGTCTTGGGAGCTTGCTGCACCATCTTTGGGGCGCCTTGGCGGGCAATGGAGGAGGAGGAGCGTCGGTGGAAATAGCCGTCTCTGTGGGAGCCATCCTAGAAGCCAGTCGACAGACCCTACAGACGCGGGCGGGAGTGAGGGGCTTATTGCGGATCCAAGCATATCAGGAGGGAAAGAAGCACACAGACACAATTAATCGTCGATTCCCCAGAACATATGGAAACATGGGAAGTGGGGGGGGAAGACAAACACCCAAAAAGTATGGGAAAATATGGAGACTACTTTTATTTGTGTGTATTTATTTGTGTGTCCCAGGGCCCCTTCAGCATATCACGTTAAAACGAGTCCGCCGTTGAAGTCGACGAGTTGTGCCGACGCATGTGTGCCAGAACCTCAAGAAGATGTCCCGACATCGTACGGCCCAGCGAGGGACCTGGGGGGATGATTGATCGATTGCGGGTCTGCGTCCCTGGTGGACGCGCGCGCGCAGAGCGGGTGAAGGTCGGCGTGAGGGCACCGCGGTGCACAGACACGGGCACGGGGGGCAGAGGAGGGAAGGAACGAAAGAGGGAGGGAGAGGCGATGCAGAGGAGCACATCATGTAGACATGCGCGTCAAATCCCGAAACACATGCGCCGCGTATGGCCGTCCTTGGTGCCCCGCGGCGCCTCTCGGCAGAGACCAGTTCTGAGGAGCGCCGAGGCGGTCGCACACTGTTGCTTGATTAGTGAACTGCCGCTGGGATGTGCGAATTTCTGGTGCGAGCGAGGGTGCGAACAATGGCAGCAGCAGCGGGGGGCCAGCGAAGAGAAGGAAGAGGGGACGGGAACGGGGGGTTCAGGCCTCCCAGTATGGGGTCGGAAGGTCGCGCCGCACTGCCGGTGCATCGGCCAAGCGGCTCGATGCGCAGCCCGATCTTCTCCACGCCAGCGTCGGCGATGCATCGGCGCTGCGGCGCGACCCTCCGACACCATCCGCTCAGGCCCCCTTCGGGGTGCCTCCCAACAGCCCGCTTCTTTTCAGGGTTCCACGACATTTGTCTCCAACACCAGTTCGCAGCTGTACGTCCCCCCGTGGGGGTATCCACGATGTGTTCTTTCAAGGGGGTGGTACGCGGCGCTGTTTATGGCGCGACCCATGGGGGGCGGAGGAAGAGAAGATGTGGAGATAGAGGAGGCCAAGGAGAGGGATCACGAGAACGAGCGCGGGATGATGTTCTGGCCTCCCCCCCGTGACTTGTTTTATCGCCCATCCTCAGGGGAGAAAAAACACAGACACCATGAATCGTCGATTCCCCAGGAAATATGGGAAACGATGGGAAGTGGGGGGGAATACAAAAACCCAGAACATATGGGAACAACTGTTTTTTTTTGTTTTTTTGTGTGTGTATTTATTTGTGTGTCCTAGGGCCCCTTCACATTCTTGCTAGCCACAGCGCCACTGGCTGTGGCGGAGCAGAGGAGCAGAATCCGTGTGTCAGGAGGACGACGACACATGCGGCGACGGTCACAATGACGACCGCGGCGACGTCGACGACCACAGCGGCAACGCGAGCGGTGTGATGATAACCGACCTTCCATTTTCTCCCACTCTTTCGGCATGCTTGCCCCTCCGCCACCAGTGCTCCCAGCTCTGGCCTCGCCTTCCTTTCACTGGGAGGCCCCATCGTCATTCTCGAACTGGATGCGAAACAGGCTGGGCTGCCGCGCGGGCGCGGGGTGCTATTGCAGAGGAGCAAGGACGAGGAGTTGGGGGAAGAGAGCGTGTGTGAGTGTATGGGATGTGTGATGGTCAGGAGAAGGAGTATGACGCTTAGGAGGCCGAGGAAGTCGGCGATGAGGATGAGATCGTTGAGGTGGAGGGCGCCCAGGGGTTTATGATGCAGGCGATTGGATTAAAGCATCCATTCGCACCGACCCTGACCGAGCCAATCCAGTGCGTGCCGGGATCGGTGTGTGCACCTCGATGGCTGCGGCTAACCTACAAGGCGAACCTACAAGGGCACTCCTTGATATCACCAAGTCTTGGGTCCAGGATTAAGGAAGTAGACCTCGTCCTCCTCGTCATCACCCTCATGCGTTTCCCTTTTCCTCCTCCCTCTCATGTTCCCCTCCTCCTTGAAGTCCTCCTCCGTCTCTTCGTCATCGTCCTCTTATTTCTATTCCGCCTCTTCATCGTGACATCCTCCCTCTCCTCTTCGTTGTCCGCTCCCCTGTCAAAGCCCGCCTCGTCTGGTTCCGCCACTTCCACACATTCCTCGTCCTTCTCGAGGTGGGAGACCAGCGTCTGATTTTGCTTTCGACGATAATGTCGAGGTGTGCAGGGCTATCCTTCCGATGCGTACTCTCTAGATTGCGGCCTGGGAGTGCACAGAAGGAGGAATGTTGATGATGATGCTGATGATGGTGCTGATGATGGTGCTGATCATGATGCTGATGATGATGATGCTGATGCTGATGATGATGGTGGTGGCGGTGATGATGATGTTGATGATGATGATGATGCCGATGATACTGATGCTGGTGCTGATGCTGTTGCAGATGCTGATGGCAGTGATGATGATGATGGTGATGCTGATGATGAGGATGATGAGGAGGATAATGAGGATGATGATGATGATGATGATGATGATGATGATGATGATGATGATGATGATGATGATGATGATGATGATGATGATGGTAATACTGATGATGGTACTGATGCTGATGATGTTGATGATGAAAATGAAGACGATTGCTGCTGCTGATGATGATGATGATGAGGAGGAGGAGGAGGAGGAAGAAGAGGAGATTGATGAGGCTGAGATGGGAGAGGGGGAGGACGAGTAGGAGTCCAGAGAAGATGAACAGTAGCATGCGCAGGATTCGGGGGAGGCGATGGAAGACCGGAGGGGTGGGAGGAGGGGGTGAGAGGTGGGGAAGGATGGGCAAAAACAATGAGGAGAGGGAGACAGTTGGAACCACGGCGGAATGGCCATGGAGGTGAAACTGCGGCCAACTTGCGCACGCTCGGTCTACTACACGGGATCTGCATCATGTCCTTCAGGTGATGTGGTAGCGAGTGTAGGCGAGGCGGAGAAGACAGATGCAGGAGTACGTGGCTATCGGAGGGGGTAGGCGGACGAGCAGGAGGAAAAGGAGGAGGAGGAGGAGGGGAGCATGACTAGGATGATGAGAAGGAGGGGTTGAGGCGTCAGACCCAGGGACAAGACGAGCAGAAGGATGGGCAGCAGAGGGATGAGCACACGCAGCAGGAGCAGCTGCAGGAGCAGGAGGTGGCCCAGCCTGCCCAGCGATCCTTCGCCTCACGCTGCAGTGCAGCGGCGCTGCGTTAGGAAAATCGTTCCCCCTCCCCGAGCAGGGACGGTTTGGGACCTCCAGGAGGAGGAGGAGGAGGAGGAGGAGGGGAAGGAGGAGGAGGAGGAGGAGGAGGAGGAGGGGGGGGAGGAGGAGGAGGAAGGAGGGAGGAGGAGGAGGAGGAGGAGGAGGAGGAGGAGGGGAGGAGGAGGCCTCGTCGTGATCTTTTGTTTTGCATGCCGCGAGGTGGTCTCGGCGCCGCGCCGCTGTCCGGGGGGGGGGAGGGGGGCAGGGGGGGGGCGGGTTTCTCGGCCGCCGCAGCGCCCAGCACGCGCGCGCGCGGGCGCCCGGCGGGGGAAATCTCTGGGCCTCGCTCGCGGACGGGGATCGACGGGTTGGGACTTCCAGGAAGTGGCACTGAGTTCGTTCCTGTAGCATCAGGCGCATCGGCTACGTGCTGGGCCAGGCTACCTTCGACAGCCTCTGTCGTCAGACGATCCACGTTGGGCGCATTGCGCCCCTCCCCGAGCAGGCTGCGGCACTCGGACGGGTTGGGGCTGCCTGGACCTGCGGCGTCCTCCCAGTTGGGCCGCGGCTTCCCATTCAGGCTGCGAATTCTGTGGTCGGGTTGGGAGTGTTCTGCTCGGGTTGCGACTGGTCCTTCTTGCTCCTCCTTGCTTCTCCTCCTCCTCGTCGCACCTCCTCCTCGCTCCTCCTCCTCCTCGCTCCCTTCGGGAACAGGCTGCTCTTCCAGAGCATTCGGTCCTGGATGGGGAGCGCAGGACATGCCGCGACTTCCCGGCACTTCGGTGTGTCCTCAGAGACGGTTCTGTGGTTTCTTCTTTGGGACGCCCCTTTGAGATCATTTGAAATTCTGCGGAGGAGCACGAGGAGGGGAGGGGAGGCCGCTTTTTCCTCCCGTGGAGTCTTCAATTCATAATCAGGAAAGGTCGAACATTATGGGGATTAGCCCCCCCCTGACGCCACAAACGAATATAGCGTACGCATAAGAGCCTCCCCTCTGATTTTCCGTGGTACCACTCCTCATGTGCTCTTTCTTTTTGGTACCGTTCCCACAGCTCTTGTTCGCCTCATCATTCCTGCCCTACCTCACCCCTGAGATCCGACGTTTCGAAAAAATGCAACATCGCGGAATTTCGCGACCGCAGCCCTCGTCACCATTTTTCTGCTGCATGTTTCGAGCCAGATCGATCTGCGATGGCCCCAGGGCCAGAAATTCCTGGCAAACATTCACGCTGTGAACGAAGTTTCAACGCCCGGCGGATGTTAGGGACCATCATCCTCGTCCTCTTCCTGCTCCTTGCACGGCCAGGCCGGACCAGCCCAGTGGCAACAGAGATGTTGGGACCATTCCGAATCTGACCTCCAGCATTCGGTCAGGCACTTTGGTTTGTCGTGTCGTTCCGCCGGTTCTTTGCGTCGTTCCGCCGGTTCTGGCCCACCAGGCTTAGGCTCGACACGCTATCCACATCCCCATTCCCAAGCGTCGACGTCCCGAGAACGGAGCGACACACTATCCGCTTGCGGGGCACAGCGTGTCGCCAGGGCCGCCGCCGCGGCACGCGGAGCGAAATTGTGTCCGGCCGTGGCGTCTCCGGGTCTGCGAGGGCAGAGGCGCAAGCGCAGTGCGGCTGAGAGCAGCAGCTTGGTCGGTTGGGCCTCACTCTGCTCCGCGTGTGGCTGAGCCGATGGCTGTTGAGACTCAGATGCGGACACGCTGCCCTTCCCTCGTTTTCCCCTTTTTTGGGGGGCCTCCTGGGACGCCCTCGTCGCCGCCGCTGGATTCGCACCCCGCGAGAGGTGCGAGGAGCATCAGCATCCGTACTTTTTATGGTTTCCCCAGAGACGGGCTCCCTTTGTCCCCTGCGGTTCCATGCTCTTGGCCTGCATGCCAATGCACGCATACGCACGCCCCCCCCCCCCGTCATCATCGCCTCCCTATATTTTCTTTGTGATGTTTTTTTTTATTGATTTGACTCTCTCGTTTTTTGTTTCTCTCTCTCTCTCAATGTATATATATACGTATCCGTCTCCCTCTTTCGTTTTTTTTTTTTCCTCTCTCTCTCTCTCAATATGTCCCTCTATCTGTCTCTCTCTCTCTCTCTCTCGCCTCGGCGCCAGGGGGGGACTGTTTCTGGGATCTCAGACCAGGCAGGCTCCTGCCACTGCCGACCTGGACACGCATATCCGCATCGGTGTGTGTGTGGTGTGTGAGTGAGTGAGAGAGTGTGTGTGTGCGTGTGAATGTGTGTGTGTGCGTGTGAATGTGTGTGTGTGTGTGCGTGTGTGGTGTGTGCGTGTGTGTGTGTGTCTGTGTCTGTGTGTGTCTGTGTGTGTCTGTGTGTGTGCGTGTGTGCGTGTGTGCGTGTGTGTGTGTGTGGCGTGTGTGCGTGTCTCTCTCTCTCTCTCTCTCCGTCTCTGCCTCTCTCTCCCTCTCTCTCTTTCCATCCCATCTTTCATCTCTCCCGTCGCCATTTGGGCTCAGGGCTCCTCTCGGGCCTGCCGCGCGGCCGCACGGGCCTGCCGCGGGCCCTCGCCGACGCCCGCGTCCCCGCGGTGGCGGCGCTCCTGTCGTGCGCCGTCCTCGCCCACTGCCTCCGGGCGGCAGGCCTCGGCTGAGGGGGCCTCCCGCGGCCAGCGGCCTGGGGCCTCGCCGGGCGCGGGCCTTCGCGGGCGAGGCCGGTGGCGGTCTTCGTGCAGGTGGGCAACGCGGCGGCGTGGCCTCCCCTGCGGGAGTGCCTGACGAATGTGCTGGTGGGGGCGGGCTCGGCCTCTCCTCCTCGCCGAGTGGACGTCTCGGGCCGGACGAAAGGGGGGGATTGGGAAAGGGGGGGTTACGAAATTTGCGGCATGCAGCTGGTTTCGGCCTCGCCAAGGGGCCCATTCCTCGATACATGGGCGCCTCCGGCGCCGGGAGGCGCCGGGAAAGTCAGCTACGTGAGCTGATTCTCAACCCCCCCCTTTGCTATCCCCCCCTTTCGCCCGACCCGAACGTCTATGTGGGCGAACCCGGTAGGAGGCCTGGCCAGAGGCAGGAGGCCATCCAGAAGATGGTCGACGACGCCGCCAGTTGGGTGCAGAACTGGTCGGGGGCCCAGCTTCATATGAATTTGTCGCTGGCGAACAAGGGCGCCGACACAGGCATCTTGTTCCAGCAGCTGCTGGCTTTGAGCGACCCGTCGAGATACGACATGCTGCTGAAGCTGCACACGAAGTCCGACGCGCGCTGGCGTTGCACCATGGGAGTTCGGAACAGGTCAGCAAGATATTGTGGAGATTTGAGTGGCAGCCAGACCTTGGAATAATAGGCCCGTGGTCACTACCATGGACGTGGGATACACCAGTAGAGGAGACTTACGAGAAGAAGGGGGGCAATGCCTTTACAATGCTCGACGGCCAGAAACAAATGGAAGACTATATGAAAAGGGTGTGGGCCGACATTTTCCAGAACAGTAGTTTTCCTGCCCGCGATCAGTACCTCATGGCCGCAGGTTCTATGTATTGGGCACGCTCCGCACCGTTATTGGAAAATGTGCAGTTCAGGGATGCAGCTTCTCGATGGATTGAATCATGGACCACGAAGCCCTACAAGACTGCGTGCTCAGAAGATGTTTGTTTACAGTTATATGCACTGGAGCGGATCATGCGAACAATGATCCAGGCACGATATGGTTTTGTTGGTGCAGAGGCGCCAGACAAATACGGCTTGGATAAGAGTAATCGAGCATATCGGCAGACATTTCGAGAACATGGATGGAGCAATGACAAGAACAGATACGTGTGCCAGCGATTGTCTGCGAATGGTTGACCTTTTTAAGCTTACATTGCGCACCCCAACAAATCATGTTCCCAGAAAGCCTTCTGGGGACATGGCTCACCATCATGGGCCCGAGAGTCTCTGGAGGCTCTGAAGTAGCATCACGCTACCAGAGAGCTGTCTGGGAAGTTGCTTGAGAACATGACTGATCGCCTTCTCGCGGCCCTCTGCGGATCGTTTCGCTCAAAGTTGCCCCAAGTCCCCTTTTGAACCGTATGGTAGCACCCAGGACGTGTTCCGGTTTCTCCGGGCGCTGGGGCCCGAGTCTGTGACTCAGTGATCGGCTTCAGCGGGTCCTACGAAGGGGGCCAGGAGGCCCTCCAGAGGTGATCCAGAAGCGCTGAATCTGTTTTGTAGTGTCTGTAGTCAGAGATGGCTCCATGAGCCCATGGAAGCCACAGGCGGTATCCTAGCTTCACCGTCCCTCCTTACTCCCTCGCCTCTCGTCTTTCCCATCTTCCCTTTCCTGCGTCCCTCCGTTCCCCTTATGATGGCTCGCGAGATTCCTGATAAACCTTACGTCTGGAGTCGCTCTTTCCGTCGTCCGACCTAAGTGTCAGACCGTCGGTTCTTTCTGCGTGCCCCGTGCCTCTCTGGACACTGCTGCGACTGAGGGCGGACAGCGCGACACGTGCATCGTGGAGCGAGACCCCTTATTGGTTCAGTCGGGTATTGATTGTCCAGAGCGGGTAATGCAGCCGCAATCCCCAACGTGGGCAACGACAGCCCTCATCCGGGATGCAGTTGCAGCGGCACCAGACGTGATAGACCTACACGACCACTCGTCGGGTGGAAAAAAACATCTTTCATGTCTCTGTTTTGGTCAGAGTGAGGGGGCCGAACGGTCATTCAATGTCACTGGGTGCGTGGCTGAAGTGGGTTTCCGCACTGCGGATTGTTGTTGTAGTTGTTGTTGTTGTTGCTGTTGTTGTTGTTGCTGTTACTGTTGTTGTTGTTGTTGTTGTTGTTGTTGTTGTTGTTGTTGTTGGTGTTATTGTTGTTGTTGTTGTTGTTGCTGGTGTTGTTGTTGTTGTTGTTGTTGTTGTCGTTGATGTTGCTCTTGTTGTTGTTGTTGTTGTTGTTGCTGTTGTTGTTGTTGTTGCCGTTGTTGTTGTTGTTGTTGTTGTTGTTGTTGTTGTTGTTGTTGTTGTTGTTGTTGTTGTTGTTGTTGTTGTTGTTGTTGAATCTTCATGTCCAGAAACTAAGTGTTGCTGATATCTGGAAACGGTTCCGCGCGCTCTCGCCTCGACGCAGGCTGCAGTTTCTCTGAAAACAACGCTCCCGCTCGAGCGTTGGTCCCCAAGAGCGCTGGCTTGAGCCTAAATGTGGGCCCTTGGAGGACCAGCTGCGACAACAACGGCTCCCGCTCCATACCTCCTCACAGTTTACCCCGAGACACCCTGGCCAAAGAGGCCCCCGAACTCAGGAACGGCTCTCTCGATCGAGACTTCCTCGCAATTCAACTCAGTTGGCGGAGGCCCAGTCACGACGACAAGGGCTCCTGCTCGATACTTCCTCACGATTTTATCCGAGAGCCCCTGGCCAAGAAGGCCTCCGAACTCAGGAACGGCGCTCTGGCTCTAGACTTTCCCGAAATTCAGGCAAGTTGGTAGAGGCCCGGAGACGGCGACAAGGGCTCCCGTTCGATATTTCCCCATAGGTATTCGGAGAGCCCTTGGCCAGAGAGGCCCCCGAACTCAGGAATGGCGCCCTTGCTCGAGATGTCTTCGCGCTTCAGTCAGGGGCCGACAAGGAAGAGATTCCTCCCGAAAGAGGGTGCAATCGAAGACGAAGTGGGCGGGTATCAAGGTCTGGTGTATACGGACTGCAAAACACGCGTGCCAGTAAGAGCGAATAGCCTTGACATTATTGTTGCTGTTGTTGCTGTTGTTGCTATTGCTGTTGCTGTTGCTGTTGCTGTTGATGTTGCTGCTTCTGTTGCTGTTGCTGTTGCCGTTGCTGCTGCTGCTGCTGTTGCTGCTGTCTGTTGTCGTCGTCCCGCCCGCGGCCCGTCCCGCGACCCACCCGCGACCCACTCCGCGACCCACCGCGCGACCCACCCGCGACCCACCCGAGACCCACCCAGGACCCGCCCGCGACCCACCCGCGACCCACGCGCGAACCACTTGCGACCCACCCCGCGACCCGCCTTGCGCCCGCCCCCTCACTCTTATCCGCAATTGCGGGGTTCTACATATTGGATGTGCCCTCCTCGAAGCGTGGAGCTACAAGCGCCGCTGCGTCTCTCCGTCCTCCGATGAGTCCGCAACGTGGTCTCTCAACGCGTGGGCTCAGTGGAATATGTCGTCCCTCTGGTCGACGGGTTGATTCGGTAGCTAATCATGGGAGCTTGTGTGCCCGCGTAGTTCTGTTATTACAGCGCACTCGCCTTGATTAGCGTCGGGTAATCGGTGGGCTAGCGCCGATTTAGCGTCGATTAGCGTCGACTAGCGACGATTAGCGTCGATTCAGCGTCGATTAGGGTCGACTCGCGTCGACTGGCGTCGACTCGCATGCAACAGCATATGCAGCACGACGCAGCGCAGCCGTCGCTGTCCTTGCCGCTGCAAGTTTTGCCACCAACCACCATCGCCACCAACACCGCCGTCGACATCGCGCCCACCGAGGACAGCCACCTCAACATTTCATTAGACACCGTCTCCACACCGCCAACACCGCCGCGAACAACGCCCCGCTCGCTCTCGCCGCCACGAATCCAGGCATCACTCGATATTCGTTAGTGACCCCGCGGCCCCAGAACTCCCGACACCTTCCCTAAGGGTGGTCTTACGCCCCAGATCCATCTTTGATGACCCGAGGGCCCAGTAACGGACCCCGGAGCCCGCAATCGAGGAAAAACGCCGGTCGGCGGGCTTGTTCTGGGGTGCGTTCTGGACAGAATCTCGGGGCGGATCTGGCCCTGGCGACGAGGAGCCCCCCCCCCCTGGAGGCCCAGAAGCACGAGCAAAGCTCTCAGTTCCAACTTCGAGCCCTCGATCCTCGATGTATACACTTTGCTCAGACGCTCCAGTCTGTTTCACTCGGCCTCCGCCCAGGAATCGATGGCAGCAAGCGAGGGATGGTTCGGGACGTGCCTCGGCGCTTGAGGCTGAGCGCCGAAAGCTTTCCCTTCGCCCACTTGTCCAAAACATCCGACGTGGCTCCAAGGGCGACAGCCTGTCCAAGCGAAGGGTCCGCCAGCACCGCCGCCAGCACCGCCGCCAGACACGGCCCCCGCGCCCCGCCCAGGCCGTCCTCCGCCGGCGCCGCCCGCGCGCCCGCGGGGCCTTCGCCGGGGGCGGCGGGCAGGCCCCAGGAGACGGGTTTTCGCTGTCCGTGGCCCTCCTCCTCCTCCTCCTCCTCCTCCTCCTCCTCCTCCTCCTCCTCCTCCTCCTCCTCCTTCCCCTCCAACTCCCCCTCCCCCTCCCCCTCCTCCCCCTCCTCCTCCTCGGGGGAAGCCTGGGGCCCCGGAAGAGGAGGAGGAGGCGGGCGGGGGGAGGCGAGCGGAGGGGGAGCGGGGCGAGACTGGGGCGGCAAAGGGGGGGGGTGATGACTAGGGGGGGGGTGGATATCACGGCGGGGGCCATGGTATCTCCCCAGATTTCATGGCGCCTCTTCTTGTTTCATGACGTCCCTGGCCCCCCCGCTGGGCCGCGCACGTGCCGCCGGTCATGATCTGCACCCCCCCCTCTTGGACACCCCCCTCTGGGCCGCTCCCGATTAAGAGACGGGGGTCAGTGCAAACGGGGGTCAGCCAGGGCGCCAGATCCTGCAGGATCCTGCGAAGGCCCCTCTCTGGCTGACCCGGGCTGGCGAGCCGCGCGTGGCCGCGAGGCGGCCGCGCATATAATGGCTGACCCGTGTTTGCGAAGCCCTGCGCCGCACTTGTGTTTTGCTCCTGCATTGCAGTTTTTTGGTTTCCTGCTGACCCGGGTCTGGACTGACCCGGGTCAGAAGTTCCCCGGGGCGGGCCTCGGCAATGGGAGGCACATTTCACAGCTCCTGGATTGATTCACTCCGGTCTGAGGCCGCTGCGCTGGCAGAAGGCTCGACGTTTGTACGAGCGCTCGTGGGTAGATTAGGTGTCGTTCACGTTTAGTCTCATCGCCGGCTAGTCTTGGTAGACTTTGAGCCGTAGTCCAAGTCCAAGTCCAAGATCCCCGGGGGGAGCAGGGCCGCTCGTGCCGCGAGATGCGCGGCGGCGCCGTCTGGGAGTGCTTCTCGGAAGAAGGGCCGAGTCCTGCACGGCGCCGTCGAGAGTCGTCACGCGGCCAGGGAGCGCTGAGGACGGAGGGGGAGCGGGGCGAGCCGGAGGCGCCATATCAGGAGGGGAACAAACACACAGACAGAATTCATCGTCCACTCCCAGGAAGATGTGGGGAAATATGGGAAGTGGGGGGGAAGACAAAAACCCAGAAAATGTGGGGAAGTATGGGGAACCCTTTTATTTGTGTGTATTTCTTTGTGTGTCCCAGGGCTCCTTCACAATATCGCGAGTCATAAAAAAAAAGATGGCTCCAGCCGCCGCGGCCAGCGCCCGCGGCGCGGCGCCAGGCCACGATGTCCGCAGGAGCCCCGCGGGCGCGCCCGGGCGCGTCCCCAGGTATCCGACGGCATTGCGCTTTCAATCCCAGCGTTTGTCCTTGATTTCGGCCCTTGGGGTCCGTTTGTTTTCTGGCCCCAGGACCATCCAACTGCTGACCGGGACGGAGAACTACACGGGGAAGCAGTCGGGACCCCTGGGGCCGCAGAGTGAACGAATATCACATCGGCAGTTGTCAGTTGTCAGAGTCGTCATTTGCGCGTTGCTCGTCTGCGTCATGTGTGCGTTACGGTGTGACGTACTTGACGTTCTGCTGGCCCGCCGGTCGTTAAGTCATGTCGGCACGCCCCGTAGTGGTTTGGCCACCAGTACGCCGCAGCATGACCGTTATTGACGTGGCGTGTCCTGAAGAGGAACAAGTAACCACACGTTGTGGTTCGTCTGCGCGCCCTGGCACCTGCCGGCCCGCCAGACCAGGACGGGGCGATCCAGATGGGGTCGTCGGACCGCGCCGTACCCAGACATGGTCGCGTCGTGAACACAATCACGACGGGAGGTTTGTGACAGTTTTCGGCCTCCAAGGGCCCTCACCGGGCCCCGGGATTGTAGAACAACAGTTCAGGATGCAACATTTGTCCTGCGGAAAGGGTCGGGACCTCCAGTGACCAAGCCCAAGACGTCGCACGTGTGAGCCTCACTGATGCGTCGGCGTAGGGTTCGATTCGGAGCTCTCGACCTCGCCGATGTATTGGCGACCTGGCGACGCGGCGCGACGGACCCAATCTTGGCGGTCTCCAGCTCAGGGGGGGCGGGGAGGAGGGCGGGGAAGCGGAGCCAGAGGTGGAGCGGGAGACGTGCTCCCAGGCCTCGTGCAGCATCACCACTCGATGGGAGTGAATGATCACTTGGATTTGGAAATCGAAGTTGTGGTTGTTGTTTTGGACGTCGCAGTCTTTTTGAGTCTGGCACCGTCGTCGGTATGATCGCCTGTTTTGTCATGTGCATTCTTGCTTCAGCACATAGAACGAGCCATCTCAAAATCGTAGGCTACTGTGTGGTTCAACAGGGGCCCGCGCACCTGAGTGCTTTGACTGCTCCACTTCTCTCTCTCTCTCTCGTTATCTTGCTCTCTCTCTCTCTCTCGCTCTCTATCTCTCTCTCTCTCTCTCTCTCTCTCTCTCTCTTTGTATATATATATATATAAATTATCATACGCACCTCTCCGAGGGAGTAGAGCTCAGAGGCGATTAATGCGTACGCGGGGCGTTCGCGATGTTTCTGGCCGTTTCGCTCGGGACATCCTCGAAATTCTGAAAATCGGTGGCACCCCTCACGCAGATCGTGACGTCAGGGTCCAAACACACATGGGAATTTCAACATGTTAACGTACAACCTTCAAAAACACATTGTAATTACAATAATTTGGACCCCGATTCTCAGAGCATGGCGGTTTCGCCTGAAACATCCTCCCAACATCGAGCCCCGACGTACCCTCTGGTACCCCAGACCCCGCCTCGGAGCCTCCTGGGGGCCTCCTGGAGCCTCCTGGGGCCTCTTGGGGCTTTCTGAACCTTCTGGTCCCCCAGACCCCGCCTCTGAGCCTCCTGGGGGTCTCCTGAAACCTCCTGGGGCCTCCTGTGGCCTCCTGCGGCCTCCTGGAGCCTCTTGGGGCCTCCTGAAGCCTCCTGGGGTATCCTGGGGCCTCCTGAAGCCGCCTGGGGCCTCCTGGGGCCTCCTGGGGCCTCAGAACTACATGCACACACAGAGACACACATCACGCCCGACACATCACACGCTAGACAAACATAACACACACAACACACCTACAACGCACGAAAAGCACGCACAACACAGAGCACATATCACGCACACACACACACACAACACTCACAATCCTGGGGCCTCCTGGAGCCTCTTCTGGTATCCAAGTCGGGCCTCCTGAGGCTTCCTGGGGGGCCCTGGTACACACATCGCAAGGTGTGGCAACCCCACTTGCGCTCGAGTGCGACTTCGCTGTTGCATTTCATTCCTGCTTCAAACGCCCCTTCAGTTTTTTGTATGAGCCTGGGCACACACGTGCCACTTGTGTATATATATATATATATATGTATGTATATATATATATATGTATATATATGTATATATATAGGTGTACATATATCAACACGCTATCACGTTGACCCTTCCACAGCCGCTGCGGTCAGACTCATGATGTACCTTGGTGTCTGCACATGTAGCACCCCGAAATTGCGGACAAGAGTGAGGGGGCGGGCGCGGGGTGGGTCGTGGGTGGGTCGCGGGTGATTTGCGGGCGGGTCGCCGGGTGGGTCGCGGGTGATTTCGCGGGTGGGTCGCGGGGTGGGTCGCGGGTGGGTCGCGCGTGGGTCGGGGGTGGGTCGCGGGTGAGCCCCGGGTGGGTCGCGGGTGAATTGCGGGTGGGTCGCGCGGTGGGTTGCGAGTGAGTCGCGGGCGGCTCAGGGGCGGGGCGCGGGGTGGGTCGCTGGTGGGTCGCGGGTTGGTCGCGGGTGGGTTTCGGGCTGGATCGCGGGTGGGTCGCGGGTGGGTCGCGGGTGGGTCGCGGGTGGGTCGCGGGTGGGTCGCGGGTGGGTCGCGGGGCGGGTCGTCGGTGGGTCTCAGGCGGGTCGCGGGCGGGTCACCGGCTGGGTCGCGGGTGGGTCGCGGGTGGGTCGCAGGTGGGTCGCGCGTGTGTCGCGGGGTGGGTCGCGGATGGGTCTCGGGTGGGTCGCGGGTGGGTCGCAGGATCGGTCGCGGGCGGGACAACGACAACAAAGAGCAACAATAACAAAAACAACAAAAACAACAACACCAACAATCATTTCACCCGCATGCGCGATGTTTCCACACGAAGCATGCGACCATCATGATAACCATCCACGTAATGGGGGACTCTTGTTCTATAGCGGGGCCTGACATTCCCATTCCCAGATCTCCCGCCCAATGAGGTCTTGCAAACACCTCCTCCGAGGAGTTTCAACATATCCCGCCTCGAAAACACATGCCCGTGCCCTGCTGCGCCGATGCGAGATCGCCAGTGAAACCTCAGCGAAGGGTAAAGCACAAGGAAGTCTCGAACGACAGGATTGCCTTGGTGGGGAGGGGGGCTGTCGGCGGTGAGGCAAGTTCCTGGCCCTGAATAGAAAGTGAGGAAGTCTCGAGCAGGGCTGCCGTTGTTGTTGGGAGCGGTGCCAATGCTGAAGAGAGTAGGGCGCTAGTTCAGCGTAAAACAAAACGAAAGCTCGAGCGGGAACGCTGGTTCTGTTGGGATGCCGGCTTTCGGCGGCGAGGAGGAACACCGCCTTGAATAAGAAAGGAGGAAGCATCGAGCGGGAGCCGTGGTTTTGTCGGGACGGGGGCTGTCGGCGGCGAGGACCAGCACCGTCCCGAGGAAAAAGAAAGGACATCTCGAGCGGGAGCGTTGTTCTTGCTGGGAGCGGCGCCAATTCGAAAGAGAGTAGGGCGCCAGTCCAGCGTAAAACGGAAGGAAGTCTCGGGCGGGAGCGCTGGTTTTGTCGGGGCGGTGGTGGTTTTCGGCGGCGAGGAGGAACACCACCTTGAGTAAGAAAGGAAGCATCGAGCGGGAGCAGTGGTGTTGTCGGGACAGGGGTTGTCGGCGGCGAGGAACAGCACCGTCTGCAGGAAAAAGGGAGGAAGCCTCGAGCGGGAGCGTTGTTTTTTGCTGGGGGCGGCGCCAATTCAAAAGAGAGTTGGGCGCCAGTCCAACGTAAAACGGAAGGAAGTCTCGGGCGGGAGCGCTGGTTTTGTCGGGGCGGTGGCGGTTTTCGGCGGCGAGGAGGAGCACCGCTTTGGGAAGAAGCCTCGAGCGGGAGCGTTGTTTTTGCTGGGGGCGGCGCCGATGAGAGAAAGACTAGCGCGCCAGTCCAAGGTAAAACGGGAGGAAGTCTCGAGCGGGAGCGCTGGCTTTGCTAGGGCGGCGGTTTTCGGCGGCGAGCAAGAACACCAGCCCTGAGTAAAAAAGGAGGAAATCTCGAGCGGGAGCGATGTTGTTGTTGTTGAACATTATTTATTCTAAAGAATAATTATTGTTGGGACCCCTGGTGCGCGACCCCCTCGCCGCGCCTAGGCCGCAGCTACATTTTCATCATTTTCGTGAGGAAGCCTCAGGTAATACGATGTCATCAAGATCCGGTTGTTTTGTTCCCCCCCGCTGTCCCTTGCAAAAAACACTATAAAATGAAATTTCTTGTTCTAAAATAACCAAACTTCAAGAATCCCTTGCAAAAAATAAGGTAAAGTGGACATTCGCGCGCGCAAGACGAAATCCTTCCAAAACCTTAGTGTTCGTAGCGATTTCAACATAAAAACATCAAAAAACCAATGTTTTTTTTTTTTTTTTTTTTTTTTAAAAAAAAGTGTCACAATTTCATCCCGCGCGCTCTTGCGGATTTGCAGGAAACCCAACTTTTTTAAACATTTCTGTCAAACGGGCTTTTGCGATCAACTTCTTCACGTGCTTCGAACTTCTCCAACAACGGTTGCGCACCTGCCAGGGCCATCATCCCTGTCAAATAATACCATGCGGGACACATTCGTTTTTTCTTTCCGTGCGCACGCCGAAATCTTCAAAAACCATTGGGTTTCGTAGGAATTTTAGCACCGCGCAACATAAAATCATTTTTCGCACCGTAGGCCCTTCAAATCGTCGTCGTCGTATACTAAGCTAGTTTCCACAAGATGTTACCACAAGAAGTCATTGAAACCATGCGCCAGTGTAGTAGCCACGGTCGTCCGCATGCCACGAAGTGAAGTGTCCGAACGTCATAGGGCGGGAAGCTGGGTGTGGGTGGTGGCGAAGAGTCGTTTGGAAATTTGGTAGAGCTTGAACCGGCCCCCCCACAAAGTGGGGGTATTGCCCGCCTCCTATGAAAACCCTGGCACTGGTGAGAACGGAGTGTCCCGTGCTAGTAATTGTTGTTGTTGTTGTTGTTGAACATTATTAATTCTAAAGAATAATTATTGTTGGGCCCCCTGGTGCACGCCCCCCCCCCCGCGCCTAGGCCGCAGCCACATTTTCATCATTTTCGTGAGGAAGTCTCAGGTAAAACGATGTCATCCAGATCCGGTTGTTTTGTTGACGCCCGCTTTCCCTTGCAAAAAACACTATAAAATGAAATTTCTTGTTCTAACATAACCAAACTTCAAGAATCCTTTGAAAAAAATGACACGAAGTGCACACTCGCGCGCGCAAGATGAAATCCTTCCAAAACCTTAGTTTTCGTAGCGATTTTAACATAAAAACATGAAAAACCCAATGGTTTTTCAAAAAAAAGCTTCAAAAATTCATCTTGCGCGCTCTTGCGGATTTCTGAGGAAACCCAATATTTTTTCAACATTTCTGTCAAACGGGCTCTTGCGAGCAACTTTTTCACGTGCTTCGAACTTCTGCAACCACGGTTGCGCGCATGTCAGGGCCATCATCCCTGTCAAATAATACCATATTGGACACATTCGTTTTTTCTTCGCGCGCGCACGCCGTCGTCGTCGGCCGCGGGGCCCTGAATAGTAGCCACGGTCGTCCGCATGCCACGAAGTGAAGTGTCCGAACGTCATAGGGCGGGAAGCTGGGTGTGGGTGGTGGCGAAGAGTCGTATGGAAATTTGGTAGAGCTTGAACCGGCCCCCCCACAAAGTGGGGGTATTGCTCGCCTCCTATGAAAACCCTGGCACTGGTGAGAACGGAGTGTCCCCAGTCTTAAATGATTGTTGTTGTTGTTGTCGTTGTTGTTATTGTTATTATTATTGTTATTGTTCTTGTTATTGTTATTGTTGTTGTTGTTGTTGGAGGGCCGGTTTTGGCGGTCCCCCAAACCGCTCGAGCGTGAGCTTTATTTTCAATGAAAATGTAGCCGGCGCCACGGCGAGAGCGCCAAAGCGCTTTTAAGGTGTCCAACAAAAATCATTGTTGAGTATTTAACACTCAACAGCAGCAGCAACAACAAGATCAACAACACCAATCAATTTAATATTGTTCGCTCGTATTGGCACGCGTGTTTTGCATTCTGTATACCGCAACCCTCGATACCCGCCCATTGCGTCTTCGATCGCACCCCCTCTCGGGGGGAATATCTTCCTTGTCGGCCACTGGTTGAAGTGTCAGGAACTCTTGAGCGAGAGCGCCGTTCGTGAGTTCGGGGGCCTCTCTAGCCAGGCCAGGGGCTCTCGGAATACATTTTGAGAAATATCGAACGGGAGCCCTTGTCGCCGTGCCTGGGCCTCTACCAACTTGCTTACATTTGCGAAAATCTCGAGAGGAAGCGCCACTCTTGAGTTCGGGGGCCTTCATGGCAAGGGCCTCTGCGAATACATCTCGAGGAAGTATCGAACGAGAGCCCTTGTCGTCGTAGTTGGGTCCCCACCAATTTGGCTGAATCACGAAACAGTCTCGAGCGAGAGCGTCGTTCCTGAGTCCGGGGGCTTTTCTGGACAGGAGAACTCGGATTACATCGTGAGGAAGTATCGAGCAGGAGCCCTTGTCGTCGTGGCTGGGCCTCCGCCGACTTGACTGAATTGCGAGGAAGTCTCGATCGAGAGAACCGTTCCTGAGTTCGGGGGCCTCTTTCGCCAGGGTGTCTCGGGGTAAATTGTGAGGAGGTGTCGAGCGGGAGCCGTTGTCGTCGTAGCCGGGCCTCCAAGGGCACACTTTTACATTCAAGCCAACGCTCGCGCGGGAACTTCGTTTTCAGAAAAAATTTAGCCGGCGTCGAGGCGAGAGCGCGCGGAACCGCTTCCGGACAGCAGCCATAATTACGTAGCACCCCGCAGATGCGGATAAGAGTGAGGGAGGGCAGATAATTCGGGGCCACAGAAGGCAACGATGGGGCCACTGAGGGTAGCAACTGGGCCACGTAGGACAGTGATGGGGGCCACACACGGCGACAGCGGGGCCACGAAGGGCATGCACATGGGGCCACAACGGGCGCGAACGAGCGGGGGCCACGAAGGGCATACGTATACTGGGCCGCGGAGGGCAAGGACGGGGCCACTGAGGGCAGCATCGGGGCCACGAAGGGCAGCGAGGGGACCACGGAGGGCGACAGCGGGGCCACGAAGGGCATGCATATGGGGCCACCACGGGCGCGAACGAGCGGGGGCCACGAAGGGCATACATATATGGGGCTGCGAAGGGCAGTGAGGGGGCCACGAAGGGATGCAACGGGGCCACGAAGGGCAGCGAGGGGGGCCACGAAGGGCTGCAACGGTGCCACGAAGGGCTGCGACGGGGCCGCGAATGGCAGCGAGGGGGCCACGAAGGGCTGCAACGGGGCCACGAAACAATGCGAGGGGGCCACGAAGGGCTGCAACGGGGCCACCCACGAGGGGCTGCAACGGGGCCACGAAACAAAGCGAGGGCCACGAAGGGCTGCGACGGGGCCACGAAACAAAGCGAGGGGGCCACGAAGGGCTGCGACGGGGCCACGGAGGGCAGCGAGATCCCGATTCCTATGTAATCTGTGAGGGAGTCCTAAGCGTGAGCGCGGCTCCTGGGTGCCTGGGTGTCGGGAGCGCGGCGCTTGAGTAAACGGCACGAAATTTTAACGCAAGGGCGTTTTTCTTCAGTAAATTGCAAGCAAGTCTCCAGCGATCGCGCGACTCCAGAGCGCCGGGAAAGTGATTCCTGAATACATTGTAAGGAAGTCCCAAGCGAGAGCGCGATTCCTGAATAAACTGCGTCGAAGTCTTGGGCGGGAGCGGGGGTCCTGGCTAAAGTGTGAGGAGGTCTCAGGTGGGAGCCGTTGTTGTTGTTGTTGTTGTTGCTGCTGTTGTTGTTGTAAGATGTGGGCCAGGGGCCCCGTTTGAGCCTCAAGGCTTTCCCTGTAAGAAAAAAAACCGGGTGCGAGCGTCGAGGGGCACACTTTGATTGCGAAAAACAGTATGCACCAGTGGGGGGATCAACAATCAGTATTTGCATAAATGAAAGTTCAACAGCAACAACGCAACAAGCAGAATTCCCACCACGAATTCTTCATTCAGCCACGCACCCAGAAACAATGAATGGCGGTTCGGCCCCCTCACTCCAATTTTCCAGAAATTAGTACCCAACAGCAACAACAATAACAACAACAACAACAACAACAACAACAACAACAACAACAGCAGCAACAACACCAACAACAATAATCTTAATATTGTTCGCCCTTATACGCTCGAGCGTCCAATAGCGCGTATTTCCCAAACCCTCGATACCCGCCCTCTTCGTCTTCGATCGAACCCCTTTTGGGGGGTATACCTTTCTTCCCTGCAGGCTGGGCCCCAGCAGGCGGCGGGGCGGCCGCGGACCGTCGGCCTGGCCAGCGGCAGCGCTGATCGGCGGGGCGGCCGCGGACCATCGACCCGACCCCAAGAGGGACGGACAGGGGACCGACCACGACGACGACGACGACGGCGACGACGACGACGATGGCGACGACGAGCGAAAGCGAGAGGGAGAGAGAACGACGACAGCAGGGCCACGAAGGGCACGAAGTAGGCCACGAAGGGCGACAGCGGGGACACGAAGGGAATGCGTTTGGGGCCACGAAGAGCGCGAACGAGCGGGGGCCACGAAGTGCAGATAATGTGGGGCCACAGAAGGCAACTATGGAGCCACTGAGGGTAGCAACTGGGCCACGTAGGACAGTGAGTGGGACACAAATGGCGACAGCTGGGCCGCGAATGGCATGCACATGGGGCCAGAACGGACGCGACTCCTGGGCGCCTGGGTGTCGGGAGCGCGGCGCTTGGGCAAATTGCAGGAAATTCCAACGCAAGGCCATTCTGCAGTAAGTTGCAGGCAAGTCTCCAGCGATAGCGCGACCCCAGAGCGCCGGGAAAACGATTCCTGAATAAATTGTATGGAAGTCCCAAGCGAGAGCGCGATTCCTGAATAAGTTGCGTGGAAGTCTTGGGCGGGAACAGGGGTCCTGGCTAAATTGTAAGGAAGTTTCAAGCGTGAGCCGTTGTTGTTGTAAGCAGTTTGAGCAGAAAGACTTCCCCTGTCAAAAAACAAGGTGCGAGCGTCGAGGGGTACACTTTGATTTGGGAAAAACAGTATGCACCGGTGGGGGGGATTCACAATAATTATTCTTCAGAAGTGAGAATTCAACAACGAACCGACAACAACAATACCAACAAAATCAAAAACAATAACAGCAGCAACAACCACAACAAAACAACAATCATTTGAATGTTGATCGCTCTTGTCTGCTCGAGTGTCATTCAACGTGTATTTCCCAAACCCTCGAGACCAGTCCTCTTTGTCTTCGATCGTACCCCTTTTGGGGGGTATCTCTTTCTTCCCTGCAGGCTGGGCCCCGGCAAGTGGCGGGGCGACCGCGGACCGTTGGCATGGCCAGCGGCAGCGTTGATCAGCGGCAACCCGACCCCAACAGGGACGGACAGGGGACCGACCGCGACGACGACGACGACGACGAGCGAAAGCGAAAGCGAAAGCGAGAGCGACAGCGACAGCGAGATCGAGAGCGAAAGCGACAGCGGGGCCACGAAGGGCGACAGCGGGGCCACGAAACGCATACGTATGGGGCCACGAAGGGCGCGAACGAGCGGGGGCCACGAAGTGCAGATAATGCGGGGCCACAGAGGGCAACGACGGGACCCTTGAGGGTAGCAACGAGGTCACGTAGGGCAGCGAGGGTGCCACGACGGGCGACAGCGGGGCCACGAAATTCATTCGCATGGAGCGAACGAGCGGGGGCCACGAAAGGCGTTCGTACATTGGACTGCAGAGGGCAAGGACGGGGCCGCGAAGGGCAGCATCGGGGCCACGAAGGAACGCGAGGGGGCCGCGAAGGGCGACGACGGGGCCACGAAGCGCGCGCATATGGGGCCACGACGGGCGCGAACGAGCGGGGGCCACGAAGGGCATACATATATGGGGCCACGAAAGGGCAGCGAAGGGGCCACGAAGGGTTGCAACGGGGCCACGAAGGGCAGCGAGGATGCCACGAAGGGGTGCAACGGGGCCACGAAGAGCAGCGTGGGGGCCACGAAAACCTGCAAGGGGTCCACCAAGCAAGGGGGCCGCGAAGGGTTGCAACGGGGCCACGAAGGGCAGCGAGGGCGCCACGAAGGGCTGCAACGGGTCCACGATGGGCAGCGAGGGGGCCGCGAAAAGCTGCGACGGGTCCGCGAAGGGCAGCGAGATCATGATTCCTCAGTAACTTGCGAGGGAGCCCTAAGCGTGAGCGCGAGTCCTGGGTGCCTGATTGTTGGGCGCGCGGCCTTTGAGTAAATTGCGGGAGATTTCGCCGTAAGAGCGCGATTCTTGAGTACATTGCGAGCAAGTCTCGCCAGGAATATCATGCGGGAGCGGGGGTCCTGGTTAAAGTGTGTGGAGGTATCAGGCGGGAACCGTTGTTGAACACTATTACTTCTAAAGAATTATTATTGTTGGACCCCCTGGTGCACGCCCCCCGCCCAAAACCTAGGCCGCAGCTACATTTTCATCATTTTTCTGCGAAAGCTTCAGAAAAGTGGATTACCCCCGGATCCGGTTTTTTGTTGACGCTCGTTTTCCCTTGCAAAAAACAATAGAAAATGAAAATTCTTGTTCTTAGTTGATCAAATTTCAAGAATCCCTTGCAAAAAATAAGGTAAAGTGGACATTCGCGCTCGCAAGACGAAATCCTTCCAAAACCTTAGGTTTCGTAACGATTTTAACATAAAAACATCAAAAACCCAATGGTTTTTTAAGAAAAAATTGTCAAAATGTCCTTCCGCGCGCTCTTGCGGATTCATAGGAAACACACCACTTTTTAAACATTTCTGTCAAAAGGGTCTTTGCGTGCTACTTCTTCAGGTGCTTTGAACTTCTCCAACAACGGTTGCGCGCCTGCGAGGGCCACCATCCCTTGCAAAAATGTGACCAACTATCTTGGCACTGCGTACCATCTCACGTGTACCGTGTACCACATCATATGTAACAGATGTGATCAACCTCTGTGGGTGTGTACCCCACGCCAGTGTAGTAGCCAGGGTCGTCCGCACGCCACGAAGTGAAGTGTCCCAACGTCATAGGGCGGGAAGCTGGGTGTGGGTGGTCTCGAAGAGTCGTTTGGATATTTGGTAGAGCTTGAACGGCCCCCCCACGAAGTGGGGGTATTGGCTGGTGTCGCAAGAAAACCCTGGCACTGGGGAGAACACTGAGCGTTCGGGTAAAATGATTGTTGTTGTTGTTGTTGTTGTTGAACATTATTAATTCTAAAGAATAATTATTGTTGGGACCCCTGGTGCACGGCCCCCCTGCGCCGCCTAGGCCGCAGCTACATTTTCATCATTTTCGTGAGGAAGCCTCAGGTAATTCGATGTGATCAAGATCCGGTTGTTTTGTTCCCCCCCGCTTTCCCTTGCAAAAAACACTATAAAATGACATTTCTTGTTCTAATATAATCAAATTTCAAGAATCCCTTGCAAAAAATAAGGTAAAGTGGACATTCGCGCGCGCAAGACGAAATCCTTCCAAAAGCTTAGTGTTCGGAGCGATTTTAACATAAAAACATCAAAAAACCAATGGTTTTTCAACAAAAAAATGTCAAAATCTCATCCCGCGCGCTCTTGCGGATTCGTAGGAAACCCAACACTTTTTAAACATTTCTGTCAAACGGGCTTTTGCGAGCAACTTTTTCGAACTTCTGCGACAACGGTTGCGCACCTGCCAGGGCCATCATCCCTGTCAAATAATACCATGCGGGACACATTCGTTTTTTCTTCGCGCGCGCACGCCGAAATCTCCAAAAACCATGTGTATCATGTGTATCATGTACCATATGCATCATATGCAACAGATGTTTTGTGGAAGGCTTAACAACTTCTGTGGGTTAACAAGGCTTAACAACTTCTGTGGGTGTACGAACGTAGGCTTAACAACTTCTGTGGGTGTGTACTCCACGCCAGTGTAGTAGCCACGGTCGTCCGCAGGCCACGAAGTGAAGTGTCCGAACGTCATAGGGCGGGAAGCTGGGTGTGGGTGGTGGCGAAGAGTCGTGTGGATATTTGGTAGAGCTTGCACTGCCCCCCCACAAAGTGGGGGTATTGGCTGGCGTCGCATGAAAACCCTGGCACTGGTGAGAACACTGAGCGTTCGGGTAAAGTGATTGTTGTTGTTGTTGCTGTTGTTGTTGTTGTTGTTGTAATCCGGGGGCCGGCAACCCAGTTTGAGCACAGCGATTTCCCTAGGAAAAAACATGGTGCGAGCCCCGGCGGAAGCACTTCAACTGAAGAGCACAATGGTCACCAGAGGGGGGGGGCAACAATATTGATGTTTCACCATAGTGAGAATCCAGCAGCAAACAACAGCAACAGCAGCAAAACAACAACAATCATTTTAAGACTGTTCGCCTTTATCTGCTCGAGTGTCCAATAACACGTATTTCCCATACCCTCGATACCCGCCCTCATCGTCTTCGATCGAACCCCTTTGGAGGGTACATTTTTCTTCCCTGCAGGCCGGGCCCCAGCAAGCGGCGGGGCGGCCGTGGACCGTCGGCCTGGCCAGCGGCAGCGCTGATCGGCGGGGCGGCCGCGGACCGTCGACCCGACCCCAAGAGGGACGGACAGGGGACCGACCACGACGACGACGACGACGACGACATCGACGACGACGGCGACGACGACGACGACGACGACGGCGGCGACGACGACGACGACGAGCGAAAGCGAGAGCGAGAGAGAACGACAGCAGGGCCACGAAGGGCACGAAGTAGGCCACGAAGGGCGACAGCGGGGACACGAAGGGAATGCGTATGGGGCCACGGAGAGCCCGAACGAGCGGGGGCCACGAAAGGCAGATAATGCGGGGCCACAGAAGGCAACGATGGGGCCACGAGGGTAGCAATTGGGCCACGTAGGACAGTGAAGGGGGCCACAAACGGCGACAGCGGGGCCACGAAGGGCATGCACATGGGGCCACAACGGGCGCGAACGAGCGGGGGCCACGAAGGGCATACGTATGCTGGACCGCGGAGGGCAAGAACGGGGCCACGGAGGGCAGCAACGGGGCCATGAAGGGCAGCGAGGGAGCAGAAGGTCGACAGCGGGGCCACGAAGGGCATGCATATGGGGCCACCACGGGCGCGAACGAGCGGGGGCCACGAACTGCATACATATATGGGGACACGAAAGGCAGCGGCCACGAAAGGCTGCAACGGGGTAGCGAAGGGGAGCGAAGGGGGCACGAGGGCTGCAACGGGGCCACGACGGGCTGCAACGGGGCCACGAAGGACAGCGAGGGGGCCACGAAGGGCTGCAACGGGGCCACGAAACAAAGCGAGGGGCCCACGAAGGGCTGCAACGGGGCCACGAAACAAAGCGAGGGGCCCACGAAGGGCTGCAACGGGGCCACGAAGGGCAGCGAGGAGGCCACGAGGGGCTGCAACGGGGCCACGACACACAGCGAGGGGGCCACGAAGGGTTGCAACGGGGCCACCAAACAAAGCGAGAGGGCCACGAAGGGCTACAACGGGGCCACGAAGGGCAGCGAATTCCAGATTCCGAGGTAATCTGCAAGGGAGTCCTAAGCGTGGGAGCGACTCCTGGGTGCCTGGGTGTCGGGAGCGCGGCGCTTGAGTAAACTACCGGAAATTCCAACGCAAAGGCGCTATTCGTCAGTAAATCGCAAGCGAGTCTCCAGCGAGAGCGCGACTCCAGAGCGCCGGGAGAGCGATTCCTGTATACATTGCAAGGAAGTCCCTAGCGAGAGCACGATTCGTGAAGAAAATGCGAGGAAGTCTCGTGCGGGAGCAAGGGTCCTGGCTAAATTATGAAGAAGTCTAGTCTCAGGCGGGAGCCGTTATTGATGTTGTTGCTGTAACCCGGGGGCCAGGGGCCCAGTTTGAGCTTCAAGATTTTCCCGGACCAAAAAAAAACAAGGTGCGAGCGTCGAGGGGAATATTTTGATTGAGAAAAAGCAGTATGCACCGGTGCGGGGGGATCAACAATAATTATTCTTTAGAAGTGAAAGTTCAACAGCAGCAACAGCAACATCAACAACAGTAGCAACAACAACAACACCAGCCACAGCAACAGCAGCAGCAACAACAATCATCATTTTAAGACTGATCGCTCTTTTTTTTTGCTTGCGCGCCATGCACATCCCAAACCATCGATATCCGCCGTGTCCGTCTTGGATCGTACCCCCTTGGGGGTAGATATTTTTCTTAATTGCAACGTGTATCTTGTGCAGCCCCTGAGGCAGGGGAAGAGAGGACAACTGGAAGGAAGGGACAAGGGGGAAGCGGGAGGATGGAGCACGAGAGAGTGAGTAGCAGGAGGGTGGTTCGGAGCAGAAAGCGCGTGGCAGAACTATGCGGGCAGATCCGGCGGATAGGCCCTTACGGGCGCGTCGGGAAGGCGGGCCCGGGCGGCCAGGTCGAGCAGGCTGGTTGCTGAAGCGTGGGTCTTGCATGAATCGCGAGGAGATCTCGAGCGATGGCGCGATTCCCAAATAAATCGTGCGGATATCCACAGCGAGAGCGTGATTCTTGAGTGTCGAGGGCGCGGCGTCGGAATAAATTTAGAGGAAGTCCCACGAGAGAGCGCGATTCCGATATCCATTGCGAGAAAGTCCCGCGCGAGAGCGCGACTTGGAAATACATTGTGAGGAAGTACCAGGCGGGCGCCGCTGTTGCTGCAAACCGGCAGCCAGCCACACAATTCTGTTCTTAGTGTCTTTCCTTGGTTTGTTGCTGCTCTCTTTTTTAATGAAAGAAGGGTGCGAGCTCCGGGAAGGGCAGTTCAGTTGAAGAACACCATGTGCCCTGGAGGGGGGTCACCAATAATCATTATTCAGAATTGACAACTCAGCAGCAAGAGCAACAAGCAACACAACAACAACAACAATAATCCGCACCGCGGAAGCCCACTTCAGCCTCGCACCCAGGGACACTGAATGACCGTTCGGCCCTGTCAGTTCTGATGTATGTACGTTCATACGTATACGTGCGGCTCGCATGCTTGTATGGTGGATCATGTGCTCTCTGCCTTCAGCTGTGTCTTTGCCGCGGGTGCCAGTCGCAGAGTCCCGTGGCCACGCTAAGGGAGGGGAGCTCCAGGGGACGCATCGAGCCTCACTGGCCCAGTCATCGCCTGCAGGGGCCCGATGGTCCGTAGCCATTTTGGCTCAAGTCCGTAGCCAGTCGGCTCTGGACCTGACCACACTGGCGTGGGGGAAGTCTGCGGCCCCCAACAGTGACACCTCACGGCCAGGCAGGTGAGGGATTTCGGCAGGCTCCTTTGGAGCCAAGTTATCACGACTACTTTCAAGCGCCATACCTTACACGGCGCCCGCGAGCCATGGCGGATGAGCAGCTTCGTCGCCAGCCGTGGGTGCAGAGGCCCCAGTATCCCTGGCGGACAGCGGGCTACGCGTGGGGTGGGCGCCAGGTGTATCGCAAGAAGATCTTCTGCACCGAGTGCCCCCGCTACCTCTTCGAGGACAGGATGCAGGCGGCCAACTACACATGCCTGTGCGGGGCATGGCTGCCGAGCCACGGTGGCGGGAGGCAGGGCCGCGGCCAGCCGCACGAGGGTGATGCAGGAGGTGTGCAGACGCAGCGCCAAGCATCTTACCTCGAGGCGGCGCTCCGAGCCATGGCTGGCGATGGCAAGGACGCACCCACCAGCCGCAAGGCGGAGGAGCTGCTGCAGCTGCTGGCGCCCAAGCAGCCGCCCCCACCGCCCGAGCGCCCAGCGGCGCTTCTGCAGCGGGCCAACACGCGGGTCGGCAGGGCTACAAAGGCGCTGGAGAAGACTCGCCAGCGTTGGATCCGCTCGAAGGACGAGTACATGGCGGCACAGAAGGCTTTGGAGGAAGCCACCGAGGAGCTGGTGGCTGCAGAGCGAGATGAGGTGGAGGCCGCCAGGCGAGTCATCCCCGAGCGGGAGGACGAGGAACAGAGCCCCGTCATTGATGTGGGCACGGCCATTCGGGATGGCATCAAGTTGCAGTTCTCTTTCGGCAGGCTCCTCGACGGCATGGAGCTGCAAGAGTCGGACCGCAAAATTGTGGAGGAGCGCTCGGAGGCCGTCAATTCGCTGCTCCAGAAGGCGATTCGCGAGGCGATGGGCGGCCTCACCGCGGACCTCGAGAACATCCAGAAGGAGATGGCCGAGGTCGCGGCCAGAGGCACCAAGAAGCGCAAGACGGAGGATCAGCCTGGCGCAGGCGTTTTTGTACCTCCTCGTGCTTCTCAGCAGCCTGCTGGCAGCCAGGCCCCAGCCCCAGGCGAGTCGCAGCCAGTTGGTGCAGGTGCACAGAACGAGGCACCTGCCAACGTGGCGCCGCCCAGGGCCGACGGAGATGCGCCCGCCGCGGAGCTGGCTGCCAAGCGGGAGGCCCTACAGCAGGAGGCGGATGCCGAGATTCAGCGGGTACGGCAACGGGTCCAGCAGTCTCTTTGACGACACAAGGGAGACGGCGAGGGACTACACCCTGTATATGCGCAACCTCTCCAAGTTCGGTCCCACGGCACGGCACCTCCTCCAGAGGCGGGAGCACGATTTTTATGTCCTGCCAGAGGTGCACACGCGCCCAGATGAGGCAGATGAGCATCTAGCGACATGGGCACAGGCAGGTTTCAAGCCAGTGCTCACCCCCAGTAGAGCAAATGAAGTCAGTACTAGGCCAGGCGGAGTGTCCGCAGGCTGCAGGAAAGTTTTTCAGTTCGAATCCTTTCGCCACTTGTCCAGGGATCCCAGTGCGACGGTAGGACTCAGAGATCTCCAGAAGGACCAGCAACAGCTCTCCAGTGGAGTAGATTTCCACGATTTTGTAGGTTTTCAGACAAAGGTGGCAGGACAGGCTTTCAGCATTTTCGGGATCTATCTCACGACAGGAGTCGGCCTGCGAGGCGAGAACGCCCGCAAGCTCGCATCTCTAGGAGCTCTACTGCAGACGTTGCGCACACCTTGGCTAGTTATCGGAGACTGGAACTGCGAGCCAGAAGAACTCCAAGTGAGTGGATGGCCGCATCTGGTCGCAGGCGAACTCAGAGTTCCGAGTAATGTAGAGTACACTTGCACGGTGCCGCCTTGTCGCATGCTTGATTTCTTAGTTTGCTCGTCCTCAGCAAGGCACATGATCAGCTCAGTGCTAGCAGACACGGAACCCATCGCTGGCGCTGGCAAGAGCCACTATGGTTTGGTCGTAAGCTTGAGGCTACGCATGTCAGAGTCAGTGCGCCGAGTTTTAAGCCTACCCAGGCCTTTTCAGCAACCGCCAGCCATGAAACGTGCCCGCGACCCGACGAGCAAGCGCTCAAGGAAGGCAGCAGCGGCTAGGGCACAGCAAGGCAGCGCGAGCGACAGGGCAACTCCTATGCCACGCAACCAGCCCAGACAGAAGATCACGTTTAAGAGCCCGCCGACGCTGGAGTATTTATGCCCAGACGATTTTGAGGAGGAGGATTTTGGAGGTACGGACGGTTGGTTGGACGGTGGAGGTGAGGAAGACGACGAGGCGCCTCCAGTAGGCTCAGCGCAGCCTGAGGCCAACGATTTTAAGCATACGCTCCACCAGCTGTCTGCCGTCCAGTTAGACAGTCTGTGGCAAGGGCTACAGACAAGTCTGCACTTGGACAACTTCTCGCAGCCTCCCAAGTATATAGCAGAGTCTTCAGCTTTCCAACTAGATCGGGAGTCGTCTGTAGCTGGAGGCATGGAGTACGCCCGATGGGTATCCAGAATGGAAGAATTCTTCATCCTGACACACGGGATCCCGCCGCAAAAGCGAAACGCTTATCGCGGACGAGGACAGGCCAGCAAGCTAGTTTTCAAGCCAGAAGCGCAGGGAGCAACGTTTGTTTCAGCGTCAGATCCGGTCGCGCACTGGTGGGCCACAGTCGCGTTTCTTTTAGAAGAACTCGGAAGCTGCCTGCCCAAGAGAGGTTCGCGATTCGACACGCTCCTGACCAGAGTGCGCGAGCTCGTGAGCCAGCTCCCCTCCTCGTCCCTCATGCCTCTTCCTTCTCGGCAGTGGGGAGTCTGGAAGGAGGGACTTGGCCACCTCGACAAAGCGTCTGACGGAGAGATCGCGGATTTCAGTCTCAGGGCAAGGCAAAACGCGACCAGGGCGCACCGAGTTTTGCAGAGTGTGAACCAGCAAGGTTTTAAGGATTGGGTTCTGCAACAAGCCCTGGCGGGAGGCAAGGGTCTTTATAGGATGATCAAACCCAAGAATGTTTTCGTAGGGGAAGTGAGGTCAGGCACGACCTCAGCGCCAGACGCCATCAGCCGTATCAGCCTCAAGGAAAAGGTGTGGGGCGCCAAGTGGGGGGCGGGCACCCCATGCACTCCAGAGGCTGTTCTTTTGTGGCGGCAGGCGCAGAGGCAGGCCATCTTGAACCCACTCCCACCAGTGGACCCTGAGCACGTTCAGAGAGTAATAGCACGAGTGCCATGTCGGGCGAATGGAGTTGATCAGTGCAACAAGCGAGATTTTGCCTTTCTGCCCCCAGCGGGGATCCGCCAGCTTACAGAACTATTTAATTTCATCGAAGCGCATGCTTGCTGGCCATGGCAGCTTATGACGGTGTTAGTCATGTTGCAAGTCAAGAACAGAGAGGCCGACAGGGCCATAGGTCTACTGCCGTGGCTACCCCGCCTTTGGGGCAGACTCCGCCACTTTGAAAGGGCACAGTGGTGTGCGCAGAGAGCGGGGCATTGGGACACGGCCATTGCGGGCTCATCGGCGTTGCGTGTTGCTGTTTGGAGAGCGTTCCAGGACGAGCTAGCAGAGCAGTCATGCCTCCCAGACCTCGAGCACGCCAGCCTGCTTTGGGATGTTCAAGGTTTTTATGACTCCCTGAGGTGGGAGCTCGTAGCTTCGAAGGCACTTGCTTTAGGTTTCCCAGCGATCTATCTGGCGCTGGAGCTTCAGATGCATATGTCGCCGAGGTTCTTGAGAGAGGAAGGATGTTTCTCAGAAGCTATACAACCCAGTCTGTCTCTGATTCCAGGCTCAACAGGAGCTGTAGATCTAGGTAGGTGTGCCCTGTATTTTGTCTGCGAAGAAGTGGCCAGATGCCCACCTCCTTCTCCCAGTTTGCACACATGGGTCGACGACATAGTGCAGCGTTGTGAAGCGCCCAGGCAGAGATTAGTGGAGACGCTGTTTCGTGCGGGCCAGCAGCTAGTGGCAGGCCTGCGCGACATCCACCTGGCTACAGCGGCCAAGTCATGCATCATCTCTTCATCGCCAGTAGCAGCTCGAGAGTTATCCCAGCGGTTTAAAGACGCCAACATCAGCATTCAGGTGAAGCCGAATGCACCAGATTTGGGACTTGATAGGGGCAGGATTTCAAAGAGCAGGCCAAAGCAAGCAGCGAGGCGCGCAGCAGCAGGTTTTAAGATTCGCAAGTTATCAAGGTTTGCGCGTGGAGCGCGCAAACATCGGGAGCTGTCCAAGAGAATGATTTCGGTCTCGGCGTTCGCTCAGTCTCGTTACTCGGATCAAGTGTATGGGACAGCTCCCAGTGTAGTAACGCGGTGGAGACGGGCATTGGCAGACCTGTCGAGCAGGAAGAAGCACGGCAGATGCCTAACCACGCTCCTCGCGCTGCAATATGGGACACAGGACCCAGCCTACACAGCGGTCTTTGATGTAGTTAAGATGTGGTTTTCTATCTTAGGAGACCGGAGGATCAACCCAGAGCGGGTTCAGAGAGGCTGGAGCAGAGTGCTAGCCAATTTGAGCGGCAGGGCCAGGAGGAATCGCTGGAGGCGGGTTTGCTCACCCATGGCCGCAACGATTTGCACTTTGCTCGATCTAGGCTGGAATCCTGAAGGCCCTTGGCGCTGGCACAGCGATATAGATGAGTTATTCGAAGCGCCTGTAGAGCTGATAGGGAAGGGGCCTCTGGACAAATCGCACGTCCTCTTTGCCAGTATAGCAGACAGTGTAAGTAGGAAGCTTTGGGCAGGCGCTGCAAAGAACTCCTGGATGGGAGAAGGCCTGCAGCAGGTGCCAGATATGTCAGGCCCGAGGAAGCAATGCCGCCTGGCAGCAAAGCGCAAGGATTTCAAGTGGCAAGGTTTGCTACAGTGTGTGATGACAGGTGCGACTTGGTGTAGGCAGCGACTTTTTGAGTATGGACTAGAGGCGGACGCGCTCTGTCCCAGATGCAACCAGGCACCCGAGACTGACAAGCACAGATGCTGGGAGTGCCCAGCGAATGAGGAGTTTCAAGATATATCGCGGAGTCTAATAGCCAAGGCAAGGAGCGAGGCGGACAGCCTGCCTAGCCTTTGGATCCGAGGGTTAGTGCCCTCCACGTGGACTAGCGTCCCAGAGCCAACAGAGGAGGCCATCAGCTTCGTTTTCGGCAGGTCGAGCCACCAGTCTTTCGGAACGCCAGGGGTCATCTTTGGAGGAGGTGACGCGAGCGGTGGCAAAGACCGAGACCCTAGACTGCGCAGAGTAGCATGGGCGTTTGCGACGCTCACTGGTTTTCGAGAGGATGGGGGCTACGACGCGGGTGAGTTGGGTCTGGGGCACTTGCAAGGAGGGAATCTGCCAGGAATGTTTCAAACAGTCAACCGTGGTGAAGCCACGGCTCTATTGGAGTTCGCAGCGGCCATTTTGCCATTAGCGCACGCTGTGTATATCACAGACTCAGATTATGTGATGAGAGGCGTCGAGAAGCTGCGAGAGGGCAAGAGCCCAGACACGCATGTGGACGTGTGGCGTCGGCTTGGAGAGACGATAGCCAACCACCCCGACAAGGGGCTCAGAGTGCTGAAGGTGGAGAGTCACCTCAGCGCGGACGAGGCGCTCGAGCAGGGCGTGAGCCCAGCCAGTTTCCTTGTGAATTCTATCGCAGATGCGGCGGCAAGCAGACTAGCCGAGGAGTTTCGAGTCTCTTTCGCTGATAGGTGCAGGGTGGAAATGTCGACGGCGGTAGGTTTCGCAGTCAGAAAGCATCTTGCCAAAGTTCTAGGTCAGGTAATCGAGACAGTGCCACGACAACAACCGAGCGATAGAGCGCTAGCTGACCGAAGAGCGAGAGAGGCACAAAGTGTACAGATCACAGAGCACCACGGCGTTTGCATTGCAGGCTCCAGAGTTCGTTGCAAGGAGTGTGGAGGATCGGCGCCGAGGAGAGAGTTGAACAGATTCCTCGACACTCCTTGCGTGCGTGGCCTCATGAGAGGCGTAATGCTTTCACCAGCGGGAGTCCAAGTTTTTAATGGGAGAGAACTGCATGTTTCACACGCAATCGGGGTCCATCAGAGATTTGGCACTCTGATTTGTCTTCGCTGCGGGTTCTATGCTCAGAAAGGCGCACGGAACCTGTTGCATCCCTGCCAGGGCAGACCCACCGCGCACGGTAGGCGAGCTTTGAGCAGGCTTCAGAAAGGTGAAGTCCCAGCTGTCAGGTCGATAGAGACGGACAGGGTTACAGCACAGAATTAAAACAGTTTGAGCCAATGGCGGGAAACAGAAAAAAAAAAAATGCAGGGGCCCGATGGCCAACCCTGCCCAGGAACGTGCGGTGCCGCTATCAAGGGCCTACAGTCGGGGCCCTGGAGAAGGAACCCTTTTCGTTGGGGAGGGGCTCCGTGTTCTTCAATTGTTTCGCAGCTTGCCTTGGATGTTCCTCAGGTTTTAGATACGAGATCGAAGTTCAACTTATGGAAAATAGGGGCCTCGTTCCTTATTTAGGGTTCCTTAGGTCAACGCCTCGACTGTATCGCCGATCTGTCGGGGATGTATCGCCGATTCAAGTTCTTGGTTTCCCCTGTGGGCCGGTGCCCGCCTTAACGTTGGCCCTCATGAGAGTCGTTAATTATCGTTTGCGTCTCTTTTGGCTCCGTCCTCCGTCTGCTCTCCCCTCAGGTTCCAGCGCAGCGGCCGAGCCTGTCAGCGGCCCCCCTCGGCGGGAGTGGCGGGCAGTGCAAACACCAGGGGAGGCGAAGGGGTGCCTAACGGCTGTGCAAGAAGTCTTGGACTGCAAGGAATGCTATGTATCCTTCTCCTCGTCATCCTCGCCATGATGCCCACCCTCATCCTCCACCTTCACGCTTCCCCCTCCTCCAGCCACGTGCGTTCTTGTTCTTTTCAGTCTTGCTCGGATTCCCTCGTGTTCCACTTCCTGTGGCTCCTCCCCGCCTTCCTCGTTCCCCATCCCTCCTCACCCGCCTCCTCCCCTATCCCTCGTCCCTCCTGCCTGTCCTCCTCCTCTGAGCAGCTCGGAATGAGCCCACACGGCGTGCATCCACACTGGCGGCTGAGAGAAGCGACCCAGCCCCTCGCCGAAATCGTGCGCGCGTCTTGCGTGCAGGGGTGAAGAGGAGATCCCGCCCGCCCTCCTCGCACTCCTCCTCCTCGGCCTCCTCCTCCCCCCTGACGCCTCTGGCTCGTGAACCAGGGCACTGCCAGGCGGGAGAGGCCGTCCTCCGTGGCCCGCCGCCCGGGGTGCTGGATGGCTGGCTGAGTTCGCTCCCGCTCTGTGGATATCAGCGAATTCCAGCGGATTCCTCCTCCCCCTCCTTCTCCTCCTCCTCCTCCTCCTCCTCCTCCTCCTCCTCCTCCTCCTCCTCCCCCTCTCCCTCACCCCTCACCCCTCAACGATTCCACAATCTGAAAATACTCTCGCACTTCCCCTGATGGCGTCCCGAAGATGGCCGACCCCCCCCCGCGTACTGTTTTTTTACACAGGATTCCCGGGAAACGGGTTTTCGCCTGCGTTGTTTTTCAAAATATTGCTCTCGCTGAGGCGCGGGCCTCATTTCTGCTCCCGAATCGTTCCGAATCGTGCTCCCGCTGCAGCGTGGGCCTCATTTTCGGATCGGTGTTTGGCCTCCGTCGTTCAGGATGGCGTTCTCGCCCCAGCGCGGGCCTCTTTCTCGCGCGCCCATCCGCCCGCCACCACCGCGCCGCACCGCACCACCACCACCACCACCACCACCACCACCACCACCACCACCACCACCACCACCACCACCACCACCACCACCACACACCACCACCAGCACCACCAGCACCACCACCACCACCACCACCACCACCACCACAACCACGCACACACGCACGCACGCACGCACGCGCACCTCCCACTACGCACGCGCGCGCGGAGCCACAGGTCCGCTACGACACGCGTCCGCGGATAGAGAAAATCAGCGCCATGGTAAGGGATGGGAGGGAGGGGAAGGACGTCAGATATGACGCGAGCGCACCTAGCTTGTCCCTCCCCCTCTCCCTCATCCCTCATCCAGCGGATTCCTCCTCCCCCTCATCCCTCATCCCTCGTCCATCTTCCCCCCTCCTGGGCACCACCGTGCTCCAGCCACACCCGCCGACCGGCCCTGCCTCCGATGGGGGAGCGCCCGCCCTGCACGGCGCAGTGGGCCAGAACCGCGGCCAATCTGGCGAGTAGAGCACGCAGACCAGGGCTGGACCTGAAAGCTGTGTTGCTGGACTTCGGCTGTGCTTTGTTTTTCGTTTTGGCAGGTAGGTGCAGCAAAACAAGCCGAGCAAAACGAAACACAACACGAAAACAAAACGAATTCTAGACGCTTCGCGTAACCCCACCAGTTCGCTTGTCCACTTCGGTTCACACTGCGGCGCCTATGTGGGTTTGCTTGTGAATTTAGTTCGTTTTGTTCTGTGCATGTGCAACTGCGCACTTGTTGTGCAGGTGCGAACCGTCTTGCCAACGTGGCGGCGGTGTTCGCAAATTCGCATCGTGCCGCATGCCCCGGACTTTGCCTCTCGCCGCCTGACCGTTGTCGCGCGGCCGCGACCGAAAAAAAAGAAGTAACCCCACTGGCTTCGTCCCCGCCAGCCTGGCCTGTCACACTCAGTGCGTCGTTCACCGCGCTCTGAAAGCGGGTGACTGGGGTCGGGCCCTCAGGGTACACCACAGGGCCAGCGCCCCACGTGCTCGGGATGGTGGGCCTTGGAGACCCTTGGTCGCTTCGGAGTGGTTCAGCCTTCCGTCAGACGCGGCGCTTCCCCTGGACCCATTCCAGCCAGTCAGGCAGGTTTTCGACGTCACCTCGGCAGCTTAGCCCTATCAGCTCGCATGCGCCGCTGGTACGGCCCTGGACCTGGCGCCCCGCTGGCGACTCGTTCATCGTTCACCTCGCCTGTGCGTACTCCAGGCGTGTGAGGCGCGTAGGCATCTGCGCGTACGTCCTCGCGCTCTCTGAGTGGTTCACGCCGCCTGGAATACACTGAATTTCCTGGCATTTTGCTAGGCTGCACGTTGCCCGAGCTTCCCTGGGTGCCCTCAGCCTGTCAGCTTCCCCGCGCGGCACAGCAGCTGCTTGGTGAGCTGGCCCGGCAAGCTTGCGGCAATCCCAGTAGCTAATTAGGCCCGTTTCCGCGCCCCGGAATGTTTCTGATTCCGCCTGCGCCTTCGCTTGCGGACGCGACCGAAAAAATACCCCCACCAGCCCATCCAGAAACGATGCTCAGAGGACTTGCCTCGGTCAGGGAAGTGGGCAGCACACAGAGGAAGGGTCCCCCAGTGGAGGCCTCTTGGAGCGTCTTGGGTGCCTCGGACAGCTTCTTGGGGCCTCTTGGGGGTCTATTGGGAACATTTTGGAGGCCTCTTGGGCGCCTGTAGGGGCCTCCTGGGCGCCTCTTGGGGCCCTCTTGAGGCGCTCTTGGGAGCCTTGGGAACGCTCTTGGGGTCATCTTGGGGGACATCGGTCAAACAAAAAAACGAGCATTAATTAGCGTCGCCCCTCGGGAGCCCAAGCAATTGCCTCTTGGGGCGCTCTTGGGGCGCTTTTGGAGCGCTCTTAGGCGCTCTTGGGGCCGTCTTGGGGCTTTCTGGGGCCTCTCTTGGAACCCTCTTGGGCCATCTTGGAGCCATCTTGAGGCCTCGGATGGCCATCGGAAACGAAAAGGCGAGAAAGCCAAACACTGAATTCCCTAAGGTTTGGGCCTCTTCGGGGCCTCCTGGGGGAGCTCTTTGGCCACTGGGAGCCGTTTTGGAGCGGTCTTGGGGCATCTTGGAGCATCGTGGGAGCCATTGTGAGACATCTTGGGATAGCTTGAGCCATCTTGGAGGTCATCTTGGGCTCTCCCATGCGCTCTTGGAGTCATCTTAATCAGTGCCCCCCCCCCCAAGAGGCCAACCTGTGGCTAAAACCTTAGTGCAATCAATGATTTGGCATTCTCGCCGAGGCCTCTTGGAGCATCTTGGGTACCTCTGGGGGGTCTTTGGGGGCCTCTTGGGGGTCTCTTGGGAGCCTCTTGGGGGCGTCCTTGGGGCCTGTTGGGGTTTCCTGGCCACCTCTTGAGGCCCTCTTGGGGCACCCTTGGGGGCCTTTGGGGCCATCTTTGGGCCATCTTGGTTAAGATCGTTCACAGGAGGGGCGGGTCGAATTTGGACCCCCCCCATCAGGAGGCGAAGCTGTGGCCAAAACCATAGTAAAACCAATGATTCTGGCTTCCTCGCCGAGGCCGTTTTGGACGCCCCGACACCTCGCGGAACTCCCTTTTGTCCAGGCCCAGGGGAGGGGTAGGAGGAGGGGTAAACCCCTTCCCGAAGGGGAAGAAGGAGGGATGGAAGAGGAAACTCCCTAAACCACCGACGCCCAGAGGGCGAGTGGGATTACTTTGCGACGTACCCAACCCATTTCCATCAAGCGACAAGACGAGTTGACCCAACTTCGCCCGGATGCGTTAACGTGGCTCGACTCACAGGACAACAACAGAAGGACGAGTAACGAGAACCCACGCTTGAGGAGGACATGGGGGCGGGAACGAAGGGCAGGAGAAGGACGCGTGAGGGGCCGAACCGTCCGCGCGGCAGCAGCAGAGGGATAGGTGGCAGGGGGCAAAGAACGACGACGAAAGTGACGGGAGGAGATCGAAGAGTGTTGTTTTTGTCGGTAGCGCGCTCAGAATGCAGCATTGCCTACGCCATGTCGCCGCGGCGCTCGACATCAGGACTAAACCATGTTTATAGTTAGTGCAAGAAGCGAGCGAGGCCTGGCTCGCCCGCCAGTTTCTTTGCTGCATTCCTGCATTTTTCAGTGCGGGAGGTGAACGCTCCAAGTCGCGCCGCCGGGCTTGCGGGCGGCCCGCGACAGCGCCCCGCTGGACCCCCCAGCAGCCCTCGAAAGTGGCGAACAGTTTGCATGTCGCAGCCCCCCCAAGAATGATGTCGAATCTGAGTCTGCGCAGTGCGTCAAGATGCTGGACCCCGCGGCAGCCCTCGAAAGTGGCGACAGTTTCGCAGATCGCAGCCCCGCAGGGATGACGAGGTCGAGTTCGAATTTGCGTGAAACGTCACTCCGCTGGACCCCCCAGCAGCCCTCGAACGTGGTCACCGTTTCACAGATCGCAGCCTACCCGGGATGGCGAGGTCGGACTTGAAGCTGCGTGGGGCGTCGCCCCGCTGGACCCCCCGGCAGCCTTCGAGAGTGGCGACAGTTTTACAGATCGCAGCCCCCCAGGGATGGCGAGGTCTAGTTTGAATATGCGTGGGACGTCGCTCCGCTGGACCCCCCTAACAACCGTCGAAAGTGGCGACCGTTTCGCAGATCGCAGCCTCCCAGAGACGGCGGAGTCTAATTTGAGTTTGCGCGGGACGCCCTTCCTCTGTACCCCCCAGCAGCTTTCGAAAGTGGCGACCGCTTGACAGATCGCAGCCCCCCAGGGATGGTGAGGTCTAACTTGAATTTGCGTGGGACGTCACCCCGTTGGACCCCCCAGCAGCCTTCGAAAGTGGCGACCGTCTCGCAGATCGCAGCCTACCAGGCACGGCGAGGTTTAATTTGAATCTGCGTGGGACGTCTCTCCGCTGGACCCCGCAGCAGCCTTCGAAAGTGGCGACAGCTTCACAGATCGCAGCCCCCCAGGGACGGCGAGGTAAAGTTTGAATCTGCGTGGGGCGTCACTCCGCGGGACCCCCCAGAAGCCCTCGAAAGTGGTGACCGTGTCGCAGATCGCAGCCGCACAGGGATGGCGAGGTCTAATTTGAAATTTGCGTGGGACGCTACTCCGCCCACCAGCAGCCTTTTCGCAGATCGCAGCCCCCCTCCAGGCCTGGCCGGGTAGGAAGCAGGTTGGCGCGCAGGACGGAGCAAGGTGACAGGCAGGAGAGAAGGGGAGAGGAGGCCGGAGGAGGCAGGTGGAGACAGCCAACGCGCCATGCAAAAGGAGAACCCAGCCAAGGGGGTGTTTGGAAAAGCTGCGTTTAGGTCCAGCCCTGACGCATACCACAAAGTTGGGAAGCCCCTGACATCCCTGCGTCGTGAAAGTGTCACGACGGGGGGGGGGCGCCGCCTGGCCCCACGACTGTTAAACCACGGGCCGGGATGAGCAACGGGTCCCCTGGAAGATTGTTTGGAGTTTGGGGGCCCCGTCTAAGACGTCGGGTACTTGGAGAAAGGTGACAGGCCTTCTCAGAAGGCGGCCTTGCTTCCCAGAAGCCCTCAGTTTGGCTTGGCTTGGGCTACGACATCTTGGGCGCTCAGCGGCAGGTGTGAGGAGGAGGAGGAGGAGGAGGAGGAGGAGGAGGAGGAGGAGGAGAAAGAAGGGTTCGCGCACTCTGCTCTGCAACGCACGACGACTTGCGCGCGCGTGCGCGGAGGGAGCCGCCTTTAGCTCTCTGTCGAGTTGGGCTCAGGTCTTGCGATCTCCGTGCGCCGATCCGCCCGCAGGCCCCCGTGTTCCATGGCGCACCGCAGCGCCTCCGAGTGCTCGCACGACGACGGCGTTGGCCCACGCTACACCTCCGAGAACAGAGCTTTCCGCGACTTCTCGAGTGCGAGCCAGGCCTCCATCCCTCCGTCGGTTGCCTGGGGGGTCAACCGCTCGTACAGGAGGAACTCCCAGCGTCCGTCTCAGGATCAGATCTCCGACCCAGGCAGCCGCAAGAGCAAGGCTCCTGTGTCGTACGTCAAGAGGAACATGGCGGGGATGCAGTCCATTCTGATCCATCCCTTCAGCATCCTCTTGGTTGCGTTCCCCCTGGGCATACTCTCCGCGTGTTTGGATTGGGGGCCGAACGCCACCTTCTGGTTGAACTTCTGCGCCCTGATACCGCTTGCGAAAATCCTGGGGGACGCCACCGAGGAGCTCGACGCCTGCCTGCATAACGAGGTCGTCAGCGGCCTGCTCAATGCGACCTTCGGAAACGCGGTAGAGGTGATCATGACCGTGCAGACTCTGAGAGCGGGGCTCACATCGCTCGTCAAGGAGACGCTCCTCGGGTCGGTGCTGTCCAACATGCTCCTGGTTCTCGGCATGTCGTTCCTCTTCGGTGGCATTGTGGAGATGGGGGACGGGGTCAAGGCGAAGGTGAGCTTGACGGAGAATGCGGCGGAGCCGCTTCTTGGCAGGGCGGATTCATACTTCAAGCTGGTGACGGAAAAGCAGCAGGTATTTGTCTCCAACAGCGCAATGGTCAGCGTGACCATGTTGTTGGTCTCGTGTTTGTCCTTTACCCTCCCCACCATCTTCATAGGCCAGGCACTCACCGAGCGCGAGGAGGTCGTCCAGATCTCCCTCGTGTCTGCTGGCGTCGTGATGCTGTCATACGTCGCATACTTGTGGTTTCAGCTATATACCCATAAGCGGATGCTGCAGGCAGCGGACGGCGATGCGGACAGCCAGGGCGAGGAGGAGAATGAGGAAGAGGAGGACGGCTTGACTTTCGGTTTCTCCCTTGGTCTGCTGGCCGGCACCGCGGTCTTGGTAGCAGTATCATCTCAGCTGCTCGTCGACGTGATAGAGCCCGTGGTCGATCACGCTGGCATCAGCGAGGCTTTCATAGGCATAATCCTGCTGCCAATCGTCGGCAATGCGTGCGAGCACGCAGCCGCAGTGCGGTTCGCGGTGAAGAACAGGCCTGGGCTGTCTGTGAGCATCGCGGTGGGCTCATCGGTGCAGATCGCCTTGTTCGTGGTCCCATTATCGGTGGTGATGGGTTGGTTTCTGTGCCCCCCTGGCGTCGATATGACTCTGAATTTCGGGATCATGCACGTCAGCGTGCTCATTATTTCGGTCCTGGTGGTTCTCTCGATTGTTGTAGACGGGTCCGCGACGTGGCTCGAGGGCTACATGCTCTGCTCGGCCTACGTGCTCATTGCAGTGATGTACTGGCATGTCAAGGACAGCCAACTGCTCGGGACCGAGCTGTGAGTGGGACCGGCCTGGCCGTTATACCTGCAGCGCTGCGCTCTCTGCTCGGACAATGCCATATTGGGGCCATCGCGAGACATGTTTCGAGGGTCCTGGTGGCACATGGGTGCTCTGGGGGCTATTTTGGGGCCTTCTTGGGCAGCCCTGGGAACAGGTTGGGGCTTTCATCGGGGGCCGCCCGAAAGGCTCTGTTAGAACATCCACCCAGTGGTGGGGGCCGGGACGGGATGGGGGGGGTGGGGTGGGGTGGGGTGGGGTGGGGGGGGGGGCAAAACAGGCAACGGGCAAAACACACAGGATGGTTTGAATGTGCCCACGCATGTGTCGCGGGCGTGTCCTGCGCAAGACCTTCGGCACCGCCTGTGCTCTGCACCCTCCGGCCGCCCGAGGCCCCGCCCGCCCGCGCCCTGTCTCCCCAATTAGGGCCTCGCGCGCCCCGCCTAGCTCTTGTAGGGAGCCAGATGCGAACCCTACCCCTACCCCCCACGACTTCTGAGGGGGAGGGTGGGGCTCACTTTGTTCGGGAGATCCCGAGCGAAGTGAACCCCACCCCTCCCCCTCCGAACTCGTGGGGGGTAGGGGTAGGGTTCGCATCTGGCCCCCTATCTCAACCGGAGGGGGCCCGCCCCCGACCCGCCGGCCAAAAAAAGAGGTGTGGCGGGCGCTCCTCGGCCGCTCTGGGAGGATGACTTCGCCCTACCAGCCTGGAACATGTCCCTGTCCCTATGCTGGGCATCTCCTCGTCACGATGCCAATCTTAGGGGTTTGCTTATTTTTTGGAGGGCGGATCCCTAAGATATTCATCGCCTTTTGGCGTGTCAATCGTGGGGATAGGGATACGTTCGACGCTGGTAATAGCCAGCTTTGGCCCTCGTGGGTCCTCGTGTCCCTCGTCGGCGGCTCCCGGGGCCGCCCTGGAGCGCCCCTGGACCCGATGGGCCGTGCGGCGGCGCCATACATGAAGGGGCCCTGGGACACACAACTAAATAGACACAAATAACAGGATTCCCTATATATCCCGATATTTTCCAGGTTTTCATCATCCCTCCCACTTCCCGTGTTTTCCCATATTTTCCTGGGAGTCGACGATTAATTGTGTCTGTGTGTTTCTTTCCCTCCTGAATACATGAGTTCTGGGTCAACCTGGAGCGGCCCAGGTGACTGAACACGCCACCTCCAAGGGTTTGGTCCAACCTTTCGGTTTTGTTGGGTGGACCTGCCTCGATCATGCATCCTCCTCGATCCTCGACGATCCTCGATCCTCCCTCGATCCGCGATCCTTCTCGGTCCTCCGTCCTCGATCCTCCGCTTCGTCTCCGCCCGCCCTTCCCCTCCCCGTCCCCTCCCTCTTCGTCCCTGCCCTGCCTGTGTCGCACCCCCTTCCTGCCTCGTCGGGTCCTCGCTCTCTCTCGCTCTCTCGCTCTCTCTCTCTCTCTCTCTCTCTCTCTTTTTTCTCTCTCTCTCTCTCTCTCTCTCTCTCTCTCTCTCTCTCTCTCTCTCTCTCAGCGCCGCGCGCCCCACCTCCTGCCATCCTTAAGTCTGGCGTGTCCCCCTTCAGGGGGATTGTCGACGAAAGATATGAAATATTCAAAAATTCCCCCAAAAGACCCAACAATACTAAGAAAACATAGTCCCTGGAGACTGTTTTTTTGATTATGTCTGGGGCATTTTCTATTTTTAGTCGAAAATCCCCTTGTAGGGGGACAGGCCCGACTTCTTGCCATCCTCACCCCTCCTCCCCACCCTGCTCATCTCCCACCAGTGCCGGCGCACCCCAGCACACGCTTCGTGCTCCGCCTGCGGCCCCGGGGCCGGCGCGCACGCATGGCGCCCCTCTCGGGAGCCCTGAGACGGGGGTCAGTGCAAACGGGGGTCCGCCAGGAGGGGAAAAAACACACAGACACAATTAATCCTCGACTCCCAGGAAATTATAGGAAAATATGGGAAGTGGTGAGGAAGATAAAAACCCAGAAAATATGGGAAGATATGGCGAATCGTTTTATTTGTGTGAATTTAAGTTATTTGTGTGTCCCAGGGCCCCTTCAGTCAGCCAGGGCACCAGATCCTGCAGGATCTTGCGAAGACCCCCTGTGGCTGACCCAAGTTAGCGAGCCGCTCGTGGCCGCGAGGCGGCCGGGTTAGCGAGCAGTTTTTTTCTCCTGCATTGCAGTTTTCTGGTTTCTTGCTGACCCGGGTTTGGATTGACCCGGGTCAGAAGATCCCCGACCCTCGCCCATGCCAAGCACACCCCTCCCACGTTTCGTGCCCCCTCCAGAGGAAGCTCTGTCTGCAGCGGAGACGATGAAGCGACCACCACTCTACGCAAGGTTCAGGGGAGGCTTCTCAATCTGGCCCAGGGGACCTGCTCGATTCCACTCCGATGATGTTCAGTGTTGCTCTGGACGGCGCGTATGAGGAAGAGGGCCCAGGCAAATGGAGCAGAGGAGGACGGAGACGACGACTCCGACGGAAGAGCCCGACTCGAACGGAAAAGCCCCTCGCACACACCGACAGGGTCGGCGGGTTCGTTCAAGGTCTCCCGGCCGCAGCCACACGTATCACTTGAGCTCCAAAAGTCGGGGCTCGTCTGCGCAGGCACAGCCAAGCAAGGAACGGTGAGTGCCGTATCTCTCTTTGGTTGGCGCAGCTGCGCTACTCAGGCGTGTGCAAGTTGTCCTGATCGTTCATGAGAGGGGAGATGGGGACCACCGAATGCGAGCGCCCCGGCACAACGTCGTTTGTCAGCGCTGCTCAGAGTTCGCACGGCTAGGACAGTTCGGGCTTATGATTATGCGGCCCGTGCCGTGTTCGGCGGGCCCATCTGAAATAATTGTATATTCGGCACGGCACGCCCAGCGAGCGCGATTGTCAAGCGGATGTTGCTTTTGACATCAGGCCGCGGCGAAATCACAGAAAAGTGATGAGCAGCTTCTCGTGTTCGGAGTCCTGGGGGGGGCACATGGAGAGGATGGCCAGGTGGGACATCGGTGGGCCGCCTCGTCCTTCCCATCCCTCTGAGAGGGTCGCCGACGACGCAACTGGCCCTCCCCCGACGTCGGTCAGACGAGCAGGAGCCATGGGCATTGACCTGGAGAGGCGCTCGGGCACTTCCAGGATTTCCAGCGGAGTTGCCGAAAGATAGGCCAGGTGCAAGCGGCAGCCAGGAACAGCAGAAGCATCGGCACTGCACTTACGACCACTAGCCCGCCCACCTCACGCTTGGAGGTCTTCTCCCCGCTGTTCTCCCGCGCGGGCCAGCGCATGCCTTCAGAACGCAGACCGGAGGTCCTGCTGGGGACTCGTCGCAGGTGGACTCCATCTAAGGTCCTGGCCTGCCACCAGGGGGCCACTTCAGAGCGCCAAGTGCCCATCTGGAGGAGAGGGGAGGGGCGGAAGGCTTGAGAGCCTGCTGTGGATATCCAGGAGGTTCATCGCATGGGGGGCTCCAGGGAGAGTCCGTGTCTTTCTCGCTCTCGCTTCCCCGGCCTCTTTGTCCTCATCCCTCTCTCCTTCTCGTCGTCTTCCCTCCTCCCCAACATCCTCCGTTCCCCTCCTCCCCTTCCTCTTCCGTTTCCGCTTGGGGAGCGTCTTAAAGTCAGAGATGCATCAAGGACAAGTCAGCAGGTTCGGTGGGGCGACACACGCACGTGAAGCAGCGCCACGTGTGCCACGTGTGCCCCTCCTCCCCCCCTCTCCCGCCCTCGCACCCACCCCCCTAGTCGGAAACTGGAGCATATACACTACCAGTGGCGGGCTGTTTTGCAATCCCAGGGATTTTTGAGGGTCGGGGGCGACGTCGGGGTGGTGCGGTGTATACTTGATTTCTTTTTTTCCCGGGGAAACAAAGAAGAATGTATACACCAGGATCCCGTACACACCAGGATCCGCTTCCATGAGCGAGATTCAGTGTGAGGCCAGACAAAGGCGTCGGTGTATAGAGTTTGGTTCCCTACCTAGCCTTCTCCTCCCGCTCCTGCCAGCCAGCCTCCACTTCTCTGTCTGCGCTAAGGCCCTGCCAGGTGCCGTGCCCGACCTGCCCGTCTGGGGAGAAGCGGGAGGTCTGCGGAGGGCGCGGCAGAGCAGTGCTTGGCGCAGCCCTCCTGCTCATGCGCGCCCCCAGCCCTACGTCAGAGGAGCACGGGAGGTCATGATCAGAGTGCGGCTTGGCATCGCTCGGACGTGTGCATCTTTTCTCGGCGAGAACCATCGAAGACCATCCTGGACCATCGAGCCAAAAAAACACGCACGAAACCGACAAATGCACGGGAAATGGACGTCCGAGCGATGGCGAGGAGGGGGCCGAACGTTCATTCATTGTCCTTGGGCGCGTGGCCGAAGTGGGGTTCTGCGGGGGGATTGCTGTTGCGTTCTTGCGGTCTTGCGTCGTTGTACTTGTTGTCGCCGTCCTCTCCCGCGACCCGCCTCGCCCCGCGACCCACCGCGCGACCCACCCGCGACCCATTCGCGACCTACCCCGCGCCCGCCGCCTCACTTTGATCCGCAATTGCGGGGTGCTTCGTAATGACGCGGTTCAAGATTTCCAGGCTTTCTCCGATTTCTTGATTTGTCCCACACGGGCTGCAGAAGCGAATGCCTTTAGGTATCCTGGAAATCCTGGAACGCATTCTGAGCCGATTCGATACCACCTCGGACCTGGCCTTGCAGCAGGGCTGGCACATCAGCACCGTGACCGCTCCCAGCGCTGATGGGTCCTCAGAACTCATCTTTGGAAGCCTTCGCCGCGAAGACCTTGCCGGCGGCCTTGGCCGGCCTCGCTTTCCCTGACACCGCTCTGTCGAGCGACCCACACAGCATTGGTCGTTGGCTTCTTGCGGGTTTGGGCCTTCACCGAGCCTGGAAAGACGAGTTCGCCGCTCTTCTACAGTGGAGGCCCATGCCAAGAAACACCCTGCTCCCCTCCAGGGCGCCCTGGGTTTCTTGGGTTGCGACAGTTCTGCTGTGGAAGGCGTGACATTCCTACATAAAAAATCAATGGACGTCCTGGGATCTCAGGGTTGGGTTTCTTGTAAAAGGTTTCTTGTTGACAGGCCTCCACTGCATATCGTGACATTACTGTCGTCCTACCCCTCCCCGGCCTCCTTCCCCGCCGCCGCCGCCCAGAGCCGTCCAAAGCGGCCCTCCCTCCCACCCCCTCCGCCTGGGCGAGGGCAGAGCGGCCGCTCTCTCCGGAGAGCGGGAGCGAGCCCCAGGAGACGGCGGGGGAGGAGGAGGAGGAGGAGGAGGAGGCCTGGAGACCAGGCCACATGAAACTCGACCAGCCACCCTCCGAGCCCTGAATTCGGATATATCCGTGGTCGAAAGCCGGCCTAACCCGACACAGCGCCGATCAATCCAATTCAATCTAGTACAATTCTGCTTAATCCTCCGCTCAATCGGGCCCGATCTGGCATAATGGCCCCTTCATCGGGCTGTATGTTTTTTCCGCTCTTACGAAGACCTCGTCGGAGTTGCCTCCCAGAAGGGCGATATCCAGATTTTCAGGACGGGGTCCCCAGAAGTCCCGACCCATTCCCCAGGGCCAGCTGTGCATCCTGGGTCATTTTGTTCACGGTCCCGGGGCTCAGCGAGCGGGGGCCCCCAGAGGCCGAAAATGGCGAACGGTTGTTCGTCGCAGTTCTTGTTGCTCGACGCGAGCACTTCTGGGCTCCTCCGAACCTGCAAAAGGCAGGGCCCAAAGGGAGAGGGGCAGTCTGGGCCTCTCCAAATGGGGTCCGAGCAGATGGGCTCGTAGGATCGCCCCGCCTCGCCGATGCATCGGCCGTGCGGCTCGATGGATTCTCTCCACGCCGACGGCGCCGATGCGTCGCCGACGTCGCCCGCGAAGCGGCGACGACTTCGCGATCCGCGGGCGACGCATGGGCGATGCGGCGCGGCCCTCCGACCCCACCCTGCTTGGGCCCCGCCCCTGGGAGGCCTCTACCTCAAGGAGACGGGCAGTGCAAAAGGAGGGGGACGAGGAGGAGGAGGAGGAGGAGG
>CAUYUJ010017557.1:142942-177942 GCA_963575745.1 Prorocentrum cordatum
ACACGTTGACTGTCCACGCTCCAATGCCAAAGCGTCCAGGTCTTGCGCTGTTTCCCGGCCTCCCGCCCCGCGGAGCGGAACCACACCCTGCCCCCAAGAAATCGTCGCGGACCTTCAAGTAACCACAGTCGGCCCAGATTTGTAGGTCGACCCTGCCAAATCAAGGGCACTCTTGTGTCCTGTGCATCGCGCGCCGTGCAGCCCAAGGGCAGGGTGTCCTTGGGTCCTGTGGTATTGGAGGCCATGTTGCCGTCGGAAGGGTCTTGCGTCCTGTCGCGCGTCCTGTGCGCAATGGTTTGCCTGGGTGCTCCTACAGCTTCTTGCTCCTCCACCCAGGGATGCCGCGGGCACAGCAGACAATGAGGAGACTGGCAGGCCCGCGGGGGCCCCACGATGCTTCTGCCTTGCCCGCCCCCGGGGGTGCGCGGAGCCCCAGGGCACCGCTTCGAAGCGCAGAGCGTCGACGAGGGAGGTGCCCCCCCAGGTCGCTCACGTCGAGGCCTCGTCGCCGCACGCGCCCGCTCCGGGAGGGGGCCCCGCAGGTCGAGCTTGCCCTGCGCTTGCGGCCCCCCGCCCTCGGGCCCCATCCGCCTTCGAGCCCCGCCTGCGAGCCCCGCCCTCGAGCCGCCGACGGCGCGCCCGCGCGCGCGCGGAGGCCGCTGGGGTCACGGCCAGCGTCCCGCCTCGTCGGCGCCACGCCGTCCGCGCGAGCGTCCCCGCTCTGCGGCGTGGAGGGCCCCCGGGCGGGCACGGAAGTGCGCGCAGCGTCGGAGTGAGCGACGCAGAGAAACGGGTGCGATTTGCGCGGAAGCGCCCTCGTTTCCGATGTGGCGTGCCGCGCTGGCGGCCTGCGTAAGCCGCCGCACAAGGTCGCGATGTATTCGTGCGTACGACCCGTTTCTTTTCGTCGCTCACGTGGGCAGTGCCTGGTCGAGCGCAGCCGAAAACCCAGGCAATGGGCCATGGGGACGCCACGAGAGCTTCTTCTCGTCGACCCCGCGGGGGGTGCGATGCACGAGCGGCGAGAAGCGGCACGGTACAGTAAGCTTAATCGGCACAGTGGCCGTGTCCTGCTGCTGGCTCTGGCTCAGGTAAATTCGGAAGACAATTCGCGAGGTAGCAGCCGTACCAGCAATCAGTCCTTCGACCGAGCCTGGGAAAATGTCAGTCGTCTTGCCGCTCGCAAGCGCGAGTCAGCGAGTTCATTGGTTTCATCTTGCGGCCCAGGAGGAAAGAGAAGAGGAGTAGCGAGAGGGAGAGATGGAAGGATAATGACACAATCAATGTTGGCAACGCTGAAACGATCAATCGCTCCATCGCTGCCGGGGCCGTCCTCGCGCCATGTATGGGCTGGGCGATGCCGGTGGAGCATTTCGTCCGACAAAGCTGTCTCCCACGTGTGCGCTGCGCAAGATACGGTTTGGGCGTTCGTTACATAATGTGCCAAGGAGGCTTTAGACCCTGGAGGACTCCTGACCTGACGTTGGCGGCAGCGAGATCCATGGCCAAGCCTCAAGTGCTAGACCACCAGCTTCAAGACCCTGGATTCCTTATCTAAGGGTTCCTTATCCGATGTCCTCACCCTAAGTGTGGAGCGGCGAGGGGCGCGACACGAGATCCACATCCCAATCCCCGGACGTCCATGTCCCGAGCGTCTCCCGACCTCCCGCCCCGCGGAGCGGAGCGATACGCTATCCGCTGGCAGGGCATGGCGTGTCGCCTGGGCCACCGCCGTGACACGCTCATCAAAAGTTCTCGACGTGAGGACAATCGAATGACAAACACGGCATTCACAATTTGTGGGAGGTCCGCGCGGGTTCTTGGATCCGCGACGCGCTAAGCAAAAGCTCCCGAACGCAACTGTGGAGCGGCACAAGAGGCGCGAAGGGCAGAAGGCAGGCAGCAGCACGACGAGGAGCCTCTAGGGCTCAGGAGGATAACACATACACAGGCACAGAATCGGAAAGTATTGGAAATGGAGGGGACGAGGAATACCCGAGGAATGTCGAGCACAATTGGTAATCTTGGAGTGTGTCTGTGTGTGTGTGTGTGTGCGTGCGTGCGTGCGTGCGTGCGTGCGTGCGTGCGCGCGCGTGCGTGCGTGTGCGTGTGCGTGTGCGTGTGCGTTTGCGTGTGCGTGTGCGTGTGCGTGTGTGTGTGTGCGTGTGCGTGTGCGTGTGCGTGCGCGTGCGTGTGCGTGTGCGTGTGCGTGTGCGTGTGCGTTTGCGTGTGCGAGAGTTTGTGTGTGTGTGTGTGTGTGTGTGTGTGTGTGGGTGTGGTGCGTGGCGTGCGTGCGGTGCGTGCGTGCGTGGCGTGGCGTGCGTTGCGTGCGTGCGCGCGCGCGCGGTGCGTGCGTGGTGCGGTTGGCGTTGCTGTGGCGTGTTGCGGTCTGTGGGCCGTGGTGCCGTTGTGCCGTGGGCGTGTGGCGTGTGCCCGGGGGCGTGTGCCGTGTGCGTGTGTGTGTGGGCGTGGTTGCCGTGTGCGGTGGGGGTTGCGTGCGCGTGCGTGTGCGTGTGCGGGTGGTGGGCGGTGTGCGGTTGCGGGTGGCGTTGTGTGAGAGGTTTTGTGGTGTGTGTGTGTTGTGTGTGGTGTGGGTGGTGTTGGTGTGGTGGGTGTGTGTGTGTGTGGTTGGCCGCGTGCGTGCGTGCGTGCGTGCCGTGCGTGCGGTGGCGTGCGTGCGGGGCGTGGCGTGCGTGCGTGCGTGCGTGCCCGTGCGCGCGGCGCAACGCGCGCGCGCGGTGCGTGCGCGTGCGTGCGTGCCTTGCCGTGCGGTGCGCGCGCGGCGCGCTTTGGTGGTGTGTGTTGTGTGGTGTGTGTGGGTGTTGGTGTGGTGTGGTGTGTTGTGTGTGTGGTGTGTGTGTGTGTGTGTGTGTGTGTGAGAGCTCTCTGTGCGTGTGCGTGGATGTGTGTGTGTGTGTGTTTGTGTGCTTGTGTGTTTGTGTGCTCTGTGTGCATCGATGTATTAATTCTTCCCGCGGCTACAGGATAGGCAAGGGCCTCGCGTCCACCTGTACTTTCCCAGTTCAGTCCTCCACGGCCCCCGCGAACGCAGGGAGGCTGATGGATTCGGAGGAGGCCAGCTCGTCCGTTCAAGACAGGGCGACCACCTCTTGGCGACCATCGAGCAGCCTGTTCCTACGAGTCTTTGCTCGCCGATTGATGTGCCTAGCTGGGCCCCTGAAGAGGAGCCTCCAGGGCTCAGGAGGAACACATCGGCACATACACACATGATCATATCTTTTCCAGCGGGCATCTGGGGATGAAGCAGATCGACGGGAAGAGGAACACCCAACAGATATTGGGCAGACGTCGGAAATCCTGGAATGCATTTCGAGTGGTATGTATCCTTAAGTCGGGCCTGTCCCTCTACAGAGGGGAATATTCCAAAAGAGTTAAGCAATAGTCTGGGGATTATGTTTCGAGTATTTTGTGGCATCTTCTAAGCATTTGTTGAGTATCCTTTATTTGTCGTCCAAAATTCCCCTCTAGGGGGACAGGCCCGACCGAACAGAACACACAGACACAATGGATCGTCGACCCCCAGGAAGATGTGGGAAACTATGGGAAGTGGAGGGGGGGGGGAGACAGAACCCCCGAAAATATGAGAAAATATAGGGAATCCTTTTGTGTTTGTATGAATTGATTTGTGTGTCCCAGGGCCCCTTCAATCTTGAAGGGGCCCTGGGACACACAAATAACTAGACACAAATAAAAGTATTCCCTACATGTTCACATATTTTATGGGTTTTTGTCTTGCCCCCCACTTCCAATATTTTTCCACATCTTCCTGGGAATCGACGATGACTTGTGTCTGTGTGTGTTTCTACCCCTCCTGACATCGATCCCCCCCGAGGGCCCCCCTGGAGGAGTAGCCTCCCCTCATCGTCGACCCCCAGGAAAAATATGGGAAAATATGGGAAGTGGGGGGGAAGACAAAAACCCAGAAAATATGTAGGGGGGACGACAAAAAAAACCGAACATATAGGAAAATAGGGGGAATCCCTTTCTTTGTGTGTATTTCTTTGTGTGTCCCATAGGGCCCCATCCAATCGATCCCCCCCGAGGGCTCCCCTGGAGGAGGCGCCTCCCCGAGAGGTGCGCGCCGCCGCCTCGCGGACGAGCCCCCCCGTGCGGCCCCCGAGCGCGGGGCACGCCAGGACCCCGGCCGCCCGCCCGCGCGGCACGCCTGGCGACGGGGGCCTCCTCCTCCTCCTCCTCCTCCCCTCCTCCTCCTCCTCCTCTCTCCTCCTCCTCCTCCGCCTCCTCCCTCCCCTCCTCCTCCTCCTCCTCCTCTCCTCCTCCTCCTCCCCTCCTCTCCTCCTCCTCCTCCCCTCCTCCTCTCCTCCTCCTCCTCCTCCTCCTCCTTCCTCCTCACTCCTCCTCCGCCTCCCCCTTCCTCCTCCTCCTCCTCCTCCTCCTCCTCCTCCTCCTCCTCCTCCTCCTCCCTCCTCCTCCTTCCTCCTCCTCCTCCTCCTCCTTCCTCCTCCTCCTCCTCCTCCTCCTACTCCTCCTCCTCCCTCCTCCTCCTCCTCCCCCTCCTCCTCCTCCTCCTCCTCCTCCCTCCTCCCCCCTCCTCCTCCTCCTCCTCCTCCTCCTCCTCCTCCTCCTCCTCCTCCTCCTTCTCCTCCTCCGACCTTGCAGGCTCCCGCAAAGCCAGGACCCGGGCCGCCCGCCCGCGCGGCACGCCTAGCGACGGGGGTCGGCCAGAGCGGCGGACCCAGACCTCCTCGCGCTGTGAAAAAAATCGCGACGGGAGGTTTCTCTTCATTTTCGGCCTCCGGGGGCCCTTCCCAGGCCTCGGGGCCGTCAAAAAGGACTCAGGACGAGAAGCCGGTCCCGGGGAAGGGTCCAGACTTCTGGGGGTCGACGTTGTGAACAAATCACGACGTCGGGGGTCTGGGGACCTGGCAGGCTCCCGCAAGGCCAGGGCTGCATTGACCCGGGCTGGCGCGCAGGATCCTGCAGCATCCTGCAGGATCTTCCGGGGGCGGCCAAGAGGGGGGGGAGGGCTCGGGGGGTGTGGATGTCGTGACGGGGGGCATGACATCTCCCCAGGTTTCATGGCGCCGTTTCTTGTTTTAACACTTCCCTGGCCCCCCTCCCTGGGCCGCCCACATGCCGCCGGCCATGATTTGCCCCCCCCCCCCCCCCCCCCTTCGTGGACGCCACCATATTGGCCGGCCCTGAATCTTGCATGATCCTGCAAAGCCCGACTGACCAGGGTTTGGATTGACCCGGTAGGATCCCCGAGCTCATGGCCAGGGCCGCGCTGGGTTTGCTGACGTGGTTGCTCTCATATTGGTGAAGCTGCTGAGCTCCGGGCCATGCTTTTCGCCCCTCGTCCCTTCCTTCTCGCCCGAAGCCTTCGGTCCTGAGGACAGCCGTCGCACCCCTGCCTGGCTCGCAGCCCTGCTGGCTCGCTCCTCTTCGGCGGCGGCACCGCCTGGACATCCCACGTCGCGCAGGGGGAAAAAAAAATAAACCCTTCGAGGTCACCGCACGGTCTGTCACCGCGCACCGTTTGGGCCTCCAGACGCTCCCCCGCTGGGGCGCGCCGAGGACGGCCGCCGGCGCCGCCGCGGGCGGCGCTGCGTCCGCGCAGCAGGCCCCCCCCCCTGCCCGCCCGCGCGGCGGTGTCGGTTCGAGTGCAGCCTCGGACCGAGGTGCAGGATCGAGGTCGGTTCGGGGAGGGTGCCCTGGTGCCCTTCGTGCTCGTTGGACGTTTTTTGCTGTGCTTCCTGGGGAGGGGGTGCAAGGCCGAGGCCGGTTCGGGGAGGGTGCCCCGACGCCCTTCTCGGGCCGAGCGAAAGGGGGGGATAGGGAAAGGGGGGGTCTCGAAGTCTGCTGCATGCAGCTGCTTTCGGCCCCGCCGCCGGGCCCATTCCTCGATACATGGGCGCCTCCCGGCGCCGGGAAAATCAGCTACGTAAGCTGATTCTCAAATCCCCCCTTTGCTATCCCCCCCTTTCGCCCGACCCGACCTTCGTGCTCGTTGGACGTTCTTGTGCTTCCTGGGGAGGGTGCCCCTGGTTGTTCTGTATGTGTTGGAGGGCGGCGGGTCTCATGTTCTCAAGGGGGATGTTCTTCTGGCCCAGGTCCGGTTGTAGGAGATCGACTGCAGAATTGGTTTTCCCACGAGTTGTTTTTCGTCGAATCCACGATCCATGTGCAAGACTGTGATCTTGCAAACGTTATGCGCGTTGTTCGTGGATTCCACGGGCAACCGCCTTGGGGCAAGTGAATTCTGCAGTCGATCTCCTACTCGATCGGCGTCGCCTCCGACACCACGATCCCCGCCGTGCTGTCGGTCCAAGACGTGCTCGCGTCGCGAGAAGAAAAATCGCGGTGGGAGTTTTTTTGGGGGCGGCGCTCCATCTCGAGGGGCCCTCGGCGGGCCCCATGGAGCCTCAGAGGCCCACTCTCGATGGAACTTCGGCCCCGGGGGAGGGAGGGTCGGGGCTCCCGGGGACCCCGCACGGTCACCCCGCACAGTCAGGATGAGCGACTCTCCCAGGTTGCACCAGATTTCGTAATAAAAGGGGAGGGGGTCTGGACCCTCCAAGACAAAGCATTTCAGACCTCCCCCGTGGGAGAACCCTCCAAAACATCGTCCCCAGACCCCCCAGGCCCTCCAAGATAGCCTGGAAGAGACCCCCCCCCGAAATGAGACCCCCCTCTTTTTATTACGAAATCTGGAGGACACTTGCATCCTTGCCCCTTCGGCCCATCCTCAGCGACGTTCGCTGGCCAACCTCCTTCGAAGCTTCTTTGATCAGCGGGTCGAGAGCGCACCTCTTCCGGTCGAAGCTGAGCGGGCCGCGCGAAGCTTAAATTAATCAGAGATGGGGGAGGAAAAGGGGGGCGCAGCCTCATAACGAGGCCGGGAGAAGGCAAAGCCTCGGAACCAGGCGGTAAAACCTCCTTCGAAACACGTTGACATAGCCCTCCGAGGCCCGTGCATCCTTACCGCGCATCCTTCTGTGATATGGGTTGACTGCATACCAAAAGACTCCGGTCATCGCACGCCCGGGTCTGCGTGCGTGTTTTCGTTATTCCGAGCGGCTCTCTTCGGTCTCGGCCTCTAGGAGCCCGCTGCCCGTCTGGTGGCCGTCAGAGACGGGCCGCGGGGCGCCATGCGCGACAGCCCAGGGGAAATGGACCGGGACCCCGTGTGGGGCCGCGGATGCAGCAGAAGCAAGCGGGAGTTCGAAAGTACGGGTTTCGCTAGGGGCGGGTTTTCGCTCAGAATGGCCGACCTCCCCCCCCCTCCCGAAACCTTCCGGAGAGCTTTCCGCACTGGTTCCGTCCGACAGGGGTTTCGATTGGTTCCGGGAGGGTTTCGGGAGGAGTTCTGTCGTTTTGGGAAGCGCCAGTCCCTAGCGAACCCTGGACTTTTCGGGAGGGAAAAAACACACAGACATAATTAATCGTCGACTCCCAGGAAAATATGCAAAAATATGGGAAGTGGGGGGGAAGACGAAAATCAAGGAAAAATATAGAAAAATATGGGGGATCCTTTTATTTGTGTGTGTCCATTTGCGTGTCTCAGGGCCCCTTCAACTTTCCAAGGTCAGAGAACGTCTGGGCCCCCCGCCGTGGGCCCAGACGTCCTCCGGCCTGTTTTTGTCTGTCGCGGCGCAGGCGTCTCTGGGCTTGGGGCCCTGGGCAGTCGGGCGAGGCCAGGACAAGGTCGGGGGCGGCCAAGAGGGGGGTGATGACTAGGGGGGGTGGATATCGTGGCGTGGGCCATGATGTTTCCCCAGACTTCATGGCGCCTCTTTTTGTTTTAATGCGTCCCCGGCCCCCCCGCTGGGCCGCGCACATGCCGCCGGTCATGATTTGCACCCCCCCCTCTTGGACACCCCCCTCTTGGCCGCTCTCGACAAGGGAACATCGTGCAGGAGCGCTCCGGAGCAGCCTCGGCGCTCGAGGCGTCCTCCAGAACCGCCAGGCCTCAGAGATCCCCGATGGATCCAGGTACGGTGTTTTGTCCATGTATTGGCCTCGCTGGAGGTGGAACAGGAACAGGTCGGAAGATGTCTGGGCCCAGCGAGGGCCCCCGGGAGCCGAAAGCGTCGGAAAGCCGTCCGTCGTGTTTCTGTCACGGCGCTGCTCTGGGTGCGTACACGAAACTTGCAAGTCGGGCGGCTCAATACTCCTGGGCTCGGAGCCGCGGATGGAACAACGAGAGAGGTCGGAAGACGTCCGCCTTGGCCTTCCCGGAGGTCTTGAGAATAGCACCAGGACCGTGACGTCTAGATTCCCGTCCAGGTCTGGAGGGCTATTTGCAGGCACTCTGGGAGGTATTGAACGCCCGAAAGGAGTTCGGACAAAAAGGGTACGATGTCCAACAACAAATGTTGTCCATAACCTACAGCGGCCGCTGTTAGGCAGGTGGCTTTCTGTCTCAAACGGACAGCGTCTGCGACGACACCGACAGCGAGCCCTGCCCAAAATGAATAGGAACGGCTGCTGTTGGTCTTCATTGCCCATTCTTTCCGTACCCATTTCGACCGTCCCGAAAGGTCAGGGTGAGCCCCCAGCGTGGTTCGAACGAGGGTCGAACTCAGGCTTAAGCCGGGCCCGTCCCTCTACAGGGGGAATGTCCAGAAATAGTCGAAAACTAGTCCGGGGGTAATTTTGTTTCCCATTTCTGAGTATTCGTTTGGGTATTTTTGGGGGTATGTGTAATTTTTCGTCCAACGTCCGCCTGTAGGGGGAACATGGGCGTGTCCCCCTACAGGGGGATTTTCGACGGGAAAAAAATACCCAAACATACCCCCAAAAAGGTTGACCGATATTGAAAAAACAAGTCCCCTGATTATTTTTTGATTATGTTTTGATTATTTTTAGTGGCATTTCCCAACCATCCTGTGGTGTTGGGTCCTCGTTTTGAAGAGACGTCGCCCCGCGTTCCTCCTCCTCCTTCCTCCTCCTCCCCTTCCTCCCCCCTCCTCCCCCTCCCACACCCATTCTGGCACACCCCTCACACGTTTCGTGGCCCCATAGGGAGCTCCACCGAAGGCCCCAGTGGCTGCGCCCGCATGCGGTTCCACCCCCCATTCTGGCACACCCCTCACACGTTTCGTGGCCCCATAGGGAGCTCCACCGAAGGCCCCAGTGGCTGCGCCCGCATGCGGTTCCACCCCCCATTCTGGCACACCCCTCACACGTTTCGTGGCCCCATAGGGAGCTCCACCGAAGGCCCCAGTGGCTGCGCCCGCATGCGGTTCCACCCCCCATTCTGGCACACCCCTCACACGTTTCGTGGCCCCATAGGGAGCTCCACCGAAGGCCCCAGTGGCTGCGCCCGCATGCGGTTCCACCCCCATTCTGGCACACCCCTCACACGTTTCGTGGCCCCATAGGGAGCTCCACCGAAGGCCCCAGTGGCTGCGCCCGCATGCGGTTCCACCCCCCATTCTGGCACACCCCTCACACGTTTCGTGGCCCCATAGGGAGCTCCACCGAAGGCCCCAGTGGCCCCGCATGCCGGCACACCCCTCACACGTTTCGTGGCCCCATAGGGAGCTCCACCGAAGGCCCCAGTGGCTGCGCCCGCATGCGGTTCCACCCCCCATTCTGGCACACCCCTCACACGTTTCGTGGCCCCATAGGGAGCTCCACCGAAGGCCCCAGTGGCTGCGCCCGCATGCGGTTCCACCCCCCATTCTGGCACACCCCTCACACGTTTCGTGGCCCCATAGGGAGCTCCACCGAAGGCCCCAGTGGCTGCGCCCGCATGCGGTTCCACCCCCCATTCTGGCACACCCCTCACACGTTTCGTGGCCCCATAGGGAGCTCCACCGAAGGCCCCAGTGGCTGCGCCCGCATGCGGTTCCACCCCCCATTCTGGCACACCCCTCACACGTTTCGTGGCCCCATAGGGAGCTCCACCGAAGGCCCCAGTGGCTGCGCCCGCATGCGGTTCCACCCCCCATTCTGGCACACCCCTCACACGTTTCGTGGCCCCATAGGGAGCTCCACCGAAGGCCCCAGTGGCTGCGCCCGCATGCGGTTCCACCCCCCATTTGGCACACCCCTCACACGCTTCGTGGGTGGCTCCATGGGGAGCTCCACCGAACGCCCCAGTGGCTGCGCTCGCATGTGGTTCCCCCCCCCATTTCGGCACACCCCTCACACGGTTCGTGGCCCCATAGAGAGCTCCACCGAAGGCCCCAGTGGCTGCGCTCGCATGCGGTTCCACCCCCTTTTTCGGCACGCCCTTCACACGTCTCGTGGCCCCATAGGGAGCTCCACCGAACGCCGCAGTGGCTGCGCTCGCATGCGGTTCCACCCCCCATTTCGGCACACCCCTCACACGTTTCGTGGCTCCATAGGGAGCTCCACCGAAGGCCCCAGTGGCTGCGCTGGCATGCGGTTCCACACCCATTCTGGCACACCCCTCGCACGTTTCGTGGCCCCATAGGGGGCTCCACCAAAGGTCCCAGTGGCACTGCCCGCTTGCGTCCGCCACCACCCAGCAGAGCCCTTGTTCCCTGCGCTTCACCCACCCAGAACAGCGCTTCGTAGCCCTATAGGGAGCTCCACCAAAGGTCCCAGCGGCACCGCCCGCATGCGTCCGCCACCACCCTGCGCAGCCCTTGCTCGCTGCCTGCGTTTCACCCACCCAGTACAGCGCTTCGTGGCCCCATAGGGAGCTCCACCGAAGGTCCCAGTGGCACCGCTCGCATGCGTCCGCCACCACGCAGCACAGCCCTTGCTGACCGCGTCTCACCCACCCAGTACAGCGTTTCGTGGCCCCATACGGAGCTCCACCGAAGGTCCCAGTGGCACCGCCCGCATGCGTCCGCCACCACCCGGCACAATTGCGGCATTCACAACTGCATATGGTTGGGTCCTTCGCCAGGCTAATTTTTTTAATCGCTTCGCTCATTCCGCCGGCCCTCGAGCGCTCTATGGGGCCTCGTTGGGGCCTCTTGGGGGCCTTTTTGGGGCCTCCTAGGAGCCTCCTGGGGGCCTCTTGGGGGCCTCTTGGGAGTCCTTGGCGGCGTCTTGGGGCCCCCTTGGGCCTCTTGGGGGGCTCTTGGGGGCCCCTTGGGGCGGGGTAGTCGAGTGCACCCCCCTCGGAGGCCACGATCCTCGTGAGGGGTGTCGAGAAAAGGCCCTCAAAACCATTTCCGAGTAGACTTGCTCGGGCTGCGGTCGGGATACTTTTCGCCGGGGGACCCCCCGGGGCCGCCCCGCGCGCGCGAACTAGACATATTCTTAACCAGTTGCCGGAGATCTTAGCACGCCTCCGGCCCGTTGGGCCGGCGAATTTTTCGTCGAAAATCCCCGTGTACAGTCGGGGCGCTGAAGACGGAACCCTGTTCGTTGGGGAGGGGCTCGGTGTTCCTTGATTGTTTTACACTTTGCCTTGGGTCTTCCTTAGGTTGTCAACGGAAAATCGAAGGCTGACTTATGGGAAAGAGAGGCCGCGCTCCTGCTAACATATGGAAAAAAGGGGCCTCGTTCCTTGTTTAGGGTTCCTTAGGTCAACGCCCCGACCGTAGGGGGGACACGCCCGACTTAACGGTCGGGAGAACGCGCCCGACCTCAATGCGGGCCTGCGGGCGGCAGCCTCGAGGCAGGCGGGCGGCCCGCCGGCCCTCCGGCGGCCGCCCCTCGGCCCTCGGCCCCGCCGCCGCCGCCGCCGCCCAGCCGGGGGGGGGGGGCTGAGACCTCTGTTCAGAGCCCCGAATCATCAGGGGTAACTCGGGTCAGGGATAACTCGGGTTCGTTTTTCGGGAGTCCGAACCCGAGTTATCCCGGACCCGAGTTACCCCGGATATTTCGGGCGTCCAGAGCCCCGAATCATCAGGGGTAACTCGGGTCAGGGTTAACTCGGGTTCGCTTTTTCGGGAGTCCGAACCCGAGTTACCCCGGACCCGAGTTACCCCGGATAACTCGGGCGCCCAATCTGTTCTGCACGAACGAGATGGGCACGGAAAGAATGGGTACAATGCCCAACAGCAGTTCCTGTTCATTTTGAACAGGACTCGCTGTCCGCGCCGCATTGTGCCCATTCTTTCGGTGCCCATTTCGGGTGTCTTGATCTGTGGGCCCTGGAAACGGCAGGGCCGTTTTTCACCGTTTCCCAAAAAATGTCCCTTGAAGATGGAAACGGCAAAAAACGACGACCAGAAACGGCAAAAAAACGGCTCCTGGGATTGGAACTGGAGCCGGAACCGGTCAAAAAACGGCGACGGAACGGGTAAAAAAAGGGCGTCGGAGCCGGCAAAAAACGGCAGAACGGAACCGGTAAAAAAAGGCTTTGTCGTTTCCAGGGCCCGCTAAGGCTGAGACATGCCCGCGTCGTGACAAAACCGCGACTCGATGGGGATGCGCGGACATGCATCAAAATGAAGCCGGGCCTGTTCCCCTACAGGAGGAGTATTCAGGGATAGTCAACAAAAATAGTCAGGGGACGTTTCTATTGCTCATCGTGCTGATATTGTTTGTGCATTTTCTGGGTATTCTTAATTGTTCTCCCCAAATATTTTCTTATTTTATATGGAATATTGTTTCATTTTTGGAGTATTTTGAATTGTTCTACCAAAATCTGCCTGCAGGGGGACATGCCCGACCTGACATTGAAGGCGCGTGGATTGGCGGCGGGTCCCGTTTCTGTGTGAAATCGGCGCGCGCGGGCCTCAAGTGTCGGGGGTACTTTCTCCGATCCATGGATCTGGCTCCCTTGCGCCAGGTCCACGGATCCCTAGTCCATGTTAGCATGCGCCCGAACGACGGGCGGTTTTCACCGTTTTCGGCGAGCCGTCGCCAGGCCCCAGGACGTTCGAAAGACCTCGGGGGCTCCACGTCGTGGCAGAACTCACAGGGCGTCTTGGGTTGGGATTTCGAACCACGGCTCGGAGTGGAAACGCCAGCCCTGGAGGAAAGGTCGAGGCTTCCGTGGACCCTGTATTGAAGAAAGCCAGACGTCGCATGTCTGGGAATTGGAGCGCTCGTGGCGGCGGAGCGCTGGGAGGGGTTCGGATTTCTCTTGTGGGGGCCTCTTGGGGCGACCTTGCCTCCTGTGTGGTTGCATGGGCAAGTTGGCAGCATGCTGACCTACATTCCTATTGACCGGAGGAGCGGCTAAATGTTTGCGGTTGAGGCAGACACTACCCGTTTAGTAGTCGTTGCGGCGGCACCTCTCAGAAGATCCGTCTGGCCTGCTCCCGTGCCCACTCGCTCCGACCTCGCATTGGCCCAGCAGGTGGCGCCATGATGCCCAAGCGCCATCCGCGTACGCCACGGATGGCGGCGCCGAGGAGGGCAGGCAGATGCGGCGGTCGCGATGCGCGCCGCGGCTGCCCCGGCTGCCGGCGTCGCAATCGCGGCGCTGGCCCCCGATGCCGGCGCCGCCGCCGCCGCCTGCCGCGCCGCGCGGCGGTGGCAGCTGGCGGTGCGGCTACTGCGCGAGGCCCTCGGCCGCCGCCTGCGGCCGGGCACGCCGCTGCCCGCCGACGGCGCCGGCGCTGGCGCCCGCGACGGCGGCCTCTGGCAGCTGGCTGGGCGCCTGTCGGAAGAGGCCGGGCGGCTGCCACGGGGCCCCGGCCGCACCGCAGGGCTCGAGCGCTGCAGCGCGGCGATCGCCGCGTGCGGCCAGGCGCGGCAGTGGGCCCGCGCGGGGCGTCTGCTGGAGGGCGCGCTCGGGTCGCGGCTCGCGGTGGACGTCGCGGCGTTCCACGCCGCAATGCGGTGCCACGACGTCGGCAGGGCCTGGCAGGCGCCGCTGCAGCTGCTGCGGCAGATGAGGGACCGGCAGGTGCGCGCGAGCTCGCAGACCTTCGACGCAGTCGTCAGCGCCTGCAGGAGTGGCCAGCACTGGCAGGGCGCGCTGAGGCTGGTGTCAGAGGCGGTGTGGATGCTCGTGAGGTTGGATGACGCTTCCTGGCATGGCGCCGCGGGAGCCTGCCACAGGGCGCGGAGGTGGCAACGTGCTCTGAGCTTACTGCTTCCCAGGCTTGCCGTGGGAGGGCCGCGCGCTCCACCCGCGTCTTTCAACGTCGGCATCTCGGCGTGCGAGCAGGGCTCCTGGTGGCCGGGTGCGCTGGACCTGCTGCGGCAGCTACGCGGGACACGCCAGAGCCCAACGGTGGTCTCGTACAGCGCCGCGGTGGGGGCGTGCGAGAAGGCCCGCCAGTGGCACAGGGCGTTGCTGCTCTTTTCGCAGATGTGCGAGCATGCTGTGCGGCCGGATGTGGTGGCTCTGGGTGCCGCGATGGTCGCATGCGAGGGGGGCGCGAAGTGGTTCGGTTGTTTGCACTTGCTGGAGAGCCATCACCACTTCCGGGTGTGCCCTGACGCCGCAGCCTTTAATACAGCCATCTCGGCTTGCGACCGAGGCCGGCAATGGACCACAGCTGTGAAGCTTGCCTCGGATATGGCAAGCCTCCGCGTCAAGCCCGACGCCGTGACTTGTGCGGCAACCGTCACGGCTTGCGAGAAGAGCTGGCAGTGGTCCCGAGCCCTCGGCGTGCTGAACATGATTGAGCAGGAGGGGGCTATCCCGAATGTGTTCGGATACAACGCCGCAGTAAGCGCATGCGAGAAAGGGCAGAGGCGCGAGGCAGGCAATCTCTGGGCGCAGGCTCTCCACCTCTTCCGGCTGCTGCGCCAGCAGCAGCTGCAGCCCAACGTGACCACCTACAGCGCACTGGTGAGCAGCTGCGAGAAGGGCGCGGAGTGGGAGCGTGCAGTCGGGCTGTTCTGGCAGATGCGCTCGGACGCCGTGCACCCGAACCTCACGGCCTTCAACGCCGCCATCGCGGCCTGCCGGCAGGGGAGGCGCTGGGAGCGGGCGGCCTGGCTCTGGCGGGAGCTCCGCCGCGGCGCCGCGGGGGGCGGCCCCGACTCGCTGTCGCACGCCGCGGCGCTGGCCGCCTGCGAGCTCGCGGGGGCCTGCGGAGGCGCCGGGAGGGCAGCGGCTGCGGCGGTGCGGGCCGCGGAGTCTCGCCTGCGGCCCGGCCGAAAGGGCGACCCTGCAGCACCGCGCGGGGGCGCGCTCTTCTGGCGCAAGCTGGTGAAGCTGGCGGCGCCGTGGGCAGCCGTGGCGGCGCCGGAGGAGGCCCTCGGCGCCGAGGAGGCTCGGCAGGATCTCGAAGGGCTGGCGCTGGCGAGGCCGAGGCTGGGCTCGCGCTTTGGGCATGGGCTCTGGCAGCCACCTGCTGCGCGCCCCGCGGCCCCCCTCGCCTGCCAGCTGCACGTTGCTGGTGACCTCTCGTCGGCTCGTCCGCGTCCGCGTCCGCGTCTGCTCGGCACGAAGTTCTCCAGGCTGCCACCGGCCAGCAAGATAGTCACCCTCTCTCAGTCTGCTGCCGTCCTATTCCTTCTCCCCCTCCTCTGTAATTATGGAACCGCGCCTGTCACCTGGTGGATCTGCAAGGGTCGTCCAATATTGATCTGCCGATTTCATGCCAAGGTATTCCAGGATGAGCTCCAGCTATCCTCGGAAGTCAAGCCTGATGCCTATATCAAGTGGCCGCGACATCAGGCAAACCCCATCGCTGCGAGAAACACGAAGTCAAGCAATGGAAGCAAACTTCGTAAATGCAAGGATTGTTTGGAGAGTACGTGTGCATATAACAGCGAGAGAGAGAGAGAGAGAGAGAGAGGACAGACAGACAGACAGACAGACAGACAGACAGACAGACAGACAGACTAACTCTCGGGGTCCCACGTTGCCAGTCTGCCGACTGGCCACGCCTCACGCCCCAGCCGTGCCTGGGGAACGAGGCCATGGCACGGCTCGCCGTGCGGCGTCCCAGCGCAGTGGCACGGCCCAGCTGCACCTGGGGCCACGGCCGGATTGCCTTGGTGCGATCGCGGGGGCTCGAGAGAAGGCTGCGCGTGCCAGCTGTGCACGAGCGCACGCGCCGGGCACGCCAGGCTTGGCATCGCTCGGACGTGTGCATTTTTTCTCGGCGAGAACCATCGAGGACCATCCTGGACCATCGAGCAGACAAAAACACGCACGAAACCGAAAAGTGCCCGGGAAATGGACGTCCGAGTGATGGCGAGCAGGGGAGAGAGAAGGGGGAGGGGAAGAGGGGGAGGGAGGGAAGAAGGAGTTGGAGCAGAAGCAGAAACGACAAACCCACGCCTCCTGGATGGGGGGCCGGGGGTGCGGGGGTGCCAGCAGTGGCCGCTCTTGACGGCGCCTGGGGGCCCGCCCAGCGGCGGCACCTACACGGAGATGTGGACCCGGGCGCGCGAAGCAATATTCATTGACGTGAAGGAGGATATTGAGGGAGGAGGAAGAAGAGGAGGAGGAGGAGGAGGAGGAGGAGGAGGGAGGAGGAGGAGGAGGGGAGGAGGAGAGGAGGAGGAGGAGGAGGAGGAGGAGGAGGAGGTCGAGCCCTCCGCAACGGGGCCAGCGCAGGCCCGCCGCGGCGCGCTGCTGGCGCGCGAGCTCGCGTTGGAGCCCGCAGCTGAGCACCCGGTGGGCGCGGGCCAACTCGGGCTGCTGGTCCTGGTCGCCCTGCCGGTCTACTCCGGCCTTCAGCCGGAGACGGGCCTCGGCGCGCCCAGTCTCCCCCTATACCTCGAGGACGAAGAGAGACCGGCGCTCGCCGGGGTAACGCGAGTTCTTGTCGCGTTCACCCCTCCTGCTGGCCTCTCCGTCCCGGCGGGCGGCCACTCGGACCTCCGCCTGTGTTCCCGCGGCAGGACGTCGCACCGTGACATCGAGCCAGCGCCGCCCGTCGTCGTCCTGGTGCTCCAGGTCGAGCACCGCGCGCACCGTCTCCCGGCCGGGCGGCCGCCTGTCCCACTCGGGGACCCTGTTCGAAGAGCGGCTGCTCGCGTCGCCACCTTCACAGCAGGCCGCCCAGCCAGCGCGCAGGCCGCGCGTGCCGGCGCAGCGCCGACGCCGCGCTGGCAGGTGGCGCCGTGGCGGCCGCGGGCGTCCGCAGAGCTGCCCGCTCGCGCTGCGCAGGCAGCAGGCCGCCGCCGCCCCTTGGCAAGCTCGCTGCGGCTGCAGGTGGGCCGCCCGAGGTGCAGCCGGTTGCGCGCAGCGGTTTGCAAGCGGGCGTCCTCTTGCGAGCGGAGCGCCTCCGTGGGGTACAGCTGAGGAAGGCCCAAGCCCCCGGCCCCGCCTGTCCGCGCAGTTCGGCTTGCTGTGGGAGGTGCAGCCGCTGCAAGGGCGCAGCGTGCCTTTGCCTGTTGCACCTTCTCCACTGCCAAACCTTGCCTCACGGGGGAGGGCTAGGGCGTCCGCCAGCGTTCCGCTGTCGGCCAGCTGGACTCCTTGTTGCTCGATGCCGCGCCGCGCGGCCTCCAGCTGGCTCGTGTCCGGGAGCAAGTCCAGGCAGTCCAGCAGCGTGCTGCTGCCACGGTCCTGCGTGACCTCGGACGCCGCGCCGGTCCAGGAGGCCAAGAAGGCGGCGTGGCGCCGCGTCCTCGCCAGCTGCGCGCCCAACCCGCCGAGCCTCGTAGGCAGCCCCAGCAGTTCTATGGCGTTCTCGTCAAAGTCTTGCTGCAGCAGCGTGCCCCAGCAGTACGTCAGGAGGCCGTTTTAGGCGGCGGTGGAGGCGTCCGAGGCGCGCTCCTGCCTGAGCGCGTGTTGGCTTGCGGCCCCCGCGTTGGTGCGCAGCAGGGCCTCTGTGGCCTGCTTGGTCAGCCCCTCCTTCTGCAGGCGCTGCAGGGTGTCCCAGAGCTTACGCATGCGGTCGGCGGCCCGTGCGAGGCTGTTGGCCGGCGCGCCAAGGGTGGCTGGGCTGTCTTCCGTGTCGCCGCGCGGCCACAGGCGCTACAAGGGCGGCGGCAGCACGGCGATCCCAGCGGGAAACCACGCCGCCCGCGCTTCCACCGCCAGGCAAGCCTCGACGACGATGTATGTATCGTCGAGGTAGACAGACAGAGAGAAAGAGAGAGAGAGAGATAATGTGTCTGTGAGAGACATAAAGAGACAGACAGACAGACAGACAGACAGGCAGACAGGCAGACAGGCAGACAGGCAGACAGGCAGACACGCAGGCAGGCAGGCAGGCAGGCAGGCAGGCAGGCAGGCAGGCAGACAGGCAGAGAGAGACGGGCGAATGGTGCTGGAAGAAGCTGTCCTTGATGTTGTGTTGTTCGGTCATCCGACAGCGCCAGATCGTTTGCTGGACTGCACGATCCACCATCCTGCAGCCAACCACATCATCGGTGCCGCGGATATCACCCCTGAGGCTGCAGTTGAAGAGGGGGCTTGGATCGATACAGGCCCACCGCCGGGAAGTCCGTGCTGCCACGCGCGGTAAAGACGTGGGGCTACGTGGACAACAAGCTCCTCGGCCTCCTGGACGAGCTCGCCGTGCTCGCGGCGCAGAGGCAGCGGGACCGGGGGCACGGTGCCGACCCGCTGGGGCGCCCGTTGGCGCACACTCATCAGCATCAAGCTCGCCACGTCGATCCCCAGGGCGCTGCTGGACGCGGCGCCGCTGGCAGCGCGGCCGTGCGGGCCGATCCGCTGATGTATTTAGTAGTCCAGATGGACAGACGGCAGCAGGGGCGAGAGAGAGAGAGAGAGGGATAGAGAGACAGCGAGGGGACGGAGGAAGAGTGCACGAAAGAGAGAGGGCGTGAGATAATTAGTCGCGCACACGCGCATGTTCCACGCCGATCCTCCCCCCCCCCCGTCGCTCCCCTCTTCGCTCTCCTCCGCCGCCCACACCCCTCCTCCTCCCCTGCGCCCCTCGCCAACCGCCCCCCCTCTCCCCACAAGCCCCGCCCCGCTCCTCCAGCCGAAAGAGGACGACGAGGAGGCGCAGGCTCAAGCCGCAGCCGCTCGTGCGGAAGCCGGCCTCGCCCGTGCGGAGGGAAGGCGCGCCCGAGGTGGAGGTGATAGAGCCTCCAACGGATGCGCCCTGCAGCTCCGTTCGGGCCCGCCGCGCCCGCCTCTCGCGGCCCGCCCTCGCTCTCCGCGCCGCGCGCCCCGGCGGCCCAAAACCAAAACGACGGCCCCCACCACGCCGGGCGTGGCCTCCCCCCGGGCCCCCAACCCGCTCCGATCCTCGACCTCCTCCTCCACCTCCTCCTCCTCCTCCTCCTCCTCCTCCTCCTCCGCCTCCCCCTCCTCCTCCTCCTCCTCCTCCTCCTCCTCCTCCCCTCCCTCGTCGAGCGTCGACCTTCCTCGGTCCGCCCCCGCGGCCTCGCCGAGCCGCGAGGTCCTCGACCCGGCTCGACCCGCGAGGCCCTCTGCTGCGATGCCCCATGCGCTCCCCGAGCCTCTCGGCCCTCCTCCTCCTCTTCCTCCTCCTCCTCCTCCTCCTCCTCCTCCTCCTCCGCCCCCCCCAGATCCCCGGACCCGGTCCTCGATCCTCGATCCGCCTTCGATCCCCGATCCGCTCCGAGCCCTTGGCATCGCTCGGACGTGTGCATTTTTTTCTCGGCGAGAGCCATCGAGGACCATCCTGGACCATCGAGCGAAAAAAAACACACACGCACGAAACCGAAACATGTACGGGAAATGGACGTCCGAGCGATGGCGAGAGCCTCGACCTTCCCGGAGATCCGGCGTTGCGAACAAGCTGTGACACTCTCGAGGCATCACGGCCCGAGCCCTATGACCCCAGCCCTCCGTGGCATCCTCCGAGCCGGGTCGAGCTGCGATGGTCCTGCATGGGGCCCGAAGCCGGGCGACAAGGGCCCAGTGCGGAAAAAACGCACTGCCTGGATCTCAGGGTTCCCCTCCTCCTCCTCCTCCTCCTCCTCCTCCTCCTCCTCCTCCTCCTCCTCCTCCTCCTCCTCGAGCCTCCCCGACCCCCGACCCGGACACCCGCTGTCATGATTTGTTTCGCGGCGTGGGCCCCCAGAGGTCTGGACCGGATCCAGGGCACCGGCTTTTGGTCTTGGCTCGCTTCTCGACGGTCCGGGGGCCCGTTTCGTGAGAGCCGTGATTGGTTGCGTCGTCGCGAGGAAGGTTTGCGGACATTTATAACTTTTCTTTGGGGTGCAACTCTTGGGATGCCTGATCAGGCTCAATCCCAGCTGGTGCGGACTAAACTTGGTTGTGTTCGTTGAATTCCGTTTAATCTGGCTCAATCCTGGCATCTATCCGGCCTAATCTGGCGCATTGGCCCTTTGATCGGGATTCGTGGCCCTTCATCGTTCTGACGAGGACCTCCCAGGAGTTCTCCCAGGCGTCGTGCGCCAAAAACGTATCCGTATCCGCGGCCTCGCAGGCCAGGCCCCTGGGCCGCGACCCCACGGCTACGGGGAGTTTTTCGCGGATGCCCCGAGCGGTACGTGCCCGTGCAGCCGCACATCCTCCCGATCGCGCCCGGAATTTAGACCGCGAGGGCGCAGGTACGGATATGTTTTCCGCTCGTGAAAGCGAGGGGGTCTGTTCGGAGGCGAAATCCGAACCCATCCTCCCGATCAACAACTCAGGCAACTCAGTGGGCGGTGGGGGTGGGGTTAGGAATTCGTCGAAGTCGTGGCGAAATCCGAACCCTGCCCCCGCCTCCAGTCTTCGTCGTCGTCGTGGTGGTCGTCGTCGTGTTGTTCGTCATCGTCATGGTCGTCAACTTGATCGTCGTCAGGGTCGTCGTCGTCGGTGTCGTCGTCGCCGTCGCTGTCGCCGTCGCCGTCGCCGTCGTCGTCGCCGTCGCCGTCGCCGTCGCCGTCGTCGTTATCGTTGTCGTCGCCGCCGCCGTCGTCGCCGTCCCCGTGGCCGTGGCCGTGGCCGTGGCCGTCGCCGTCGTCGTTGTCGTTGTCGTCGTCGTCGCCGTCGCCGTTGCCGCCCTCGTCGTCGTCGTCGTCGTCGTCGTCGTCGTCGTCGTCGTCGTCGTCTGTGGACCTTCCTCGGCCGCACTCGGGCGCCCCCTGCGGCCGGCCGCTCGCGGCCGCGCAGCGCCGCGCCTCAGGCGCAGCGCTCCGGGCCGCAGCTGGGCGTGAACGGCGTGGGCGGAGGCGGCCTGGGCGTGCCCCGGGGCGGGGTTGCGCGGCAGGGTGCGGAGGTCCAGGCCTCCCAGCCCAGACATGGTCGCGTGCTGACGGGACTGGCGACGGGCAGTCTTGGGCCGCTGTCGACCTCCAGGGGTCCTCGGCGGGCCCTGGGACCGTCCCAAGACCAGTCGGGACGAAAAGCAGGCCCTGGGGGAAGGATGGGGACTTCCGTGGGCCGCATGTGGGAAGCATCGGGATGTCGCATGTCTGGGTAGGCCTCGCAGATGAGCGACGGAAAAAATGGGTTCGACTGCGCGGACATTCGCGCACCAGCTGCCCGCGTAAGATCGCGCGTGAGCGCCATCGCTTCCGATATGTAGCGTGCCGCGCTGGCGGCCCGCGTAAGCCGCGGCGTGGAGTCGCCATGTCTTCTGTAAGACCAGCTTCTTTTCGTCGCTCAGATGGGTTCCGAGTAGATGTGGTCGGAAGATCGCGCCGCATTGCCGATGCATGGGCGATGCGGCTCGATGTGGACCGACGGCACAGATGCATCGCTGACCTCGCCACATCATCGGCGATTAATCGGCGACGCATGGCTGATGCGGCACGATCTTCTGATCCCATCTAATCAGAACCCATTTGGGAGGCCTCCAGGAGGCGCGGGGCGCGGGGGCGTCCAAGGTAGGGGGATGAGGACAAGGGGTAGCGAGCCGCTCGTGGCCGCGAGGCGGCCGCGCATATTGGCTGACCCGGGTTTGCGAAGACCTGCGTTGCAGTTTTTGTTGTCTTGCATTGCAGTTTTTCGGTTCCCTGCTGACCCGGGTCTGGATGAACCCGGGTCAGAAGATCCGCGAGCTTTTTCGTCTCTTCCAGCCTCGTCGTCTTGCCTGCTTCTTCCTACCTCCGCATCCCCTCCTCGACGGGTGTCCCAGCAGGCCCGATCGTGCATCCGTGGAGGCGGCGCGCGCGTGTGCTCGGGTTCTGCGAACTTGTAGGGGGGCCTCGGATCCCACGGGGTGAGGCGGGTAGGAGGCGGGAGGAGTGAGTTAGGAGGGAGGGGGGAGAGGGATGTATCTATATATATATATATAAATATATATATATATATATATATATATATTATATATATATTATATATATATATATATATATATGTGTACACATACACACACCTATCTATAGCCCCAGGAAGCATTTTACGACCCCCCCCCCCCCCCTTCCGGCAAATCGATAACCCTTCCGCACCCTGGAAGCGTTACCTGGCACCAGGAGCCCTCCTCCTCCTCCTCCTCCTCATCCTCCTCCTCCTCCTCTCCTCCACCCACGAACTTCCTCCTGCCCCCTCCTCCTCCTCCTCCTCCTCCTCCTCCTCCTCCTCCTCCTCCTCCTCCCGCGCTCCCCCCCTTCCCTCGGGGCCCAAGGCCTGTCAGGGCACAAGTCACCTGGGGTTTCCCCTCTGGGCCTTCTCCTGAGCAGGAGGAGGAGACGAGATGAGGAAGAATCCTAGATAAATCCTTAGGAATCCCTAGGACACCCGCAGGAATAGAACTGGAGTGTTTTTTCGCGTGGCCGGGTGCTAAGATAACGCCACGGTACGGGGGGGGCGGGATTCTCGTGGACCTCCCCCTAGGACGGCCGATGAAAATCAATTTCTAGAAGGGTTTTGAATGAGAAATCTCTTCCAAGAGGCCAGCAGATCAGAAGAGAGAAAAGGAGGAGGAGGAGGAGGAGGAGGTGGAGGAGGAGGCGGAGGAGGAGGAGAAGGAGGAGGAGGAGGAGAAGGAGGAGGAGGAGGAGAGGAGGAGGAGGAGGAGAAGGAGGAGGAGGAGAGGAGAAGGAGGAACAAGACAAGGAACATGAACAGGAAAAGGAGGAGAAGCAGGAGCAGGGAAAGCTTCTCAGTTGTCTCAGTTTTCTCAGCTTTCCCAGGTTTCTCAGCTTCCCTAGGTTTCTCAGCTTTCCCAGGTTTCTCAGCCTTTCCAGTTGATTCAGAACGGATCGTCGGCAGATTGTCCTGTGTCTTGCCCAGGTCAGATTGGATTCTTGATGAGATGGAAGCGTCGCTCACAAGTCTGAAGCACTGGAAGGAGAGGAGGCGATGGAGGAGGAGGAGGAGGAGGAGGAAGAGAAGGAGGAGAACGAATGTTTAGGAATATTTAGGAATCCTCAGGAATCCTGAGGACCCTGTAGGAATCCTTAGGAATCCTAACATTCATGAGGAATCCCCTGGAATTTGTGACGAGCCCTCAGGAATTTAAAGGAGTCTTCTGGAATTCTGAGGGATCCACAGGAAGCTTTAGGAAGGCGCAGGAATCGTAAGGGAATCCTTAAGAATCTTAGATAAATCCTTAGGAATCCCTAGGACACCCGCAGGAATAGAACTGGAGTGTTTTTTCGCGTGGCCGGGTGCTAAGATAACGCCACGGTGCGGTGGGGGGCGGGATACCCGCTCGTGGACCTCCCCCTAGGACGGCCGATGAAAATCAATTTCTAGAAGGGTTTTGAATGAGAAATGTCTTCCAAGAGGCCAGCATATCAGAAGAGAGAACAGGAGGAGGAGGAGGAGGAGAAGGAGGAGGAGGAGGAGGAGGAGAAGGAGGAGAAGGAGGAGGAGGAGAGGAGGAGGAGGAGGAGGAGAAGGAGGAGGAGGAGGAGGAGGAGGAGGAGGAGAGGAGAAGGAGGAGCAACACAAGGAACAGGAATTCATAAGCAGTAAAGGGAAACCTTTAGGACTCTTAAGGAATTCTTGCGAATCTTTTGGAATTCTCCAGATTCCTTAGGAATCCTTTGGATTCCTGGGAAATATTCAGGAATCCCTGGACATCCTTTGAATCTTTTATGAATCCTGACGAATCTTTGTGAATCCGTAGGAATCCTTGAGAATCCTGCGGAACTTGTATGAAACCTGATGGATCCATTCAAGTCGTTAGGAGTCATCAAATATGCTTGCGAATATTAATACTACTATCATTGCATGAATTTTCCAAGCAGCAAGCGACATCCTGAGTCTTTCATGAGAGCCACGCAGATTTGAATTTCGAATTTCGATTGTGGCCCAGGGGCCAGGCCTCCGCGAATTTGTTTTGTGTCCGGGTGCTAAACCTATCGTTCGGTTATTTCGGCCCCTCGGAATATCGAATAAAAATGCGGTGCTAAGATATCGCAGGGGGGTTTCTTAAATGCTTCCTGGGGTTATACATATATATATACAGATTCAAAAAGAAAGAGAGAGATAACAACAACACTGCGAAACAAGAACACAGGACGAGCGAACGTGAAGGAAGAGAGAGGACGGAATGATATATATATATATATATATATATATATACTGATAGAGAGAGAGTGAATGATAGAGAAAGAGGAAGAGAGAGAGAGAGAGAGAGAGAAAAAAAGAGAAAGAGAGAAAGAGAGAGAGAGAGAGAGAGAGCAACAACATGAGGAGAACGGGAGGCCTCTCGGGGGCCACTTGGAGGCTGTTTGGAGGCCTCGTCGGGGCCGCTTGGGGCTTTTTGGTGCCTCCTCTGGGCCCGGGGACCTCTCGGGGCTTCTTGGGGGCCTCTTCAGGGCCTCGTGGGTCCTCCTGGGCGCCTCTTAGGGCCTCCTGAGGGCCTCTTGGGGAGGAAGGCTCGGATGTCGTTTCTCGTGCCCTCTCTTTGGGTTCCTTCTGGGGCCGCCTTGGGCGCCTCTTGGGCCGTCCTGGGCGCCTCTCGGGCCGTCTTGTGGCGCTCTTCGGCCGTGTTGGGCCCTTCTTGGAGGCCGTTTTTGGGGTGGTCTCCGGGGCCTCTTGGGCCGTCTTGGAGCGTCGGACAGCAGAAAAGGTGAGAACGCCCAAATCCTTCAAAAACCGAAAGGAAATTAATGACTGTTGCCTCCTGGGGCCCCGTGAGAGGCCTGTTAGAGGCTTCTGTGGGCGTCTTGGAGGCCTCTTGGGCCATCTTGAGGCCATCTTGGGCGTCTCGTGCCGATCTTTGGGCGCCTCGGCGCTTTCCTGGACCGTCTTGAAGGCCTCGTGGGGCCCTCTTGGCCCGTCGTGGCCCCTCTCGGACCCGAGAAATTCACGCGAGAACATTTATTTCCCAGAGCCCAGGGGGCACGCGGGAAACCCCAGGGGCACGCGGCAAGTCCCGAGAGATTTCGGATATTGGGGTCCAGGCCCCTTAAAAGACTCGTCAACTTTTGAAGACTGAGGCCCCACGGAGTGGCAAAGGACCTGAGGACACGCCCACTCCGTGCCATGAGGCACGGTGGCTTATCTGTAGCTATATATATATAGAGAGAGAGAGAGAGAGAGAGAGAGAGAGAGAGAGAGAGAGAGAGAGAGAGAGAGAGAGAGAGAGAGAGAGAGTTAAGTACGTGTATATATACACATTAATGAAGACATACATACGCACATACATACGTACGTGCGTACATACATATATCAGAGTTAGGGGGCTGAGCGGTCATTCGTTGTCCCTTGGTACGTGGCTTAAGTGAAAATCCGTGGTGAGGATTCTGCTTGTTGAATTCTCATTCCTGAAGAATAATTATTGTTGATCCCCCCCCTGGTGCATCTTGTTTTTTCTCAATCAAAGTGTGCCCCTCGACGCTCGCACCTTGGTTTTTTGACAAGGAAAGTCTTCCTGCTCAAACTTGCCCCCCGGCCCCCGGGTTACAACAACAACGGCTCCCGCTTGAGACTTCCTTACAGTTTAGGCAGGACCCCCGCTCCCGCCCGAGACTTCCTCGCATTTGATTCAGGAATCGCGCTCTCGCTTTGGACTTCCTTACGATTTATTCAGGAATCGCTCTCCCTGAGCTCTGGAGTCGCGCTCTCGCTGGAGACTTGCTTGCAACTTACTGAAGAATAGCCTTGCGTTGGAATTTCTTGCAATTTGCCCAAGCGCCGCGCTCCCGACACCCAGGTACCCAGGAGTCGCGCCCGTTGTGGCCCCATGTGCATGCCCTTCGTGGCCCCGCTGTCGCCATTTGTGTCCCCCTCATTGTCCTACGTGGCCCAGTTGCTGCCCTCAGTGGCCCCATAGTTGCCTTCTGTGGCCCCGCATTATCTGCACCTCGTGGCCCCCGCTCGTTCGCACTCTTCGTGGCCCCATACGCATTCCCTTCGTGTCCCCGCTGTCGCACTTCGTGGCCTACTTCGTGCCCTTCGTGGCCCTGCTGTCGTTCTTTCTCGTTCTCTCGCCGTCGTCTTCGACGTCGTCGTCGTCGTCGTCGTCGTCGTCGTCGTCGTCGTGGTCGGTCCCCTGTTCGTCCCTTTTGGGGTCGGGTCGACGGTCCGCGGCCGCCCCGCCGATCAGCGCTGCCGCTGGCCAGGCCGACGGTCCGCAGCCGCCCCGCCGCTTGCCGGGGCCCGGCCTGCAAGGAAGAAAGGTATACCTCTCAAAACGGGTTCGATCGAAGACGAAGAGAGCGGGTATCGAGGGTTTGGGAAATACGCGTTATTGGACACTCGAGCATATAAGGGCGAACAGTCTTAAAATGATTGTTGTTGTTGTCGTCGTCCCCCCCGCGACCCACCCGCGACCCACCCGCGACCCACCTCGCGACCCACCCGGGACCCACCCCGCGACCCGCTCGCGACCCACTCGCGACCCACCCCGCGACCCGCTCGCAACCCACCCGCGACCCACCCGCGACCCACCCGCGACCCACCGCCGACCCACCCGCGAACCGGCCCGCGACCCACCCGCGACCCAGTTGCGACCCAACCCGCGACCCACTTGCGACCCAACCCGCGATTCACCTACATTGTTTTAACAAAGATCGGCGCCTGAGGCGGGCTCGTTGTATAGCTTGAAAATTGTCGCGCCTGCCGCGGGCATCTTCAAAGCCTCGCAGACAGCCGACGTCCCCGCCGCCCCCTCACTCTTATCCGTAAGTGCGGGGTGCGACGGTACACGTATTGACCTACGCACATACAGACATACATACATACAGACATACAGACATACATACATACATACACAAGGGGGGATCACTGAGAGAGAGAGAGAGAGAGAGGGAGAGAGAAAAAGAGAGAGAGAGAGAGAGAAATATGTAAGAGAGAGAGAGAGAGAGAAAACGACATAAAGCTTAGGACTTTGACAGAGAGAGGGGTATGTTGATATACATATATATATATGCGTATATATAAATATACATATTTATGCATCTATATATGTCACAGTGAAGGGGCCGAACGGTCATTCATTGTCCCTGGGTGCGTGGTTGACGTGGGGATCCGTGGTGAGGATTATGCTTGTTGTTGTTGTTGTCGTCGTCCCCCCCGCGACCCACCCGCGACCCACCCGCGACCCACCCGCGACCCACCGTCGACCCACCCGCGACCCACTTGCGACCCACCCGCGACCCATCCCGCGACCAACCGCGACCCACCGGCGACCGCGACCCACCCGCGACCCATCCACATTGGTTTGAAGAAAAAATCGGCGCCTGCGGCGGGCTTTTCCAGAGTCTCGCAGACTGCCGACGTCACCACCGCCCCGTCAGTCTTATCCGCATCTGCGGGATGCTACGTGTTATATTTTTATATATATATATATATATATATATATATATATATATATATATGTATATATGTATATATATATGTATAACACATATACATATACACACACGTATGTATGTGTGTGTGCGTTCGGTTTTCCAGGGGGCCTGCTTGTAGTTCAGGAGATCATCGAAACCTACGGGAGCTTCAGATTTGATCTAGAACGGAGTTTAGGAGGAGAGAAACGTCTTGCGTAGTTCTGAGCTTGGCCCGCAGTCCATCGCGTTCAAAAGAGGCGAAGATGGTAGCGGAGCTGGACTAGCTGCAGCTCCCAGTCTCTGTGCACGACCCGCACGCGCCCGCGCGTGCGCGGTAGCCGCAGGAGGGCGGACAGGAACGTGACGGCGGATAACGACAAGAGCTCCGAGGCAGGTTGGACACGGATTGGCGTCGAGGGCGCTTGGAGAGTGCTGATCGAGATAGCGGTCCGCATCGGTCGCTCGTCGGGATACTGGCACCAGCTCGGGGCCGATCTGAATTGCGTGAAGTACCAGAGAAGAGAAGAACGTCTCAGTCAGAGAGATGGCGCTCCACCAGGGCACGTTCGACGAGCTGCGCAACGCAGCGCAGCAGGCGCAGCAAGCTGTCGGATGGATAAATGCAACGACAGAATGCAGAACAAGGACAACAAGGGCCGCAAGCTGGCGCGCCTGAGCTCGTCAGGACGTTCGGAGAGATAGTGGGGAAACTAGCGGCGCCAGGTCCCACGCCGACAGCGCCGCAGTCGATTCAAGCGAAGGTCATCGGCAAGCCACAGGCCTCCAAGAACGAGGAGTCGAATTTCAGCGAGTGGTTGCAGAAGCTCGACAGCTATGTGATCAGCGTGTTCGGGGTGAACTTCCAACCAGTGATTGAGTGGGCCGTTGGCCAGGACAACGATCCGGTGACGCTCGCCACCGCGGCGGCGGCGGTGCAGCTCTTAGACGACGCGGACGACGGCGAGGAAGTCGACGAGGTGGACGAGAAGTTCCCGCAGCTCAACGCGGTGTTCATCTCGCTCACGGAAGGCGAGTCGTTCGACTTAGTGGTTGGCGCCGGCCAAGGCAACGGAGCATCGGCCCCGCGTCGACTGGCGCGGCGCTGGGGCCCCACTAGCGGCGGTCGCCGCCGAGTGCTGCTCAAGAAGATCCCGGCGCCCAGAAAAGTCTTGAAGCTCGAGGACCGAGAAGTGGGAAGAACTGATCGGGCGCGACGATAGGCGACGAACCGACGGGCGAGACATGCACCTCGACGACGAGATCAAGATGAGCGCACTCGAAAGCCTCCTGCCACAGGACGTGGATATGCCCTTTGCCCTGAAGCGTGCCCTGCTGCAGGACCACCCGTCTGCGCGCAAGGGGGTCAGTCAGGGGCTTCCTGGAGACTCGACGAGCGCAAGGGGCCCTCGGTCGAGCTCGAGGGGGCCCGATGGAAGCCGACGCGTTCGCGAGTGGCGGCAAAGCACGAGGCGGCAACGGCGGGGGCAAGGGCCGCGAAGGCAAAGGCAACGGCAAAGGCGCGACAAACGACCCGAACTCAACGCGCTGGAATTGCGGAAAGAAAGTTCACCGAGCTGCAGACTGTTGGAAGCCGAAAGACATGGACAGAGCAAAGGTACAGGCAATAACTACGGCATTGACGCGAAGGGCCGAACATGCCCACGGATCAGCGTTCGCCGAGGTAGCCTCTACGACCTCGAGGGGAACAAGCAGAAACCCGCCAGCGCGCAGTTGGCCGCCTCTGCTTCGCAGGCCGGCGAATGCAGCCAGGCGGCTGCCACTCTGAGCTTCGAAACCTCGGGCGCGACCTCGACCCAAACGCCGCAGAGGCGAAGGGCGCGAAGCTCCACCGCCGCTCGTCGCCAGTGGTTTCTGCAGCGGCGCCCGCGGCGGCGCCCCCCAGCTAGCCGACGGTCAGCGCGCCGACGCCTGGCGCTGCGGCCCCTGCACTCGCCCGCGCCGCGCCGAGTGCAGCTCGCGCGCCTGTGGCCAGTCACGCACCCTGAGTTCCCCGACCTGGCCGCGAACCCCCCGGCGCGCGCCGGACTCCAAACGCGGGCGCAGCTCCAGCAGTCGCAGGCTGGTTGGCTCATGGGGCTCCACGAAGTTGCTGGCGAAGAGAGAGGCGACGGCCGCGTCGACGCGCAGGCAAATTTCGCGCCCGCCATGGCGTCAAAGGTTGACCCCCGCAACGCTGCGGCTGCCATGGGCATCGACGTCGTTCGCGCGATCGCCCGCTCGCGGATGGGCGGCGGAGGAGCTGCGCCCGCGCTCGTGGGCGCCGAGCTCCCCATATGTGCCCATCCTTGGAGATGCGCCCCAGCCAGGCCTCGACATCATATTCGCCACGCAGCCCCGGTCCAAGCTCTCTGTGCAGCCCCTGAACGCTTCCCAGGGCAAGCTCATCGCCTAGGGGGCCCGCTCTGCGCTGGAGCGCAACATCGAGGAGCTCCTCACCTTCTTCGGCCCCTGCGCGGAGCTCATCTCAGCCGCGCCCCCAAGGCGAGCCGGAGACGTGCGGCCGCGCGGCAACCGGCCAGGCAGCTGCTGGCTACGGCGGCCGCGGGGCCCTGGCGACCCCCCGTGAGGGGGCTGCCCTCTCACGCCCGCCCGCGCGTCGCTATCGCGCGCGCGCGCCTCTCACCTGTCCCGGCCTTTTCTCGCCGCGCCCAGTCTTGTTCTGCCCGCGCCCACTGCGGTCGACGCCCTATGCGGCGCGGCGGTCAGGCACTGGATTCCTTATGAACATCATGATTGTTTGCTGCGGCGTCGACAGGAAAGGGGGCGCTCTGCGGGGGGGCGGGTCAGCGCCGCGATCCCGCGTGCGTTTGTGCATTTCATGTCGCGGTGCCCTTTCGCCTTCGCCCTCCTGCCTCTCCCCTGCTGCGCCAATTCCCCCCTGGTCTTCCGAGCTGCCCCCCCCCCTGGTCTGGCGGGGCCCCCCGCGAGAGCCTTGCAGACCGCGAGGTCAATTCTAGCGCGATCCGCGCCTCCAGGATCACTTTCGCATCCGCGCCGCGCCCCCTTCCGAGAGTGGATCGGCCCCGCGTCGGGAAGTGGGCTGGCGACTTATGGCGCCGACTGGGAAGTGAAGGCAAACAGTGCCTCGCCGACTGTGCCATTTCCCCCCCTGGTCTGACCGCCTCACCGTCGCGCTCCCTGCGGGCCCTTCTATGTTTGTTGTTGTTGTTTGTTTTTCTGTGTCCCTGGATGCCCCTTATGCGCGGCGGGCTTCAGCCAATTTGATGGCCGCGGGGAGGGGGGCTGTCGACCAGATCCCATCCGCGCCCAGGGAGGGGGCCTTGCCTGCGCATCCAGCCACCCGCCCCTCTCCCCGCCCCCCCCCCCCTTCCGCCGCTTCTCCGTCGTCTCTCGCGCGAGCCACCGCGTAGTCATTGCGTGTCTTCTTGCGCGCATGGGCGACGAGCTACTCGCTGTCCGCCGCTGAGCCCGGCGGCGTGGCGCGCGGAGAGGGGGCGGGTGCAGGCGGATACGTTCAGACTACATGGCTGGGCATGTCTCGATGATCGGTGACGACGATTCGCGGCGCTACGCCACGCCGCGCCGCGACGACGATGACATTGCCCAGCCACGACTTGCCAAGCACCTGCTTGCCACGACGTGCCCCCCGCGATGATGCTCGGGGGCCGTCTCCACGAGGGCAGTGAAAGACTTCTACCAATCGGGGGGCGGCCCGCGCGGGCGCGCCCCCCGCCCCCCCCCCCCCGCCCCCTCGCGGAGAAGAATGGCGCCCGCGCCGCAGGGGCTGAGGGCCCGAGCTCGCGCCGCCGGCGCGCGCCCGGCCCGACGCAACCATTGCGTATGAAATGAAATGGAATATGACCTGCGACACCAGCGCCGCGGCGACAGCCGTTCCGCTCGAGGGCGAGCGCAGCGAGCCCGATGGCAGCTCCCACCAGATTGCAGGGGGCGAGGGCGTCGTCGGCATCGACGGCGTGTCAGAGCACGGCGAGCGCGTGCTCCTGAAAGCGCAGGCGCGCGAACATCGGAAAGCCGCTCTTATCTGCCTCGGCAATTGCCACCAGGGGCCGCTTAACCTGCATCGGCGCTTTCGGTGGATACGTCCTGAAGGACAGCGAGTTCGCCGGGAAGGTGCACCAGATGATCGGCCAGCGCGCGGCTGAAGAGAGCGAGGGCGTCGCGCCGCTGTGCCTGCAAGGTGGCGTCTACAAGATGAACGCGTTGATGGGCGTTCCGATGCCAGCTGCCTCGTCGGGGCCCGCGGCGGTCGACCTCTGTCCCTGGTCGCCGGCGAGCGCGGGCCCGCACTGTCAGGCAACGGTGCCGCGGGGGGGCGCGGGCGCCTCGCAGTTGCCGGGCGCGCCGCCGCCGGGGCCGACCGCGAGACTGACTGCGCCAGCCGCGGGGATTTGACATCCCGCTCGCCGAGGCGCTGAAGACGGAGACGGGAGCCAGGGTGGCGAAGACTAGGACGGCAGGTCTCAGGAAGTTGCGCCGTTCTCAGGAAGTTGCGCCGGCGCAGGCTCGGGGGCGCAAGAGGCCGCCGACCCAGGCCGAGGTGGGTCGACGCGAGGCTACCGGCCATGCCGCGTTTAGGGATTGGCGCGAAGGTCGCCGCGCAGCCCGAGGACTCGGACAAACGCGCGAGCTACAAATTGAACCGCGTGAAGGTGCAGACCCAGTCGTGGCCATCGACTTCGCATGAGCTCATGACTAGTGGGCGGGGAGACCGGCGAGGAGGTTGAGGTCCAGGAGGACAACTGCCCGATGCTAGCGGCCAGAGATACCAAGGATAAGTTGCCCTGCTCGTCTGCGATTCCAGGCATGAAGGTCAATGGCTTCCCGATTTAGACCCCGATGGGTTTTATCCTGCACCTCGGCCGCCGCAAGCTCATTTTCCAGAGTGACAGGGAGCCCGCGAACGGGTCTCGCAAGACAGCGGATGCGGTCGCGGCGCCGACGGTGGAGTTCCCGCCGCGAGAACCGCCAGCAAAAGAATGCCAAATCAATAAAAGCATCGAAGTTGCTGCACGAAAAGTCAAGAGACAGATCAGGGCGAACAGGCACGCCCTGGAGGCCAAGCTCGGCAAGACGGTGGACGACGCGCATCCCATTTTGAAGTGGCTGCCGCAGCATGCCGCAGCCTGTCTTGGCCAGTGCCGACGCGGAACAGACGGCCCCCCTGTAGAGCAGCGGCGCCCAGGCCGCGATTGGAAGAAGCTGGTGGCGGAGTTCGGCGAGCGGGCGATGCGCTGGCCGCTCGCGCCAGGTGGTCGCAGGAGCACCGTGGAGGATCGCGCGAAGTCTGGGGAATTCCTGGGCTGCCATATGCGGACGGGGGCCCTGTTCGTCATGGCGGCTGACGGCGCGGAAAAGGCCCGAGGTTTCGAGAAGTCGCCGAGGGGGCAGGCCTGGGGCGGCAAGGACTGGGGCGCTCTTCGAGGATTTCCTCGGGCCACCCGCCCAGGCGAGAAGGCGCCCGCTCGGGCGAGAGCGCCGGTGGCGGCGGCTACCGCGAGGATGGAGCCACGAGCCCCTCTAGCCTCTAGCAAGGTACGTCCTGCGCCGTGACGTGGAAAAGTACGGAGCTACTTCAGGTTGCCCCAGGTGTATGGAGTTGACGCAGAAGGGCAAGATCTCAAGTTCCCCCGCGAAGAGTGCCGCGACATGATCGCGGAGCTGATGATGAGCGACCCTGAGGACAGGGCGCGAGTAACCGAGCACCACTTTCGAGCTGAGGAACATCCAGCACCTGGCCGAGAAGTTCGAGATCAACCAGCACCTGCCGGATGCCAAGTTGCGCAACCGCCGCCCACTGGAGACGGGGGCCAGGCTCCCGCCCCAGAGCCGAAGGACGCCGCGACAGCAGTGGCGCCGACCGGAGGCGGCGGAAGCAATCCGAGCGCTGGCAAGAAGCGCCAAGCGGTCGCATCCGACCCTGGACGAGCCACAGGGTTTCGAGGGGATGCGCCAGGAAGGACAGCGCCTGAAGCTGCAGAGACCCGCTTCGCATTTAAGCGAGGGGTATCCATCGAGGAGGCGCAGATGCACGTGGGGGACCTGGTCGACACACCCATGCCCCAGGTATCGCCGGCGAGTTCGGCACCTGCATCGGCATCGGCTACGAGACCGAACCAGACACAATACAGACCAATGGGCATGAGAAGACCACCGGGTACGACAAGGGCGGTACGTTCGCAAGGATTTACCAGTTGGCGGTATTTGAGACGCGCTCGTGCGCCAACATCGACAACAGCGATCAGCGCCCAGAGCGGGCTGAGGAGATCTCGTCGCTACTTACTCAGATGTGCGTTGTATGCATCGCTGAGATGACGCTGAGGTACGGTCTCACGTCTGGCCTGGCGGTGGACATCGAGACCAGTTGGGTTCCACGACTTTCCGAGCAACGCAGCGAGCGCAAGAAGCAGCTTGGGAAGGAAGACCCGCTGCTCACGATTACTAGCCCGCTGCGCACACCATTCACCAACCTGCGCAAGTTCTCGGACCAAAAGCGCGATGCGAAGAGCGAGGGGCAGGAATCCTGGAGGGCGAGACACACTTCAACTTTTGCATGGAGGTCTGCAAGGAGCGGCACAAGGCCGGAAGGGTATTTCTTCACGGGGGGCTTTGGTCAGCGAGCAGCTGGCGCCGCCCGAGCGTCCAGGGGGTTATGCAGCTGGCAAATGTGTTCTTAGTCCATGGACCTATTCCGTTGGTGCATGCAGGCGACCGGCCCTGACGGGAAGCCGGGCTTCGTTCGGAAGGAGACCGGGTGGCTCACCAACAGAAAGTTGCTCGCGAAGATCCTCGAGGGCCACTGCGAGTGTCCTAGAGGTCCGAACGATGAACTATCTCGCCATGTGCACTTGGTCGATGGGCGCGCTAGACACGCACGACGGTGTTCTCCCCGCTGGGTGGAAGCCGTACTCAAAGGCCCGAGAGAGGACCACCGACGACGCGAGGGGCCGCCACCCTGGCAGCTCTTTGTGGAGGGCCCCATTCACGCGAGGAGGGCAGAGGTGCTTGGCGAGTACCAGGACGACTTACTTCATAGACGATCTCACGGGCAACGTTCTCCATTCCGTGGGCGCGCAAGCTGCGAGGCAGGAAGAACTGGAATGGTGCCGCGGAAGGCAGATATGGCAGAAGGTACCCAGATGGGAGATGCCCACGAAGGGCAAGAAGGCAGTTACCCTAAAGTGGATCGACACGAACTGGGGCGATCGGACTCAACCACGATATTGCTCGAGGCTGGTTGCGAGGGGGGCCGGGATGACGACGAAGTAAGAAGATCAACCATGTCAATCTCAGCTGTTCACGGCTACTCCCCACTAGAAGCGTTCACGGCAATGGCAACTATCTTCGCAGGGCGCGCGAACAACGCCTGCCGCGATGGCGACGCCGCGGGGATCATTCACAAGCTTTGCGAAGTTTCAATGGCGCACTTCTACGGCGACGTGAATCGCGAGGTGCACATGGAGTTACCCGAGGGGGAAGCCCGAGGCGATCTTGAGCCGATGGCGGGCAAGCCACTGCACTCGATGCACGGCGCAGCGGATGCCAGCTACGTTTGGCAAGACGACCACATTGGCCTGACAAACTCACGCGGCTTC
>CAUYUJ010017557.1:182942-232452 GCA_963575745.1 Prorocentrum cordatum
CCCCTGGCAGCGTTTTGTGACCATGAGGCTCTCAAGAGAGACATGTTGGGGAGGCCAAACGGCAATTTTAGCTGAGACGTCCCACCAAAATCGGCGCGAACGGGCTCGTGAGATCAGCCAGGGTGGCTCCCCCTTGGGGCTCCCAAATGATGCCCCTGGCAGCGTTTTGTGACCATGAGGCTCTCAAGAGAGACATGTTGGGGAGGCCAAACGGCAATTTTAGCTGAGACGTCCCACCAAAATCGGCGCGAACGGGCTCGTGAGATCAGCCAGGGTGGCTCCCCCTTGGGGCTCCCAAATGATGCCCCTGGCAGCGTTTTGTGATCATGAGAGAGTGTGAGTGTGAGTGAATGTGACTGTGAGTGAGTCTGAGTGAGAGTGAGTCTCATCTTATCTTATCGAGTCCTATCTTATCTTACCTTTATTACCCTCTATCTTATCTTATCTTGAAATCTCTTATCTTGTCTTAGCTTATCTTATATCAACTCATCTTATCGCATCATATCTTGTCTTATCTTATTACTCCATAGGCTGTCTTATCTTATATATTATCCTACCTTGTCATATATCTTATCTTACCTTATCATATATTGTGCTATCTTATCTTGTCTTGTAGTATCTTATCTTGTCTTGTCTTATCTGGTGATTATCATTGGGAGGAGGGAGGCGCGAGCGGGAGGAAGGAGGAGCAGTGGGAGGCGTCAGAGTAATAACAAGAACCCCAATCCTTAGGATATGGGGAAAAAGAAGTCCGGAATGGCTGCAGGCAGCGCGAGCAATCGCACCGAATAGGGGGACAGCAAGGGGAAGGGTTGGCCTCCGGGCTTCCGCTGGGCGGCCTTGAAGATGGGACGGGGGCAGCTGCTCTTGGAAAGTGGCCCCACAGGGACCAGGGATAAACAACAGATGTGTGACCTTGCCCAACAGTTGTATGGGCACTCCAGAAGTGAGGAATTGCGAGGTCGTGACTGCTGCGTTTTAGGTCAGCTCTGCGATGCGGTTGCGGGGGCCCGCTTCTAATAGCGAGGGGGAAGAACAGACAAACAACGCGCCAAAGGGCTTCAAGACAGCGCCCAAGAGGCTTCAACACCCCCAAAACGCCCCCGACAACCCTGACACGGCATCCCAACGAACACCCAAACGACTTGCGACCCACAAGCCAGGATCGCTGGCAAGTGGGCCGAGGGTTTTCAGAAAAACACGAGGAGGAGAAGATGAGGGAACCAAGATGTGGCAAAATGAGGAGCCGAAGGAGGAGGAGCGTCAGGAGAAGGGGAATCTCCAGAGGACGTGTCGAATGGGAGCTGCACCCCCTCTCTGGTTGGTGTGTCAATTCCTCCTCCTTTGGAATCCTCTTGGGCTGTCTTGGGAGCCTCTTGGACGTTGTTTGGGGGCTATTTGGGCCGTCTTGGGACACTCTTGGGCCGCCTGTTGGACATATTGGAGGCTGCTTGGGCTGTCATGCGCCCCCGAGGTTCCCACACATGCGCTAGAAAAGTAGTTCGTCGATGTCGCCCTCGAAGATTGGCCTCGGACCCCACACCGTCACAAGGAGGAGGAAGAGGAGGAAATGGAGAAAAAAGAGAAGAACGCGCGAGCGGAAAGGAGGACGCCGCGTGTTGTCTCTGCGCACGCACGCAGGAGCACGACTGGGAGAGGGGAGCGGAGAGGTCGAAAGCACAGTGACGCAGAAGAGATGAAAACAAGAGGGGGAGGGAGGGATGAGGAACGACGAGGCCATGATGTGGACGAGGGCTGAGGGAGCAAGAGGCGGCAGGGGAAGGCGCAAAGAAGCAGGACGGGAGACGACAGCAATAGACAGATGAGTAAGAAGAGCAGGGCAGTTCGAGAGCGTGTATAGGATATCCAAACGCCTTGAGCTGCCGAGATACTGAGCACGCGCGGAGCGCGCGCGAACGTGTCTAGTGTATATATATATATATATATATAAATAAATATGAATAAATAAATAAGAGAGAGAGAGAGGGAGAGAGAGAGAGAGAGAGAAAACAAAAATAAAGAAATAAAGAAAGAGAAAGAGAGAGAGAGAGAGAGAGAAAGAAAGAAAGAAAGAGAGAGAGAGAGCGAGAACACAAAGAGTGTGAGAGAGATAAGGAGAGATCAGTAGAGGTGGTGAGTGAGCGAGAGATAAGGCACTGATGCGGACATAGTGATGGCGCCTTGCAGCAAACGTCGGGTGCGCGGAGCCCCTGTTGCTGGGGCGCAGCGAACGCAGCGAGGAGCGAGCAGAAGACGACAACCCCCGGCGCGTGACGAGGCGTGCAGCGCACGACCAGGGGGACTCACGGGCAAGGGGACCGCAGGCTGGATAAGATGGAAACAGAGAGAGAGAGAGAAAAAAAGAGAGAGAGTGAGAGAGAGAGAGAGAGACATACTTCAAATCTTTTACATGTGTTTGTATACATATACATATATATATATGTATACACATATATATATATATATGCGATATGCCTCGCCCCCCCTCCAGCACACCCCCTCTTGATTTTCGATTCTCGCTAATTTCTTAGTAATAGATCGGAATGTGCACATTTTTATATGCATAGATGTATGTGTAGCGCAAGAGAGGCAGTGAGAGAGAGAGAGAGGGAGAGAGAGACGGAGAGACAGAGAGAGTAGCTGGGGGGAGAAAACGTAGGAACAGTTGCAAATAGGCAGGAGATAGGTGTAGCGTGGGAGGTAACGGAGAGAAAGACAGAGAGAGAGTGAGAGTGAGAGAGATTGGAGAAGGGAATACGCATTTTTGAATCAATAGGTATGTACATATATTGATGGATATGTGTATATATAGTGAGAAACAGAGAGAAAGAGAAAGAGAAAGAGAAAGAGAGAGAGAGAGAGAATGAGAGAGAGCATGAAAGGCACCGAAGTGCAGCGCTGGACTACTCAGTCCAGCAGGCACGAGCGCTCGGAGAGGACGCCTAGGTGAAGATCCACCGACGTGCCCGCAGCCGTGCAGGCTCATATCCCTACGTGCCTCCGATACCGTACTCTGCGCGTGCCATGCTCTGCTGCTGATCGCAGGACGGCGGGGAGGGAGCGATTCCCGACGTCCGGCCTCGTAGGCAAAGAAAGAGCATCACGACAGGAGCTCCTGACAACATATGTCCACTCCGCTGTCAGAGCCGGACCGACCCGAGAAGGTCCTGGGACCTGGGCCGGGAAGGCGATATCATCATTATCATCATCATCATCATCATCATCATCACCATCATCATCATCATCATCAGCATCCTCCTCCTCATCATCATCATAATCGTGAGCAGCAGCAGCATCATCATCGTCATCATCATCATCATCATCGCCATCACCATCATCAGCATCATCATCACCATCGTCATCTTTTTCATCGTCAGCATCACCATCATTATCATCATCATCAGCATCATCCACCTCGTCATCATCAGCATCGTCGTCATCATAATCGGCATCATCACCATCATCACCAACATCATCATCATGGTCATCACCATAATCATCCGTATCCTCGTCCTCCTACTCCTCCTCCTCCTCCTCACCATCCTCACCATCCTCAGCATCACCATCACCATCATCATCAGCATCATCAATATCATCAATATCATCATCATCATCATCATCATCATCATCATCATCATCATCATCATCATCATCATCATCATCATCATCATCATCGATGTCGGGTTTGAGGGGCGGGGGGGAAGGCGGCGGGGCCACCGAGGGCGGGGCGGATGGCAGTCCGCGGCCGCATCGCAGACTCGGGCTGGCAGCCCCGAGTTGAGCTCGCCTCTGCACCCAGTCCAGCCCACCTCGGCTCCCGTCTCCCAGTCTCCCGCCATTATGGAGGACGGAGGGAGGCAGGAGGGATGGAGGGAGAATGAAGAGGAGGAGGAGGAGGAGGAGGAGGAGGAGGAGGAGAAGGAGGAGGAGGGGGAGTAAAAGGAGAAGGATGAGGAGGAGGAGGAGGAGGAGCAGGAGCAGGAGGAGCAGGAGGAGCAGGAGGAGCAGGAGGAGGAAAAGGTCCCCTCTCATCGCGTCGCCTTTCCACTTGTCCACTCTCATCCGTTTCCATTGCCCCTCTCTCCTGAGACAGTACCCTCTCATCGCTTACCCTTCCCCGGTTCCCCTCCCCTCTGTTTCCCTTCCAATTGCCTTCTCTTCTAGTTTCCCCTTCTGCTCTGCTTCCAATGTACACCCTCATTTACGCATCCCGTCCAGCCTGGGTTTCGGTTTCCCTTAACCGTCAGTAGTTGCAACAGAATGTTCAGACTGGACCGCTGGCACTGCAAGTAGCGCCCACCGTGCCACCGATTCGATGTGTGGCCTCGCATCGCAATCGCGTATCTTGCTCTGAATTTGGGTCTGTCATTCGAGAGTTGTAAAAGGACATGTAAGTTGTGGCAGCAGCAACCAAGTCCCTTTGCAGAGGTCATCTCTGGCAATTTCTCCACCATCGAGGTCGATGGGCACCTCAGGACTCCGCAATATATCAATGTATCGAAGATGGGCACCTGCCCCTTCCTATTGAAATATGTCCGTTTACTGAAATGCGCAGGACGGATACGTAAGAGAAACATTGTGAGAAGAGGGAGGAGGGGGAAGACGACGAGGAAAAGATGGGCCAGAGGGACGGGTGGATTGGAAGGGAGGGAGAGAGGGATGAGGAGGAGGAGGAGGTGGCGGAGGAGGAGGAGGAGCAAGCGACGGAGGAGGAAGGCGGGCGAGGAGGGATAGAAGCATGAGAAGGAGCAGGAGGCGGAGGAAGAAGGAGGGCGAGGAGGAGTAGCAAGAGGAGGATCCGGGGGAGGAGGAGAAGGACGCAGACGCAAAGGATCAGAGGGAGGAGGATCAGGAGGAGGAGGAGGAGGAGGAGGAGGAGGAAGAACAGCAGCAGCAGCGCCAGGGCGAGGAGGAACCCACCTCCGCGCCTGGGGCCCCTCGCTGGGCAGCCCGCTCCGCCTACCCTCGCGCGGGAGGAGCGGGGCTCCTCGCGCACCCGGCGTGCGGGGCCCCTCCGCCGCCCCTGGCGCCCCCTCCGCCCCCCGTGTCCGCCCCCGCTCCTCTTCCCCTTCCCCCCCACCTCCTACAGGGGGGCTGCGGTCGAAACAGGGGTTGCGTTCGCAGCCCATGCTCACGGGCCTGGCGATGAGTCCGGTCATCTGTTGGTCATCCGCTTCGCACGAGGGCCGCCTCGATGCCGTATCCAGCAGCCTCTCCCCCGCCGCCACCCCCACTCCTCCCCGCGCCGCCTTCCTCCACCGCTCATCACCCGGCTCCTCTGCCCCCCCCCCCTTCGGATGCTCGGCGCCACGGCGCCCGCTCCGCTCAGTTCCTACTGAATGCCGCCCCTTGCGCGCTGGGAGCGTCCGTCCTTCCGCCCCCCCGCTTCTCTTCCTCCTCCTCCTCCTCCCGCTCCTTCCATCGAAGTGCAGACAACGGCATAACCATTAGCTTTCGGATGTCCACGCGGATGTCCAGAACTGCGCTGGGCCCCCCTAGCGGCGCCTGCGGCGCTGCCCCTGGCGCGCTCCGTGCGCCAGGGAAGGGGGGGGGGTCCATCGCCGATCTAAGAAATCTGCGCGGACCTCCGATCGTTTCTGTATATTCCCCAAACAATGCTGGCACTGAGGTTCTCTCATTTCTATTCTAAGGAACTGGGCCTGGGTGTTGGTCTGTCGGCTTCGCTCTGGCCGTCGCCGCCCCGTCGCCGCCTCGTCGCCGCCCGTCGTCTGGGCCTGGGTGTCGGTCTGGCGGCTCTGTGCTCGCCGTCTCCGCCACGTCGCCGCCTCGTCGCCGCCCATCGTCTGGGCCTGGGTGTCGGTCTGGCGGCTCTGTGCTCGCCGTCTCCGCCACGTCGCCGCCTCGTGGCCGCCCGTCGTCTGGGCCTGGGTGTCGGTCTGGCGGCTCCGTCGCCGCGTCGTCGCCGCCCCGTCGCCGCTTAGATTGTACAACGTAGAGTGCACCACGCAGACTGCACCGCGTCGACTGCACCACGGCGATTGCACCACATAGAATCTGCCCCATCGTCCATCGTAAATCTGAACTCATTCCATCCCAGCTAAGCCAGTATCGACCCCCCGCATCCTCTGAAAAACAAAATTTCACGCATTCGTTTGCCAAAGATTATAAGTTTTCATGACGAAGCGCACACGCGCACGTCGTTTCGCGCGCATGCCGAAATCCTTCAAAAACCTTTGGTTTCGGAAGGATTTCAAAATCGAGCGTCCAAAACACATATAAGAACATACCGTTTCGCAAAACGAGTTTCAAAACAACGAGAACGCGTGCGCGCGGTCTTGCGAATCCTTAAGATAACCATCGGTGTTTCAACATTTTCAGGAAATGCTACCAAACGGGCTTCGCGCGCGCATGTCGAAACCGTTCGAACGCATTTGCGCGCGCGCCGTCGCGAAAATCCTCTGCAACAAATGGAACGAAGTGCGCACGCGCGCGTCGTCGCGCGCGCATGCCGAAGTCCTTCGAACAAAACCTTTGGTTTCGTAGCGATTTCAAAACCGAATATTCATTCAACACTCAAAAACACAAGGCTTCGCAACAACAATGTTCAAAAAAAACTTGCGCGCGCGCACTTGCGAATTCTTTAGAACGGACCGCAGGTTTTTCAACATACGCATGGAGTTCTGCCAAACGGGCCTCTGGCACCGCATGCCAACATCATTCGCACGCCCTTGCGCGCGTGTTGGGGGGGCACGACACGTGTCAAACAAAACCATGCGGGCCATTCTCGCGCGTCGGCCGCGCGCGCATCTCGAACTCTTTCCACAACATTCATTACCAACGCGAGAACGCCGTCATCGTCGCCAGCGTGATCAGCATCGGCGCCCGTTTAGGGCGCGGCATCATCGTCACCAGCATCGCCACTATCATCATCGTGTCTACGTAGTCGGCGTTGCCATGATACCGCGCCCCACGTCGCCGACTCGGAGTAAAGTGCCCGCTGGGATGCGCCCAGCGGTCAGCGCCACCGCGGCCGCGTCGGTGGCGCCAAACTAGCTGGCCGCTGCGCGGGCGTACTAAGGTTGGCGCGGCCGCACAGATGCACCAGCCAACATCAAGCATGCATCGCAATAGCCACCGCATGGGTGTTGCAAACCAAGTTGCGGATGGGTGAGTGGGATGTTTGCAAGAGAATGGGATGTGTCAGCTCATTCGTAAAAATCAACTAATTCTCTCTACTAAAACAGAATAGGTTCTACCCCCCCCCCCCCCCGGAGTTATCGGTTCCCCGCTCGGGTATGTAAATCATTGCTGATTCTGACCACATATCAACCTAAACTATGAATTTACACTATCCCCGGGGGGCCGGTATCCCCCCCTTGAGGTTCCGTTGTAAAAAGCACTATGCGGTGATATGTGTTGTATTGGCATACGTTTCACGTTCTCTCTGCTAAAAACAAAATAGGATCTACCCCCCCTGGCGTTATCACTCCCCCTTTCAGGTATGTAAATCAGATACGATTGTGACCACATGTCCATCCGAAATATGAAATCACAATGTCAAATGCCAACCGGTATCCCCCCTTCTGAGGTTGTTTTTGATACAAAAAAATATGCGGTGCCACTTTTGTTCTAACATACAATTTTTCACAATCCCTTGCAAAACAAATGAGACGAAATGCACACGCGCGCGTCGTCGCGCGCGCATGCCGAAATCCTTCAAAAGCTTTCGGTGCCGGAAGGATTTCGCAATCGAGTTTCCAAAACACATGCAACACCACAGGGTTTCGCAACACTGATTTGCTAAAACAACTTCCGCGCGAGCTCTTGTGAAATCTTAAGAAAGCCATGGGTGTTTAAAGATTTTCACAACACTTTATTAAACGGGCTTCGCGCGCGCGCATGTCGAAATCTGTCGAACGCCCTTGCGCGTGTGCCGTCGCGAGAATCCTTCGCAAAAAATGGGACGAAGTACAGACGCGCGCGTCGTCGCGCGCGTATGCCGAAATCCTTCAAAACCCATCGGTTTCGGAAGGATTTCAAAATTGTGTGTCCAAAGAAACCTACAAAAACACAAGGTTTCGCAACACGGATTTTCAACAAAAGCGTGCGCGCGCGTTCTTGCGTCGTCGTCGTCGTCGTCGCCGCCCTCCCTCCTCCCGCGTCGTCGTCTTCGTCGCCTACGTCGTCCTCTGTCTTTCCTCGTGTTCGTCGTCGTCGTCCGTCGTCGACGTCTCGTCGTCGTCCCTACTATTTCGTCGCCGTCGTCGTCGTCGTCGTCGCCGTTGTCGTCGTCGTCTTCCCTCCTCCCTCGTCGTTGTCGTCGTCGGCGCCGCCGTCCTTCCTCCTTCTTCGTCGTTCGCGTCGTCGCCGTCCTCCCTCCTCCCTCGTCGTTGTCGTCGTTGTCGTCGTTGTCGCCGTCGTCGTCCTTCCTCCTCCCTCGTCGTCGTCTTCGTTGGCGGCGTCGTCGCCGTCATCGTCGTCGTCGGCGTCGGCGTCGTTGTCGTCGTCGAAGTCGTCGTCGTCGTCGATGTCGTCGTAGTCGCCGTCGTCGTCGTCGTCGTCGTCGTCGGCGTCGTTGACGTCGTCGTCGTCATCGTCGTCGTCGGTGTCGTCGTTGTCGTCGCCGAAGTCGTTGGAGACGTCGTCGGTGTCGTCGTAGTCGGTGTCGGCGGCGCCGTCGTCGTCGTCGCTGTCGTCGTCGGCGTCGGTGTCGTGGCCAAGTGTCATGTGGTACGTACCGCCACGGTCTTGTCTTAAGAGGTCTTGCGACCAAGTTGCGGGTGGGAGGGTGGGATGTTTGCAGGAGCAGTGGAGAGAACAGCTTCAAGACGGTCAAAGATTAAGACAACCATAGATTTTTCAAGATTTTCACAAAATGCTACCAACCGGGCTTCGCGCGCGCGTATGCCGAAATCTGTCGAACGCCCTTGCGCGTGTGCCGTCGCGAGAAGCCTCTGCAAAAATGGGACGAAGTGCAGACGCGCGCGTCGTCGCGCGCGTATGCCGAAATCTTTCAAAACCTATTGGTTTCGGAAGGATTTCAAAATCGTGTGTCCAAAGAAACCTACAAACACACAAGGTTTCGCAACACGCATTTTCAACAAAAGCGTGCGCGCGCGCTCTTGCGTCGTCGTCGTCGTCGTCATCGTCGTCGCCTACGTCGTCCTCTGTCTTTCCTCGTGTTCGTCGTCATCGTCCTCTTTGGCGTCGTGGTCGTTTCCGTCGTCGTTGTCGCCGTGGTCGTCCTTCCTCCTCCTCCCTCGTCGTCGTTGTCGTCCGTCGTCGGCGTCTCGTCGTCGTCCCTCCTATTTCGGCGTCTTCGTCGTCGTCGTCGTCGTCGTCTTCCCTCCTCCCTCGTCGTTGTCGTCGTCGGCGTCCGTCCTCCCTCCTCCCTCGTCGTTGTCGTCGTTGTCGTCGTTGTCGCCGTCGTCGTCCTTCCTCCTCCCTCGTCGTCGTCTTCGTTGGTGGCGTCGTCGTCGTCGAAGTCGTCGGAGACGTCGTCGGTGTCGTCGTAGTCGTTGTCGTCGGTGTCGTCGTAGTCGGTCTTAAGAGGTTTTGCAAACCAAGTTGCGGGTGGGAGGGTGGGATGTTTGTGCGAGCAGTGGAGATGACGACTTCAAGTTCAGCAGAGTGGATTGCACCACATAGGTTGTTCAACATAAAATGCACCACATCCACGTCGATTTTCCGTTCTGCAAAAATTCGGATCTCCCCCGGGTTTATTGGTCAATGTGTTGGTATTACAAGGTGCATCAGATTCTGCTCTATCGTCCATCCTAAATATGAACTTACACCGTCCAAGGGGGGCCGGTTTCGACCTCCCCCGCCATCTATTGCAACAGAAATACTATGCGCGCGCACTCGTTCATCACAAACCATGAGTTTCCCAGAACCCTTTGCAACAAATGGGAGGAAGTGCGCACGCGCGCGTCGTCGCGCGCGCATGTCGGTATACATATATGTATATATATTCATAGCTACATACATACATACATACATACATACATACATACATACATACACACACACCTAATACATAAATAATTCCGGTTCCGGAAAGAATTCTAAATTGAGTGTCCCAAAAACATTTGAAAACATATGGCTTCGCAGCACGAATTTACAACCATGAAAAAATCGTGCGCGCGCTCTTGCGAAGTCTTAAAGAAGCCATAGGTGTTTTTTGTCGCATTCTCAGTCAATGCTACCGAGCGGGCTTCGCGCGCGCGCATGTCGAATTCGTTCGAACGCCCTTGCGCGCGCGCCGTCGCGAAAATCCTCTGCAACAAAAAGGATGGGACGAAGTGCACACGCGCGCGTTTTCGCGCGCGCACGCCGAAGTCCTTCAGAAACCTTGGGCTTCGTAGCGGCTCCCGAACTGAATTGAATGTCCGACAAAAACATGTTTTCATTCCAAAAACACTTGGTCTCGCAACAACAGTATCCAAAACAAGCTTGCGCGCGCGCGCTCGTGCACCTGCCGTCCGCTGGGGCCCCCGCAAGGCTGCCCACTCGGCGGACGATGTGGCCGCCCGCCCTGGGCGTGGCCGTCCTGGCCCTCCTCCTGCCCGCCCGCGCCCACGGCCAGACGGGGCCCGCGGCGGGCGCGGGGCGGAGGTGCCGCCGCCCTGTGCAAAGGGGCGCGGGCCGCCGCGGCACCGGCCGGACGAGCGACGGGCCGGACGGCGGACGATCCCTGGCGTTTGGGGGGGCGTAGTGAAACGTTGTGGGGCGCGTAACTGGGGGGGGAGTAAAACGACGTGAAGAAGGGGACAAAATCGGATCGGAATAACCCGAAATCTCTGAGAATCGGCGGGCTTGGAGGATGTATTGGGCGCCGCGTACTGGGGGGGGGGGGGGGCGATGAATGAGGGGGGACAGCGGGTGCTGCAGAAAAGGGGCCCGTGAAGGGGCCCGTGGAGGGGCCCTTGAGGGCCCAGGTGGGGCGTTGCAGGCCCGGAAAGGGCACCGTTCTGTCCCCCGCGGTTCCGCGCCCCTCCCCCAATAAGCGACGCCCAAGACGTTGACGATTGTGTTTATCGAGATTCTGGCAGGTTTTCGCGCATGGCATTCCCCGCCCTCCCCTTCCCCTCTGCCTTTCCAGGAGCGGTGGAACATGGCACCAGGATGGTGACATGTAGTATCCCGTCGAGGTCTGGAGTGTGTGTTTCCCCGCTCTGCGAATCGAAGGTCAGGGCCCCCAGCCGCCGTTGTTCAAACGGCGCCATGCCGCAAAGGCGTGCGACTCACTCCCGACTCAGCGTGAAGTTCAGGTGCTCTTCCGAGCCTCGCCGCGCCCACGCCCCCCCCTCTCCGCGCGGCCCCCCGCCCCCATGCCAGTAAAAATTGGCCGGAGTCTACAGAGACTGCTTCCTCCCAGCACGGCCAGGACATGGAACGAGGCCCTTGACGTCCGAACTCCAGTCGAGGTTGTCAGCAGTCCAGAAGGGGCCCATCAATGGAGGATGACGATTCATAAATGGCCGGGGGTCGTGTTCACGCGGCGGCGCCCGGGATGACGATTAGAAAAAAACCGGCCGCGGGCTGGAACATTACTTTTTCATCGTTCTCCTCCAGTCAGAAACTTATGCAGAAATAGCTGAAAACTATTTTTTTATCGTTCTCTCCAATATTTTTATTAATCGTCATCCCCGCATTATGGATCTGGAGGGCCATGTTTCAGCCTGCCCCCCGGGAGGGTGTCGGGAGTTCTGGGGCCGCGGCCTGGAAATATCATATCGGACGATGTCGGGGGTCGGTTCGCCCAGCCTCGCCGTCAGGCGCCGTCCGGTAGCTGCGCCTCGCCTTGAGCGCTGCGGGGGGCGACCGGCCGACGCGTGCCCGAGCTACGGCCCGAGAGTCCGACAGCGTCGCGTCGTTGAAGTGAATGTGCCCAGCCATCCTGTGGTGTTCGGTCCTCGTCTTGAAGACACAGCGCCCCGCAGCTCCCCCTCTCCTGTCCTCTCCGCCTTCCTCCTCCCCCTACTCCCTCACTGGGAGCCGGCGGTAAACCGTCAACCTTGGCTACCGCCGGGAACTCGTAGAGTTTCCTCGATATACATGAATGGAATGCGGGCGCGGCAATCTCGCATTCCGCGCGCGCGCGAGGGTGCGGATTCATGGAGGAGGACGTGGAGGAGAAGGAGGAGTGAGGAGGAGAAGGAGATGGAGGAGGCTGAGGAAGAGAAGGAGGAGGAGGAGAAGGAGCAGGCGGAGGAGAAGGAGGGGGAGGAGGAAGAGGAGGATGACGAGCAGGAGGGGGAAGGGTAGAGGGGGAGAAGAGGGACGATGATGATGATGATGATGATGATGATGATGATGATGATGATGATGATGATCAAGAGGAGGAAGATGAGGGAAGGAGGAAGAGAAGGAGCAGGAGGAGAAAAAGGAGAAGAAGCATATGAAGGAGGAAGAGGAGGAGGAAGAGGACGAGGAGCAGGAGTACGAATAGTTGTTTGGTTCCAGCTCTGGTAGCAGACCAATTTCAAACACGTAGATACTTGCAACTAGCGTTCTTGATGATCTTCGTCCGATTGCTGTGCCCAACAGCTCTGTAGCTCATTTGCAGCTCGAGTTACAACAAGAAACTCAGCTTCATCTTTAAAAACATGGGTAGAGTACGAATAGTTGTTCGGACCAAGCTCTGGTAGCAGACCGAGTTCGGGCATCTAGATACAGACTAGCGCTTATGATGATCTCCTTTCGGTCGATGTGCCAAACAGCTCTGTAGCTCATCTGCAGCTCGAGCTACGTCAAGAAACTCGTCATCATCTCTTAGAAAGTTAGCAGAGTACGAATAGTGTTTCGGACCCAGCTCTGTTAGCAGACCGGGTTCGGGCATCTAGATACTCGAGACGAGCGCTTTTGATGATTTGCTTCCGATTGCTGTGCCAAGCAGCTCTGTAGCTCATCTGCAGCTCGAGTTACGTCAAGAAACTCATCATCATCAGCATCTCTAAAAAAATAGCAGAGTACGGATAGTTGTTCGGAACCAGCTCTGGTAGCAGACCGAGTTCGGGCATCCAGATATTTCAGACTAGCGCTTCTGACGATCTCCTCTCGATTGCTGTGCCAAACAGCTCTGTAGATCATCTGCAGCTCGGGTTACATCGTGAAACTCATTTTCATATCTAAAACATGTGCAGAGTACGAATAGTTTTTCGGACCAAGCTCTGGTAGCAGACCGAGCTCGGGCATCTAGATATTTGAGACTAGCGCGTCTGATGATTTGCTTCCGATTGCTGTGCCAAACAGCTCTGGAGCTCATCTGTAGCTTGGGTTACACCAAGCAGCCCATTGTTATATCCAAATAATTTGCAGACTACAAATAGTGTGTCGGACCCAGCTATGGTAGCAGACCGAGGTCGGACTTGATATTAGCGCGTCTAATCATATAATTTCGATTGTTGTGCCAAACAGCTCTGTAGCTCATCTACTGCTCGAGTTACTTCAAGAAACTCATCATCATCTCTAAAAGAAATTAGCAGGGTACGAATAGTTTCCGGACCCAGCTCTGGTAGCAGACCGATTTCAGGCATCTAGATACTTGAGATTAACGCTTCTGATGATTCCCTTTCGATTGCTGCGCCGAACAGTTCTGTAGCTGATCTGCAGCTCGAGTGAAGTTCGAGAAACCCACATCACCTGCTAAGATGACATTTGGAATTTTGGAATTTCGAGAAATCGAATTTTACCAAGCAAAATTATGCAAACCTTCCGTTGAGATGTTTTGCCAACTTGCCCCCAAGCGCGCCGGAAGTACTCTCTAGCTTCGCCGCTTCGCTCTTAGGGAACTTCTACGAGTCACAGTGGCACACCCCTCACACGTTTCATGGCCCCATAGGGAGTTCTACCGAAGGCCCCAGTGGCTGCCCTCGCACGCGGGACCTCCACGCCGTTCGTGGCCCCGAAGGGGGGATCAACCGAGGGCCCCAGTGGCGGCTCTCGCCCGCGTGACCCCAACACGGTACAGGGCTTCGTGGCCCCATAGGGAGCTCCACCGAAGGCCCCAGTGGCTGCATTGGCACGCGGGACCCCCGCCAAGTACAGCAGCGCTTCGTGGCCCCATTGGAAGCTCCACCGAAGGCCCCAGTGACTGCACTTGCATGCGGGACCCCCGCCCAGTACGGCGTTTCGTGCCCTCGAATGGAATTCCACCGAAGGCCCCAGTGGCTGCTCTCGCACGCGGGACCCCAGCCAAGTACAGCAGCGCTTCGTGGCCCCATGGGAAGCTCCACCGAAGGCCCCAGTGACTGCACTCGCATGCGGGACCCCCGCCCAGTACGGCGTTTCGTGCCCCCGAATGGAATTCCACCGAAGGCCCCAGTGGCTGCTCTCGCACGCGGGACCCCAGCCCAGTGCAACGCTTCGTGGCCCCATAGGGAGCTCAACCCAAGGCCCCAGTGGCTGCGCTCGCACGCGGGACCCCAACGTTGCACAGCGTTTCATGGCCCCACAGGGAGCTCCACCGAAGGCCCCAGTGGCTGCTCTCGCATGCGGGACCCCCGCGCCCTTCGTGGCCCCATTGGGGGCTCCACCAAGGGCCCCAGTGGCTGCCATCGCACGCGGGACCCCCGCCCAGTATAGCGCTTCGTGGCCCCATAGGGAGCTCCACCGACGGCCCCAGTGGCTGCGCTCGTTCCCCAGCGCTGCACAGCGCTTCGTGGCCCCAAGCTCCACCGAAGGTCTCAATGGCGGTGTTCGCATGCGTCTCCCCCATCCAGTACAATGCTTCGTGGCCCCACATGGAGCTCCACCGAAGGCCCCAGTGGCTGCACTCGCATGCGTTTCCCCCACTCGGTACAACGATTCATGGCCCCACAGGGAGCTCCACCGAAGGCCCCAGTGGCGGTGTCCGCATGCGGTTTCCCCTATACATTACAGCGCTTCGTGGCCCCATATGCAGCTCCGCCGAAGGCCCCAGTGGCGGCCCCGCCCCACTGCGGCGCACCCTTCGCACGTTTCGCAGCCCCATAGTGGGTTCCGCGAAAGGTTCTGGTGGCAGCGCCCACATGGCGGCCCCGCCCCGCATCGGTACACCCTTCGCATGCTTCATGGCCCCATGTGGAGATCCACCGAAGGCGATGCCCGCAACGACGGTACTCACAACTGCACGTGGTTGGGTCCTACGCCAGGATAAGTTTGAAGTGGTTGGCCTCCGCGAGCGGCCCGCAGTGTTTGACGAGGTGCAGCGTGCAGCAGCAGGATGCAGGAGGAGGTGGCCCCGCTAGGCTTGGGCCCGATCCCAGAAGCCACGAGGGAGTTCCCCAAGGAGATGCGACGGCTCCGCCCTAGAAACTAGCTGCGTAAATGGAGGCGCGCCTTGCCGTCGGTCATCGCCGGTTGCTTCTGGCCCGTGGCACCCTTGTGGCCGCCTTTCGCACCATCCATGGTGGATGCTGCCTCGTAGTCGGGTGGCCTTGTAGTCCAGGAGGCCCTTGTAATCCAGGGGTCCACACCTACTGAGGTCCTCAGGATCCCCGCCCCAAGAGATGTCCGGGATGCCCCAAGTGACCTCCAAGGTCGCCCGAGGAGCTCAAGAGAATGAACGAGGTCCACGAGACGCCCCCAGGGTTGACCTGGAGAGCTTGATTCTTCGTTGTTTCTGGGTCCTTCTCCGTCTCGTGCGCTCCGTCCCCCTACTCTTCGACTGCCTCCTCGTTGTCCACGTCCTCCTCCTTCTCCTGCTCCTCCTCCTCCTCAACTTCTTGTTATTCCTGCTTCTCCTCCTCCTCCTCCTCCTCATCATCATCATCAACTTAATTTTCTTCCTGCTCCTCCTCCCTCCCACGCTATTCTTCTTCCTCCCGCCTCTGCTCTCTGCCGCAGCCCTGCTTCTTCCTGCCAGGAGCCCCCAGGCCCGACACGGGAGCCCAGGTGTCCCCTATCGCGTCTGCGGTCCGCATGCGTACGGCGGCACGTCCCGGCACCGTCTGGTCATGTTGGAGAGGCCTGACGGCCGGTGCCGCCGACCCTGATGGAAAGGGCTAGGAGTGGGGGGAGGAAGCGGAGGATGAGGATGATGATGATGATGATGATGATGATGATGATGATGATGATGATGATGATGATGATGATGATGATGATGAGGATGAGGAGGAGGAGGAGGAGGAGGAGGAGGAGGAGGAGGAGGAGGCGGCACCTCCCAGCATTGTCGGGTCGTATTTGGGATGGGCTGATCCGCCGAATCGCCCAGGGCTTGTGGGATTCCAAGAGTTCCGACACAGGGCAGCCAGAGGGTCCTTGCTAGAGGAAGTGCCAGGCAGCATTGCTTAGGGGGAGCTCTTGGCCATGCTTGGACGAGTCTTTCCCTGTGTGGCGCATGCAGGGCGGCGGTGTTTGTTGGGTGCATGGTTCCTCCGTTTCCTCGTCGCTCTGCTCTTCTTGCCCCTGCTGCTGTTGGGCCTCTTCCTCTTCCTCTTCCTCCTCCTCCTCCTCCTCCTGTTCCTGTTCCTCCTCCTTCTCCTGATTCCTGATCCCTGATGGCGTTAGAAGTCTCCGACTGCCGCTGTTCCTCCTCCTCTTCTTCTCCCTCTTTCTCCTCCTCCTCCTCCTCCTCTTCTTCCTCCATCCTCCCCCTCCTCCTCCTCCTCCTCCTCCTCCTCCTCCTCCTCCTCCTCCTCCTCCTCTTCCTCCTCCTCATCCTCCCTCTCTCCCCGCCCACCCTCGGATGGAGAAGTGGCCCGTGGTGGGCACAGTCCCAGAAGGTGCGCCGATGACGTCACCCTGATCCAGGGCGACGTCAGCGTGCTGCACAGGCGCGCCTCTCTCGAAGCTCTCTTCTAAGCGCACTGCCCCCCTCCAGTCGTCCGCTGCCCCCTCGCCGCCCCAGTGCTCGCCGGGAGGGGCAGGAGGAGGCACGGAGGGTCGAACTATGGCTGGGCCCCCGCGTCGACCGCCGCTTGCGACATTGTAATTGGTTGTACACCATAGGCGATGCTTCTTAACGTTTCAATGTAAATCTTAAGATTTTAATGGAAATGTTGGGTTTTTATTCAAGTTCTGAGACTATGAATTTCTTAACCCATGATTTCTTAAGCATTTCGCAGGGTGTATGTGTGAATCGGTGGGGGACGAGACGAGCCTTCGCTCCCGCCGCATTCATCCGCCGCAAGAGGCCTCGGTCCTCACCGTTCTGCGCCTGGCGAGAACTAGGCGCAACATGGAGGCGCGATGGTCCCGCTGGCCAGGAGCATGCCAATGGTTTTGCTGTCGGCAGGCCAGCTTGACCACTACGCCCTTGCCTCTGGGAGACGGCTCTGGCTGCGTGCTGGAATTAGCAGGTGAGGTGGGGGGTCCGCTGGGCAGAAGCACAGTCTCTGCGGGTGGGAAGGGGGAGCGAGCTTGTCCCAGCAAAACATTGAACAGCCGAGCGAATGGAAAGCCATCCCTGAACACATCCCCCGACACGTCCCTGACGCACCCCTTTCACACGTCCACCTGGCGTATCCCCTGATACGTCATGATACGTCTCCAGGCACGCCCCTTGGCGCTCCCCATGATGCGTCACATGGCACGTCCGCTGGCACGTCCCCAGGCACACATCCTTACACGTTCCAATATGCGCTCCGCGGGCATGCCCTTCCGACACGTTCCTGGACACGTCCCTAGGCATGTCCCTGGACACGTCCCCTGACAAGTCCCCTGAGGCGTGCATCGGCACGCCCCTCACCCCCACCCCCCCTTGCACGGTTCCTGACATGTGACAAAACAACGTTGTGGGACAATCCTATCTTCGTGTCCTCCTCTCATTCCTCGTTCCTGTCGGCTTGAACGGGTCACCGTTTGCATCATCTGCCCGACCATGTCTTTCATTACGTCCGTCTTGATCCAACCGCACGCTTCATAAGTTTGTTATTGTGGAGTGATTGTTCGTCCCTTTCGTATTTCAATCATCGAATGTGTCGGGTTTCGTCCCACTGTTGTTCGTTACAATGTAGAGTACAAGCTTCAATGGTTGTGGGATAGTGTGGTGTACGAGGCGCTGCAGCATGACTCACAACATGGGCTGTACCAGGAGTTGCTCTAGGAGACGCAGCTGAACTTGAAGCTGATATGGGATCTGCAGTTTCGGCGCCAGTAGGATCTGGTATGTCCGGCTGCCCGCGGCAGAGCCACCGCCGTGTTGACGCGGCCCTTCTGTGTGGCGGCCCGTCGAGCACTACTACCCAGAAGGCCGTCACGTGTGACACGTCTCGTCCTAACTCCTCGAATAGCCCTCATGGGGCTGCTCTAGGCCGTCTTGGCGCCGTCTGTAGGGCACCCGCGGGGCAGTCTTGTGGGTCCCTTGAGGCCCTCTTGGTGCACTGTGGCCCGAGGGGCCGTCCTGGGAGCTGCCAGGGAGCCTGCTGGAGGCGCAGTGGAAGCCTCTCGGGGGCTCTTGGGCTGCTCCTTGGGCCATCTCATGGCGCTCTTGGGCCGCCTGGCGCCTTCCGAGTCCGTCATGGGCGCCTCTCTGGACCGTCTTGGGGCGTTCCTGTGGCCCTGAAGGGTCGTCGTGGGGTCCTTCCAAGAGGCCCCCTCTGAGGGCCCAAGCAAGCAACCATCACTGATGTTCGATTGTTTGTGACTGTTCTCTTCGGTCTCACCCCAAGGGCACCGAGACGGCCCAGGAGAGATCCAAGACCGCCCAAGCGAGCCCCAAGAGGCGCCCAAGACGGCTCTCCTGGGCTGGGGGGCCTCTCGGGCTCCACCGGGGCCCCACCGAGACGGTGCTCTCCCCCCCCCGCGTGGAGTTCTCTGCGACCGCATTGGGGATGGGGGGCCTCTCGGGCTGCACCGGGGCCCTGCTGAGACGGTGCTCTCCCCCCCCGCGTGGAGTTCTCTTCGACCGTCTTGGGGGTGGGGGGCCTCTCGGGGCGGGGCGGGGCTCAACTGGGACGGTGCTCTCTGGCCACCCGCCTCTGCCGCTGCCGCCGGCCTGAGCCCCGCGCGCCCTCGCCCGCCGCCGCTCCTCCTCCTCCCCCTCCTCCTCCTCCTCCTCCTCCTCCTTCTCCTCCTTTTCCTTTCCCTCCTCCTCCTCCTCCTTTTCCTCTCCCTCCTCCTCCTCCTCCGCCTCCTCCTCCTCCTCCGCCTCCTCCTCCTCCTCCTCCTCCTCCTCCTCGCCACCCCTGTGGGGAGCAGCCGCGCCAGGCCCACCAGGGGCGGGCACGGCACGCAGCTCCGCACGGGCGCCTCGTGTCGCAGGCAGGGGCGGCCAGAGCCCACTCCCTCGGGGAACCAGGCCGTGGCATGCCCAGCGGTGGTTGCAAGTCGGCATGTCTGGATGCCCAGAGCCCGATCTACTGCACGCGCCTGCCTACTCCAAGCATCGATCTGCTCCTGCTGCGTATCGTTACTCTCGGGGCGGGCCCGCATCCAGTCTGCTTCCTCTGCCTTCCTGTTTCATGCTTCTACCCACTTCTTCCGACCGGTGGGTAAGTAGAAAATTGTGGAGGCCCGCGCGGCTGTCTTGGATCGGCGCTGGACACCTCCCTGGCGCGCGGAGCGCGCCAGGAGCGGCACCGGAGGCGCTGCCAAGGGGCCCCAGCGCCGATGCGAAGAGGCCGTGCGAGCCTTGGACAGCTTTTGTGTTCACGCAACCTGGTTTGTTCCCCAGTTCCCTCCCCCCCTGACCTCACAGGAGGGCTAACACAAGAACGCCAGCACCCCTTGACACCGAAATCCCGGTCGAGGTTTGAAGCAGTCCAGACCTATCGGGTATAGCCAGGACCCCGGGTAAGGGGACCCGGTCAGTGGTAGGGCCCTGGGGCCCCTCAATGGGCCAGATTCACTAAGCCAGGTTTGCCGTGACTGGTGTTTTTCGGGTGACGGCAGTTCCGGTTAGTCCTGGCATCGCTCGGACGTGTGCGTTTTTCCTCGGACCACGCACGAAACCAAAAAAACACAGGGAATGGACGTCCGAGCGATGGCGAGTAGTGGACATGGAACGGGGGAGCGCCCCCAGCACAAATCACCAAACCAGGTTCCACTAAACCCAGTTCTGCCAACGCCCAAAATCTAGGCCTATGGCTCTGACGGCCCTCTGTCCCCGCCGCTGCCGCCGGCCTGAGCCCCCGAGCGCGACCTCGCTCGCCGCCGCTCCTCCTCCTCCTCCTCCTCCTCCTCCTCCTCCTCCTCCTCCTTTTCCTCTCCCTCCTCCTCCTCCTTTTCCTCTCCCTCCTCCTCCTCCTTTTCCTCTCCCTCCTCCTCCTCCTCCTCCTCCTCCTCCTCCTGCCGCCGCCGCCGCCGCCGCCGCCGCCGCCGCCGCCCCCTGCCCGCGGCCGGCGAGGCCCGCGGCCGACGTCCAGCAGCTCCTGCGGCCGAGCCCTGGGCGGTGGTCGCCCTGGGACGCGCTCTCGCCGTCGGCGTCCCCCGACAGGCGCCCCGCGCGGCGGGCGCCGCCGGAGGAGGAGGAGGAGGAGGACGAGGAGGAGGAGGACGAGGAGGAGGAGGAGGAGAAGGAGGAGCAGGAGCAGGAGGAGGAGGAGGAGGAGGAGGAGGAGGAGGAGGACCAGGAGGAGCAGGAGCAGGAGGAGGAGGAGGAGGAGGAGGAGGAGGGGGAGGCCTGAGTCGGGTTCAAGAGCCTTCAGTCGTGCTGACGAGAACCGCCGAGGAGCTGCCCCCCGAGACCCCAGAAATCCGAGAGCGGGTTTCCGCCCGGTTGTGTTCGTGCCGAGCTTCCACCCTCGGCCTCGTCCCGGTCTTCACCCAGCCTGATCCGGCTCTCAGTGGCCCCCTCGTCAGGCTTAGTTAGGAGCACTTCGCCGGTCTGACAGAGACCTCCCAGGCGTTGCCCTTCCCAGTCTGATTGTGTCCAGCATGCACTTGCTACCTCTGCAGGGCGGCGTGCCGGGTCCAGGGACCTCCCACCTGTGCCTGGCTCACTGCTTGGTCGGCCTGGCTCGACTGGATCGAGTGATCGTAAGGCCCTGGTTTCCGCGAGTTTGGGTCTGTGCCGTGCTTTCTTCCTCGGGGAGGAGGAGGAGAAGGAGGAGGAGGAAGAGGAGGAGGAGGAGGAGAAGGAGGAGCAAGAGGAGGAGGAGGAGGAGGAGGAGGAGGAAGGAGGAGGAGAGGAGGAGAGGAGGAGGAGGAGGGAGGAGGAGGAGGAGGAGGAGGAGGCAGGAGGAGGAGGAGGAGGAGGAGGAGGCCGAGGAGGGGCCCGAGGAGGAGGAGGCCCACCGCGCCCGCCCGGCCGTCGGGCGGGTGGCGGCGTGCCCCGGCCGACGAGCCCTGCCCTCGCGCAGGAACGGGTCGGGCAGCTCGAGGGGCAGCGGGGGGGCGTCGGGTTTTTGTTCGGAGTTCAGCGCTCCTCTTCGCAGGCGGCGTGCCTCCCCCAATCCCCGAGCGTCGCCGGAGAAGTTCGGCCGCTCGGGAAGAGAGGGGAACCTTGGGGGACACCCCACGGGGGGCTAGTCGGACGCACCACCATCGAGGATGAGCGCCCCCCAATCGTACATATCCCAGGGTCGGGGCTTTCGGAGCTCGGCCCTCCTCTTCGCAGGCGACGTTCCTCCCCCAATCCTCTGCACGAGCGAAATGGGCACTGGAAGGATGGGTACCATGCCCAGCAGCGGATCCTGTTCACTTTGAACAGGACTCGCTGTCCACGCCGCCGCGGCCTGTCTCCATTCGAGACAGAAGGGGGTGTCCGAAGAACTGAACCCTCGTGGCGCGGGGGTGCAGGAACGTGGTGGGGACGTGGCGGCGGGTACGAATTTTGGGATGCAGTCGATGCGGGCAAAACATGCTCAGCATCGGCGGCTTTAACTATACCCCGCTTTTCCCCAAGGGGGCTATTCGGACGCACCACTAATCATCGAGGATGAACGCCCCCCAATCGTATATATCCCAGGGTTGGGGCTCAAATTTCTGCTTCATTCGAAAACCCCACGATGTCTGGGATAGGGGTCGACATATGGCCTGTTACCTCTCATCGAAGGAGGACATCAACTGCATTAACATCATTTCTCGGAGGTCCGCGCGGATGTCTTGTTTTCGGCGCTGGGCCCCCCCCGGTGGCGCCCACTGGCGCCGCCCCTGGCGCGCGGAGCTCGCCAGAAAAGGGGGGTCCAGCGCCGATCTGATCCAAGAAATCCGCACGGACTTCCGAGAAATGAGGCTCATGCCCTTCTCTTGTGTCTCTCCCCCAACCCTGAGATCCGACGTTGCTCTTCCTCGACGGCAACAGCGCAGGCTGGCGGAAGAAAAACGAAAGCGCCTCCACCGACGAGGGCTGGCGGAAGGCTGGCAGAAGCCGGCTGAAGTAAAAGATCCGCCCCCAAGAGATTACAGCATATTTGGGTGCAGGGCTTCGAGAAGTTGCCGAATAGCAACATCGCGAACGATCACGACAGGAGCGCCAGACCCTTTCTCTCTGCCCCACGTTTCTCCGAGCCAGATCGATCTGGGATGGTCCTGCGCCCGAAACGGGACAAAAACGCGCGGTGCGCAAACAAATGCAACGCCCAGATCTCAGGGAGCGCCCTCCCCAGACCCCCGACGTCACGTCATGATGTTTTCCATGACGTCGACCCCCCAAACATCTCGACCCATTCCCTTGGTTCCAGTTTCTCATCCCGAGCCGTTTTCTGCATGTCCCGAGGCCCGGTGAGGTTCCCAGCACGGAGGGGAGGAGGAGGAGGAGGAGGAGGAGGAGGAGGAGGAGGAGGAGGAGGAGGAGGAGCAGGAGCAGAGCAGGAGCAGAGGAGGAGGAGGAGGAGGAGGAGGAGGCAGTGAACAGCGAAGACTTGCCCGTCGTCATGTTTGCAGCCCCCGACCGCCGCTGTCCCACGGGCACGCGGATGGCCCGGACGGCCGGGCTCTCTCGCCGGCCTCGGGCCGTCCACGCGCCCATGGGGGGCGGCAGGAGCCAAGGGCCCCGCTGGGGCTCGGGGCCCCCACGCTCCCAGGAGGAGGAGGAGGAGGAGGAGGAGGAGGAGGAGGAGGAGGAGGAGGAGGAGGAGGAGGATTATGCAGGATTACCCCAAGCCGACTCGGTTGGGGCGCGCTGCTCCAGGGGGACACCATGTGAGCGGCCTCCCTCCATAAACGCGCCGGAGGACCCACGAGCCCATCCCACTGGGGGGTTCGCCCCTCGCGGGCTTGCACTCGTTCGCCAGGTCCCTTAGCTGGCCCTTCCCGAACAAAGCCCTGCGCCCGCTCTTGAAGCACACCCTCTATACGGATCTTGGCACAAAAGGTCATATGCCAGTGGTGGGCCACCGCAGGCCCCATCAAGGAAAACACATGCTGGGGCTGGGCCAGGGGAGGGCCACGACACTGGGAGGAGGAGGAGGAGGAGGAAGAGGAGGAGGAGGAGGAGGAGGAGGAGGAGGAGGAGCTTCGCTCCCTGAATTCCGGGCGTTGCAACCTTTCACATGGGGCTTTCAAGCGTTCCGTTTCGAGCCCCGGGACCATCACACATCGACCCGGCTCTAAGAATGCCACAGACATATGGCGATTCCCGCGATGATGTTCTTTCGCAACCTCGAATCTCCGGGACCGCCCTTGAACTCAATACTGCTCCCGTCGGGAATTGCCTTTTTGGGCCTGTGTTGTTGCCCTGGCCCCGTTCCGCTTCGGCTCGATCGTGGCTGGCTTGGCCATGTGCTGCTTCGGACATGGTTGGCTCGTACCCGTCTGTGGCGACCCCGTGCTATTTTGACAGTGATGCTTCGTCACACACGGGATGGAAAGAGGAGCCCAATCGCCCCTAAAGACGAGGGAAAATGAGGAACTTGGCCGCCTGAACTTTTCCAGCCCAACCGCCCACGAATGCCCCACTGGTCTATCGACGGGCTGGTTCCATCATTCAATCATTTGCGTGATGTGGTGATGCTTACCATGTCTTTGGGGGAGTTCGAGTGGTCGCTGCAATGTTTGGCCAACGCTGCTGCAAGATCTCGCCACCCTGAATGGCAACGAATTTCCTGCTCAGACTGACGCCGCAGCGAAAGCTCAATCGTCATGCAAGTTTGACACACTGACGGCGTGTTCGTAAGGAAGGAGTCGAGCCCAATGCGGCGACGAGGGTGGGGCTGAGCCCCCTGACAATGACAAGGCAGGATGCTGAAAAAGGGCGGGGGAGGGGATTGAGGGGGGGTAGGGGGGGGGGGGCAGGGAAGCCAGGGAAGCCACGAGCCAAAGCCAGCACGCTTGGGAAACACACGCAAAACCGCCAGGTCTGGAGGAGGGGCAGCAGCAGCAGCAACAGCAGCAGCAGCAGCAGCAGCAGCAGGTCGAGAAGCTGGAGAGCAGGAAAGGTCGAGGAGGAGGAGGCGGCGGAGGAGGAGGAGGAGAGCAGGAGGAGGAGGAGGAGGAGGAGGAGGAGGAGGAGGAGGAGGAGGAGGAGGAGGAGGAGGAGCAGCGCGGAGGAGGAGCAGCGCGGAGCTGCGCGGAGCAGCGAGGAGGAGCAGCGAGGAGGGCACGCGCCCAGCAGGCCCGTGGTGAAGAGCTTCTCCGCCTCGGGCGACGACCCGAGCAAGGCTCGGCGGCCCCACCGGGCCACTCGGCCGCCGACCGGGCGGCCCGCGAGGCGGCCCGCGAGGCGGCCCGCGAGGAGGGCGAGGACGTCCTGGGGCGACCCTGGTCAGAGCGTGAATTACCTACCCCGCTTTCGCTTCCAGGCAAACCCAAGTCATACCACGCGCCTCCTCGTCAAGCGGCCTGACCAGTACAGGTCGTAGTCTGGCGTCGCTTGGTATCTCTTGGAAGCGAGGGTGGTCAAAAGCGAGGTAGGTTTGTTTGCCCCCTACTTGGGGACTTCCTGGGCCGTCTTGGAGCATCGGAAGCCCCAAAAAGGCAAGAACGCGAAAAGCATCGAAACATGTCAGGAAGATCATCGGTGTTTGCCTCTTGGGGCCCTCTTGGGGGTCCTCTTGCTGGAGCCCTTTTGGGGCATCGTGAGGGTTCAAGGGCTTTCTCGAGGGCATCGTGGGCCGTCTTGGAGCGACCTTGGGCCGTTTGGGGACCCTCCTGGACGACCGTTTTGGAAGTAAGTTGCCGAAACAGCGCCAAATGGGGCCGACAGTTTGTGGAAAAGGGAACGGGTAGGGAGCGTATTCTAACCCAGCCCCCCACCTCACCCCCCCCGCCCCCCCCCTGTCGGGGGCGGCAAAGAGGGGGATGACTAGGGGGGGGGGGGATATCATGGCGGGGGCCATGATATTTCCCCAGATTTCATGGCGCCTCTTCTTATTTCATTACGTCCCTGGTTCCCCCCGCTGGGCAACGCACATGCCGCCGGTCATGATTTGCACCCCCCCCCTCTTGGACACCCCCCTCTTGGCCGCTCCCGACCCTGGCGCAGAAGGGATCGGAACGGGCTCCCCTTCGGCTCAAGTACGACGCTCCTCCGTTTCCCTTTGGCTGGCGTGGTCGAGGTGGAAGGCCTGGTGAAAGGGGGAGCTGGCGCGCTGAAGGTTGGCCTAGGGTTAAGCCGGGCCTGTCCCTCTACAGGGGGGATATTCAAAAATAGTTAAAAAAAATAGTCTGGGAACCTGTTTTAGAATATTCTTGGCCATTTTGGAGCAGTTGTTGAGTATTTTTTGTTTCTCGTCGAAAATCCCCTTGTAGGGGACACGCCCGACTTAAGCCTAGGGGAAGGGAAGGGGCAGCGGCGACGACGACGACGACGACGAGGACGACGACAGCCTCTCGCACGCGCCATCAGGGCCAGCGGATTCAACCACCGCCTTGGGGGTCGAGCTTCGGAGTCCTCGGCAGGCGATGGATATGGATATATGGTCATAGACATGTATATGCGATGGATGTGGATATGGTCATAGACATGTATATGCACGAATAACAAAGATGTATGCCCGTGTCCACCGCCTGCCGAGGTCACCCGCGATCGACCCCCCAGGCGGCCGTTTGGGGCCAACCCTCGCCTCGCATCCTCGGCCCCGGCCTGGCCCTGCCTCTGCCGGCTTCTTCTCCCAAGACCCATTCAGAGCTCTCCAAGAACCTGCCCGGGAGAAACTCCGGACGGCAAGGCAGCCCTCACCAGCCTCGAACGTATCCCTATCCCTAAGATTGACACGCCAAGAGGCGATGACAACATCAGGGATGCACCCTCAGAAACTGAGGGAATCCCTAAGGTCGCCATCGTGATGAGGCGATGCCCAACATAGGGATGAGGATATGTCCCAGGCTGGTAAAGCTCCCGCCGCAGCCGCCGAGGCTCCGCGCGATCAGAGCCCCCCCTTTTGCGCGCCCCCAGGCGTCAGCACGCTGCCCCTGGCCCGGCCCTGCCTTCGACCGGAGGGGCCGCCCCTGCTCGAGCGAGAGCACCCGCGCGGCCAGCCCCACGCGCCGGCGGCGGGGGAGCGGCGCCATATGGGCGGCGGGGGCGCGGCGCGGGCCAGCACGCCCGCCCAGAGCCAGCCCAGGCTCGAGGCCTCCCAGACGGGGTCCGAGCAGCTGGGGTCGAAGGACCGCGCCGCCTCGCCGAGGCCTCGGCGACGCGGCTCGATGTGGAGCCTGGTGTGCTCCGCGCCGACGGTGCGGATGCATCGCCGATGCATCGCCGATGCATCTGCGCTGTATCGGCGATGCGGCGCAGTCCTCCGACCGCATCTGCTCGGACAGAGGGAGGCCTCTACAGGCAGCTCCCGCCGCGTGCGCGGGAACCTGAACCCAGGCATCGAGGAGCAACGCGGAGGTTTCGGATCGGCGCTGGACCCCCCTCTGGTGCGCCTGGAGCGCGCCAGGGGGCTCCAGCGGACCTCCGAAAGCTTACGATTATGCATTTTGTCTGTTCCCCCAAGGCAGGCTGCACCGCAGCGCCAGGAGCCAGGGCTAGCGACGGGCCGCGAAGCGCGGGCTGGGTCGCGCGCCAGCGAGGAGGAGAAGCCGGCGGTGCTGGCCGCATTCACGCTGCTCTGGGGGCTGCTGCAGGCGGCGCACTTTGCCAAAGACCTCGCCGTGCTGGAGGCAGTGCGCTTCGTTGTGTGCAACCCGTTCGCTGCAGCCGACGCACTTGTTACAGGCAGCTTTGGCTTCGTCTCCTCGAAGCTCTTGGCCTCTGTTGCCTGCCTGGCGCTGGTGCTGCCGGCTGTGGTGGTGCCATGGGCTGAGAGGTCGTTGCCGCTTGCTGCGTGGGGGAGTGGCGTCTACCTTTCGCTCTACGGCTCCCGATCGAACCATATCGTCCAGGATCTCCTGATCAACTTGGCCATTGCTCTGGTTGCAGCACCGGGCATCACTCTGGGCAGGGGTCGCGTGCGCGCCTTGTGTCACGCAGCGCACCACTACCTCATCGTCCTGTACCTCGTGAGCGCGCTGCACAAGCTGAACCGTGATTGGTTCGACGACAGCGTCTCCTGCGCTTCCGGTGTGTCTGTGGGGCTGCTGGCGGAGTACGCCCCCTCACTGTTTCACCCGCGCTCCGAGGCGGTGAAGCTCTTGATGCGCTCCTCGCCCCAGGGCGCTGTGCTGCTGGAGGTGGCCCTGCCCGCACTGTTCGCGTACGCGGGCCCGCCGGGCTGCGCACCGTGGCGGGGAAGCGAGCTCTGCCGCCGTGCCGCGGTGGCGCTGGGCGCAGTCTTCCACCTGGGGCTGGCGCTGCCGCTGCCGCCGTCCTCCTTCTACCCCTTCAGCGCCTCCTGCCTGGCCCTCTTCGCGCTGCAGGTGCCGGGAGCCCTCGAGGCCGGCCGCGGTGCGCTTCGGCGCCGGCTGCCGGCGCTGTGCCGCGCATCGCCCCCGCTGGTGGGTCCCGCCTGCGCGGCGGCGCTCGCTGCTGCAAACGCCTCCCACGGCTGGGCACGCTGGCTCCGCAACGGCGAGGACCACGAGCGGCGAACCTGCGTATTCGTATCCGCGCCCTCGCGGTCTGGACTCCGGGGCGCGTTCCCGCAGACACGCGGTGGCACGGACACTTTCCGCGCGGGGCATCCGCGAAAAGATGCCCCGTATCCGCGGAGTCTCGGCCCAGGGGCCCGGCCTGCGAGGCCGTGGATACGGTATGTTTTTTGCCCACGGCGAGGAGAATGGGGCCCCGTTCGAGTACCCGCCCTATGACCTCTACGACGCGGGGGTGTGCTGGAACGTTGCGCTGGCAGGTATGCTGGTCGGTGCAGCTGTACTGGCGCCGGGCCTCGCAACGCGTGGCGTCAGCAGTAGCGTCGAGCGCGGTTGCGCGGTAGCCACCCTGGCGTGCGCAGGGGGCGCTCTCGTCATCGGAGTGTCGCCTTATCTGGGCTTGCGTACGTATCCCGCGTATGCCATGTTCTCCAACTTGCGGGTCGAGGGTTCGCACCCGAACCACCTGCTGCTGACTCCTCTTGACCTTTTCGGGTTCCTGGGCGACGTCGTCCAAGTGATGGACACCGGCACGCCAGAGCTGCAGAGTTTCCAGGTCGACCTCTCGGTGTTGTTCTCGCCGAGCACCCGTTCCTTCGTGTCCAGCGCGGGAACGGAGCCCGCCCTGTGGATCTGCCCGCCTCACTGGCCCCACGGCCCGCCAGCAAGGTTCGTGCCATTCAGCGCACCCGCTTTGTCTCTGCACCAGGCGCTTGTGGCGGTCGAGGAAGCAGGTGGACGCCCGTCCGCACGGGTCAGGCGCGGCGGCAGGGTGTTCGACGTGAACGGCAGTGCGGACCTCATGCCGAAGTGCAGGGCGGAAGTCCCGGACTGGCTCTGCGACATCGGGAAGCGGATAGCTGGTCCATACAGGGCTTTCGACGAGGAGCACAGTCCTTGCAGGCATTGATCTGAACGTGGAAAAGTGCCCGCTTCTCACCTTCCGCATTCTTCTCGCCCTCTTATTCCATCCCTCTCCATATGAACAGGGCTGGATAATTCGAAAGCCTAGCAGTTCCCAACAACGCTGTCCTCTGAGCGAGTGCAAGCCCTGGATAGTGAGTCCAGGTGTCTGTCCTTGTGAGGCCAGCATGCGTGTGCACGCGGGCCCCCTTGAGCTGTCATGCTGTCCGCTTCGGCCATTTCGGGTCCCTCCCGAGCCCCCTTAGAGATACATCTTGGGCCAGCAAGTCTAGGAGGCAGAACTCACTGAGAAGACGCGCTGTTCAATCACATCGCTTCTACTGCCTTTTGCCGTCCGAGGCCTCTCATGGAGAGCCTCTCCTCGGGGGCCTTCGTCGGCGCCTCGAGAGGCCACTTGGGGGTTGCTCTTGCAGCCTCTCGGGCCGTCTCGGCGGCCTCCTGGGGTTCCCCCTGGCTGTATTGAGGGCACCACCACCTGGTCTTGGGACACACTTTGCCATCCTTTGTGGCCCCTTTGAATCCGCTTGTCTTGTCATGGCCCGTCCAGTGTCCAGCAGGTTCTCTTGAAGCTACGCCCAACTGCCGAAGTATTATCACTCCCCTTGCCCCCCAGAACCCGCCAGAGAGCCCAAAAACAGATCGAATCGTTGAGCGCAGCTTGATCACGTCGAACCGCGATCTTGGCAACGACGGTAGTTGCATTACTTCTGCAACTCGTCGAACCTGTTTTCAACGACATGCGAACTCTGGCGATGGTGGCCAGAGGGTATGTGCAGGTCACGGTGATGAAGCCAAAGACAGATGACGTGTAAGATGCAGGACGAGCCATGCATGCCCTAAGGTACCCTTATGTCAGACCACGGGGCCGCGGATCGCAGACGCCTCCAGCCAGTCACCACCGCCGTTGCCCTTTTTGCTGCCCCGATGTGGCCCAAGCCCAGCCATTGCTGAATCAACGCGGGGAACAAGATTGGACTTCTTGGGGGCCCCTGCGGCCCACAGAGCCCATCTCTGGAGTCCGCCGGGCTGTCTTGACTCCCCAGGGGCCCTTGGGAGGGGGGGGGTGGGGCGCGTATTTCTCAGACTGCATGCCTATGCGAATCTGTGTGTAGATGGGCGTCTGGCAATGTCTTGGCACACTTCGTGCCGAAGTGAGGTAACATTCGCCGCTGCGAATATTGGTGGTGTTATAGTTCCCACCGTCGCGGGGAGCGTAGCGCTCCATGGAGCTGCCACGCAGGAGGACGCGGACATGTCCGGACAATCAGCGCGCTGCAATATATTACGAGCAAACATGGGCATGTCGTTATCATAGACACCCTGCGTTGCTTGAGAGACATACGTGTGGCAGCTATCAGTCAGCGGGCGTACAATATGGAACGTTTTGTATCTCGCTCTTCGAGATGCTGGCACTCTGCCGAGTTCACTCGCCTCGGTCAGCTGACTTTCCAGATCGACGTCGCACGTGCGAGGTCCAGTGTGCGATAAACCTGCCGCCTCGAGAGACACGGAGGTGCAGCCTTTGCCAGGAGTGCACAGCCGATCCTCCCGGTAGGTGACCTATGGAGCCCAAAGATGTCCTCGGCGGGCCTGGTGGCCCCCCCCCGCAAGCCCGTGGGCCCATGAGCGCCACAAGATCTCCACGTGTGCCAGGACGGCCTGCCTCCGGCACGGGCTGCGGGGAAAAAAACACACCGTGGGGAAAAAAACGCACGTGGGGAAAAAGCACGTGTTTTGTGGAAAAAACACACGTGTCTTGTGGGGAAAACACGTGTTTTTTTTGTGTGTGTGTGTGTGTGTGTGTGTGTGTGTGTGTGTGTGTGTGTGTGTGTGTGTGTGTGTGTGTGTGTGTGTGTGTGTGTGTGTGTGTGTGTGTGTGTGTGTGTGTGTGTGTGTGTGTGTTTTGTATATTTTTCCCTACAGAGTGTGTGTTTTCCCTACGGTCACTCGCAGCGCCGTCCGCTCGCGGGCCTCCTCGCGAGGCGCCCGCGGTCCGCGTGGCGAGCCCTCGAGGCGCAGGGGGGCGGCCGCGGCGCGACGGGGTCCTCGACACGAGGGGTTTCGCCCGAGCTATACCGGTGACGCGTGCTCATGTGCGCTGACGGAGGGGCTTCGGAGGATGCTAAGTCCATACAGAGTAAGTCCGTACGGGGTGCTCGGTTTCCGTCTGTGCCTATTTCGTTTGGACTTGGCCTTTCTGTCTGGACTTCGCCTCTCCGTAGAGCTGATGTCGCCGATCTGAGCCACGAGGTCTGAGCTTCCACGCGTCGATCATGTCATGTCCATGGGGGCCAGGGCTTGAGGTTCCGGCTGCCTGGCCAGAACAGAAACGGAAACGGCACGAAGCAGACGCCGCGAAGCGGATCTTATGGAGCAGGTCGAGACAGAATGGTAATGGTTTGTATGGGCGAAATGATGTCAATGCGTTGAGGACAGCGAGAGTTCCATTAGTGTGGATACGACCATCGAGATTCCAATCCTTCTCTCGGCGTTCGGATTTCTGTTCTCTGATCCTTTCGGCAGACCCTTCTCTGATTTCGACTCTTTACGATGTGCCCACCCCGTCGCTGACTATAGACTCTACCCTCCATCCTTTACCCTCAACTTTCTCTGCTATGGGTCCTCTACTCCCTGCTACCCCCTCCTGATCTCTACGGCCTTCCATGTATTTTTTACCCCCTACTCCTGCTCTCTACCGCTTACGCTCGACTATGTCTGCACTCTTGGGGAATCCAGGAACCCAGCTGGATTCGTGAACCCCCGAACTTGCGAGCCAGAACCAGAAACCCAGGAATTCAGCCGCCTGCCGAAATTTGTTGCGCGCATTCCGCCAATTCTTTACAGTAACCGCGCGGACCCCTTCGGTGCAAGCACTGGTTGGGGGAGTTGGAAAACGCGAAAGGATCGCAGTTCAAAATGAACAGTGTGGACAGACAGGCCAGGCAGTATGCTTACAAGCCCCCCCCCTAACCTGACGCCAGGCACCTAACCTGACGCCGGCCCCGCAGCTGGTGGGCTCCGGTGGCACCCTGGCCAGAGGAATGGCGGTGCCGGTGGGCGTTTTTGAGCGCTCGCGGCGCGAAGACGTTCACAATGGAGTTTACGCTTGAGCGCGCGCCGGTCACCTTAGAGGAAGTCGAGTGGCAGAAATATGAGATAAAAGCATGGCATCAAAAGCCTTTGGCCCCACGTGTCGCTGGGGATGGCGGATGTTGCTTCGTTGACGTCGACGACGACGACGACGACGACGACGACGACGACGACGGCGGCGGTGGCGGCGGCGACGGCAGCAGCGGCGGCAGCGACGACGACGGCGGCGGTGGCGGCGGCGACGGCAGTGGCGGCGGCGGCGGCGGCGGCAGCGACGACGACGACGACGACGACGACGACGACGAGGGGGGCGGCGACGGCGACGACGACGACGGTGGCCGCGGCGATGACGACGACGATGACGGCGGCGGCGGCGACGACGACGACGACGACGACGGCGGCAGCGGCGACGGCGACGACGACGACCACGACGGTGACGACGACGACAAACGACTAGCGACGACGGCGGGGGTTGCGGCAGCGACGACGATGACGACGGCGGCGGCGGGGGCGACACCCCTTTCTGGGATTGGTGCTGTCGCTTGTGCGCTGGCAACATCCGTCATTGGGAACGGTACTCTCGCCTCAGCGCTGGGCGCGCTGGCCACAACCATCATTGGGAACGGTACTCTTGCCTCAGCGCCGACCCCATCCCTAGTTGGCTATGGTGCTGCCGCTCGAGCGCCAGCCACATCCCTGATTGGGATTGGTGCTCTCGCCCGAGCGCTGGCCACATCCCTCTCTAAGAGTGATGCTGTCGCCTGCGCGCTGGCCGCATCCTCCACTGTGAACGGTGCTCCTGCCTCAGCACTGGGCACCTCTTTTGTATCGGATGTGGCGTTGCCGCTCGAGCGCCAGCCACGATCCTGATTGAGAACGGTACTCTTGCCTGAACGGCGTCCACCTCCTTGTCTGGTATCGGTGCTGTGGCTTGCGCGCTGGCAACATCCGTCACTGGGAACAGTACTCTCGCCTCAGCGCTGGGCGCGCTGGCCACAACCATCACTGGGAACGGTACTCTGGCCCCAGCGCCGACCCCATCCCTAAATTGGCTATGCCGGCGCTGCCGCTCGAGCGCCAGCCGCATCCCCGATTGGGAGTGCTGCCCGCGCCCCCGCGCTGCTTCTCGCACTTCTGCGCAGGATTGGTGCGGTCGCCTGCGCGCTGGCTGCATCCTCCACTGCGAACGGGACTGCCGCATCGGCGCGGGGGACCTCTTCTATCGGATGTGGCGTTGCCGCTCGAGCGCCGGCCACGATCTTGCTTGGGAGCGGCACTCTCGCCCGAGCGGCGGACGCGCGCCGGGCGAGTGCCGGCTGGGTGGCGTCAGGTCAACTGCCTGGCGTAGGGTTCCGTTCAAAAGCGCCGGGTCCACTGCCGGCGGGGGCGGCGTCAGGTCAGGGGCCTTGGCGTCAGTTTGGGGGGGAGGCTTGCATCAACCAGGGACTTTCACGGCAGCCGCGCCTGGTATCCATACACGTGTTCGTCGTCATTTTCCATCTTCGCGCCGCCGTGGTGCCTGCCCCTCAGGGCGTGCCGCAGTCCATGCAGGTGACCGCCAACAGCGATGCCGACTTGGGCACCCTGCTGAGCGCCATCCTGTCCAACTCTCTGGTCCTCGTCGGGGCAGCGGTGGCGTTCTGCGTGCGGCCCACAGCGTCGGCAGAAGCCACTGACATTTCGCGCATGCCTGCGGACGACGACCGAGCACATATGGACATATGGATGGTTTGACGAGACATGGCATGCGCAGGGTAGGAATGCGAGAGCAGGAATTATCGGACACAGTGCGAGGGAATGGAGAAATCATGTTGGGAGGAGAAGGCACGGACGAGAACGACGAACGAAGAACGATTGAGGAACGGAGAGAGGGACATGTTGTTCTCATGTTGTTCTCCTTCGTGTCGGTCTCTCGGTTGGTCTTCGGCTGTTTTCCCCGATGCCATTGATTATGTCTTTTGTGTGCTGATTCGCCAAAGCAAGTGGTCAGTATGTCTGCGTGGGTCTCGTGCCTTCCATCTCTTCACCGCCCTCGCGCCTCCTCGCCGTCCCCCTCCTCCCTCCACCCTCCCGCCATCCCCCGTCGGAGGGGCTCGATGTATACACCATGTCGTTTGGTCTGCCACGGAGCTGAGGGTTTTGGCGGAGGATTTCGGTGTATAAACGCTCCAGCGTCCCACAGGTTGGGGAGCTGGGCCGTCTACACACCGAACTCCTTGGTGTGTGGCCTCGTCATTATCCTCCTCATCCTTCTCCTCCTCGCTTCCGCTCTGGTTGTCCCCCGAGGCAGCCCCACCGATGGAGTCCCTACATGGTCTGGCTGTCTGTGCTTGTCGTATGATGGCCGGCTTCGCCTCGCGAGGAGGAGGAGGAGGAGGGAGAGGAGAGGCCGAATGTGCTTCTCTTGTCCTGCTGGGTGATGGTGCTGCCAACGGTCAACCCCGACCATGCTGATGACGACTGATCGCGCCTTCCTCTGGACACCGTACCAGGGCGCACTTACGATTGGATCCTTGGCGGCGGCGGTGGCGATGAGGCGTGGCGGTAGTGGGTTGGGCGGGGGGGAGCAGTGCAGTCTGCAGCAGTGGCGCCGACGGCAGCATGCGGTCGGGCATCGGTCGGCGCTCCCGGCCGCTCCGAGATGGGGTCACGGCTCCGCGGTCGGTCGGGCGCGCGCTCGCGGCAGCCCCGGGCGAACGCTGGTCAGGTGCTGCGGCGCAGGTTTCCTCTCGTCTATCCGCAGGGCACGGCGCCAGCTCCGCCAACCCCCGCGTAGGGGACAAGGACATGTAGCGTGTGGCGCTCCTCGTCTGGTCCATCACGTGGTCGCTTCGGGACGGCAGATGGTCCTTCCAGGGCTCCAGGGGATCCTCTCCCCTGTGTGCGTCGGGCCTCGTAGAAAAGAGCCTTATGGCCTCCGTCCTTTTCGAATCCTGTTCAGGGCCTGTTTGGCGTGTCGTCGCGGGGAGATCGGTCCTGGGAGGGACGGACCTGGCGCGAGGGCTTCGCCCATGTCCATGCACCCCCCGTTTGGCTCAAGACCGCGCACTCCTGTGTCTATGGCGCTGACGATCTTAGGAGTCGGAATGAGGAGGAGGAGGAGGAGGAGGAGGAGGAAGAGGGATGCGGAGAAGGAGGAAGAGGGATGAAGAGAAGAAGGAAGAGGAGGAAAGAAGAGGAGGATGAGGAGGAGGAAGAGGAGGAGGAGGAGGAGAAGGGATTGAGAGGAGGAGGAGGAGGAGGAGGAGGAGGAGGAGGAGGAGGAGGAGGAGGAAGAGGAGGGGGAGGAGGAGGAGGAGGAGGAGGAGGAGGAGGAGGAGGAGGAGGAGGAGGAGGAGGAGGAGGGAGGGGGATCTGGGAGGAGGAGGGGCAGAGTAGTACGGAGAAGGGAGGCGGTGGAGTAGAAGGGAGTAGGAGCAGCAGGATGGATGGTGGAGATTGGAAGAGGCTAGAGCAGGAGACTGGTCACGATACCCGTACGCCCCGAGCGGGCTGGCGGGCTCCCATCGGGTCCTCACAGAGGACGCGTGGGGGATTGGAGGGGACCAGCCCACATTTCTTGCGTGGAGCGGAGAGGAGAGGAGGGCGCTATGTTTGTGAGTGCGCCCGCGACGACAGCGACAATAGTCTGGACTTTGTTGGCGTTGTTCCCAGCGTCCTGAGCAGTGTTCCTGTTTGCTCGGGCAACGGCCACCCCATACCCTCCACCGTCTCCTCCTCATCCCGACCCCTCCTCCTCCTCCTCCTCCTCCTCCTCCTCCTCCTCCTCCTCCTCCTCTTCGTACGTTTAGCCTCCCGCATCCCCCTTCTTTTCCCACTCGTCTTCCCACGACCTACTAGTGCAACTGCCACTGACACGATTAACCCAGTATCAGAAACCAGCGTCTACATTGGCACAGCAAGAAAGCCACACCGTCAACGATATTCCCACGACGAACCATGCCCACCCACATCTATATATATACATATATATACAGACGCAGACATGCGTGCCTATGATTGTGTATCTAGAGCCGCACTCCTCCCCCTCCCGGGAAATCGTTCCGGCTCTTCGGACAACCAGCTAGGTTCCTGAAGGCATCTTCAGCATTACCGTGGATTCCCTGGGAACTTGTACGGGACATCTGATCTCCTTCAGAACCATTGGGTTGAAGATGACATTCTTTAGGGCATTGACCCATGAAATATCAAGAGTCGTACTGTTTGACCTGTTGTCTTCGTGAGCCACTCGGGTCAGCCCGTGCCCATCGGTTTCCCATTGAGTCTCAATGCAAGGCGATGCATTTATGTTAGCCCCTGGGGGCTTTCCTCTCCACTGGGCCGTATGAGATGTCATTGATTACCCGAGGCGTATCCGACCCCTTCTCGACGCGAGTCGACTATTCAGAAGAACGCGCCATACAAATGAACATATTGCAAGGACACTCTGCTCCGCTGGACCTCCCAGGAACCCACGACAGTGACAACGATTGCGCCCCAGGGAGCCGCGAGGTCTCGGCGTGGTCCGCGTGCTCCCCCACTCCGCTGGGCCTCCCAGGAGCCCACGAAAGTGGCGACAGTTGCCCAGATCGCAGTACCCTAGGGAGCTGCAAGGTCTCGGCTGGATGTGCGTACTCCCAACCTCGCTGGGCCTCCCAGGAGCCCACGAAAGTGGCGACAGTTGCGCAGTTCGCAGCCGCCCAGGGAGCCGCGAGGTCTCGGTTGGATGCGCGCACTGAACTACTCAGCCGCGCCCCCCAGGAGCCCACGAGAATTGTTACAGCTGCGCAATTCGCGGCCGCCCAGGGAGCTGCGAGGTCTCGATGGATTCGCGTACTCCCCTACTCCGCCGTGCCTCCCAGGAGCACTCGAAAGTGGCGACACTAGCCCAGATCGCAGCCACCCAGGGAGCCGCAAGGTCTCGGCTGGATGCGCGTACTTCCCAACTCAGCCGTGCCCCCCAGGAACCCACGAACGTGACGACAGTTGTCCAGTTCAGAGCCACCCAGGGAGCCGCAAGGTCTCGGCTGGATGCGCGTACTCTTGCACTCCGCTTGGCCTCCCAGGAGCCCACGAAAGTGGCGACAGTCGCGCAGTTCGCGGCCACCCAGGGAGCCGCGAGGTCTCCGGCTGGATGCGCGTACTTCCCTACTCCGCCGTGCCCCCCCCCAGGAGCCCACGAACGTGGCGACAGTTGCCCAGACCGCAGCCACCCAGGAGCAACGCAGGAGGAGGCATGAGGAGGGGATATGAGGAGAAGAAGGAGGTGTGCGACCGCAGTGCTCTATCCAGAACGGGAGCCCAACACAGGAGGGTTGTGAATAAAAGCAGCGTATTCTTCACACATCGCGTATCCCCGCCAGCCCATGCAGAAATCTGCCCACGAGAGTTGGCGGGAGAAGGGACGAAGCGACACACATAGTGAAACAACGCGGGCAACCAGGGCGACCAGAGAGAAATTTTGGGAGCAAGGGCGTGACCGTGGGGGGCCTCTTCGGGCCATCCCTGGGGCCCACGTGAGGGCGAGGGAAGGAGGAGGAGAAGGAGAATGAGGAGGAGGAGGGGGACGACGACGACGACGACGGACGACGACGACGACGACGATGACGACGACCCGACGACGAGAAAGCGGGGGAACACGAAAATGACGCCGATGAGTGCAAGGACGAGGACGAGGAGGAGGAGGAGGACCAGTGTAAACCCCAGGCCCATCACCGATGTTGACATACACCCTCTTTCCAAACTCCCCTTCATCGGCCCCTTCAATGGTTCATTTCCACTGGGGGAACTGCCTCGTTGGGCGCCCGAACACAATTCACGGGACTCCTCCACGGGTCAACCTCATTGCTGTGTCCAAACGATCTTGAACTTTGCCAGACTACCATCCTTGGGACTTCAACACCGCGAACCAATGTAATTGTTGCACCCTCACACTCCTGAGGCATTCCAGAACAATCTTTCTGGTATGCTGACCATTGGAATCCGCAACACCCCTTCATGGTTTAAAACTTGATGTGCGCGGCGCTAAGGCGAGAGCCACAGTTTGAAAACGAACCGCCCTGAATCCGTCAAGCTCTTCCATGTAGCAACGACGAATGCGCGCGGCGTTGAGGCGAGAGCCATAATTTGAAAACTATCCGCCTTCAAGCCGCGAAGCTCTGGCAAAGTTTGAAAACAAGTTTTCTACCTCTAGGTGGTCCGATGTTCCGTCGCTCTTCCACTTGTGTTTTCCTAGTCTCTCCTTACAGGTTCCCAGAGGAGGAGGATGTCAAGGGAGTCGTCGCTGTTGTCGTCGTCGTTGTCGCGCCCGTCTTCTACGCGGACTCGCTCTCACACCCAGATGCTCACAGACCGAGTTCGACAGCCGAACGTGACAAGAGTAGGAGATGCACAAATTGGGAATTTCGCGTCGAGTGATTATCCGTTTCTGCCCCCTGCTCCTGTCCCCCCCGCTTCCTCACTCATCGTTCTCCGTCCACTCCTCCTCTCCTCCTCATCCACGTCGCTTTTTCTGGACATCAATATCGTAGTCGAACGCTCCATGGGTTGTTTGAAAGGCCCTCTTGGTCTGTGCTAATACCATCCTTTGGGATTTACCGAAGCCCTCTTTATGTTGTCTTGAGGTCCTCTTGGGGTGTTTTTTTTCGGAACCTTTGGAAGACCTGGGAGGCCTCTTGGGGCCGTCTGGAATAGAGGCCAGTGAGGCTGTTCTGGGGCCATGATGCCCTCTATTGAGGCTCCCTGGAGGGCTGCCAGGCCGTCTTGAAGCCCTCGTAGAGCTATCCTCGACTGACTTGGTGGCCTCTTGGGGCTGTGTCTGGCCCCTGCGAGGCCCTTATAGAGCCATCTTGAACCGCGTTCGGCTGCCTGGGGCTTGTTTTGCAGGCCCTCGAACGTTTCTAGAAAGAGGCCTCGCGGGTGGCCCTCACCAGACCCATTTACATGTGTCTTGCCCCTGGGCAGCATCTGGGCGCCCTTTGAAGGTCATGGGCCCGTGTGCAAGGCTCGGTGAGCTCTCGCGTGGGCGCGACGCACGTTCTGGTCGCCAAATTGTTGGATCCGGCGCCGCGCCCAGGAGAGCGAGATGCTGTTCGCTCAAGCGCCGCGCGCTGCTTCCCCGAAAGTTGTGCTCCCGCTCTGGCGCGGTGCATGTTTTTCTCCCGCGGGTGCTCATGGGAAGCTGGGCCGTGCGCCAGCGAGCGGCATGCTGCCTTCGTCGCGAACCCCAGGTTCGCCCCCAGAGTTCTGTACCCGCCTAGGCCTTGGTATCGCTCGGACAGGTGCACGTTTCCTCGGCGGGGATTATCAAGGAGCATCCTGGATCTTCCCTCGAGTGAGAAAACCACGCTCGAAACCGAAAAAAGCACAGGGAGTGGACGTCCGAGCGATGGCCAGCCAGGGGCCTGGCATCGCTCGGACGTGTGTATTTTTCCTTCGGGGAGGACCATCGAGGAGCATCCTGGATCCTCCCTCGAGCGAGAAAACCACGCTCGAAACCGAAACAAAAGCACAGGGAGTGGACGGCCGAGCGATGGCCAGCGGGGCGCGGCCGCAGAGCTTCTCTCTTCGCCAGCTCGTCAGAGGAAGTGCCGCCGCGCGCCCGGGCCCCCTGCCGTCCGCGGCTATGGCGGCCCGCCTCTCGTTTGAGGCCGCGCGCCGGTCCCGCCGGCAACGCTCGCTGGCACCAGCTAGTACTTGGCATCGCTCGGACGTGTGCATTTTTCCGTCGGCGAGGACCATCGAGGAGCATCCTTGATCACTTGGCGAAAAAACCACGCACGAAGCCGAAGAAAACACAGGAAATGGACGTCCGAGCGATGGCCAGAGTATGATTTTGGGGGGACGAACAAGAATATGAGCATCAAAACTCGGAGGTCCACGCGGATTTTAGGGGAGCGAAGAATAGTAACGATTTTCTAGGGACGCTTTCGTCCCCATATGATGCATTTCCTACCGATTACTGTGCGGCCACGGCGCATCAGACGCTCAGATACTAGGGGAGCGAACAATAATATAAGCATAACAACTCGGAGGTCCACGAGGACTTTAGTTACCAGCCTCGAATGTATCCCTATCCCCAAGACTGACACGCCAAAAGGCGATGACAATCTTAGGGATTCGCCCTCAGAAAATAGGGGAATCCCTGAGATTGGCATCGTGATGAGGAGGTGCCCAGCATAGGGAGAGGGATCTGTTCCAGGCTGGTAAATTAGGGGAACGAACAATAATATATGCATAAAAAACTCGGAGGTCCACGCGGATTTCTCAGATCGGCCCTGGACCCCCCTCCCTGGCGCGCGGAGCGCGCCAGGGGCGGCGCCAGAGGCGCCGCCAGGGCGGTCCAGCGCCGATCCGAGAAATCCGCGCGGACCTCCGAGTTTGTATGTTCATGTCATTGTGCGTTCCCCTAGGTACGGGAGGGGTGGGCTGGGGGTGGGCGGGGCGCGCTGGTGTGTTCGAGCTGGCTGTTTTTTTTTTTGTTCGTTAGTTGCGCCCGGCACTCTCCTGGCGTAGCTGGCAATGGTTATGACGATGGATTGTTTTGCAGTTGCGGTCGCCCCCTTCTCCAGTCCGTGGCGTACCTTGTCCTGTGCAAGATCTTCGGCACCGCCTGTACTCTGAGCCCTCCGGCCGCCTGAGGCCCCACCCGCCCGCGCCCTGCCTCCCCAACTAGGAATTAGGGCTACTCGCGCCCTGTTTAGCTCTTGACCGGAAGGGGCCCGCTCCCGACCCCCCGACCCGCAGACCAAAACAAAAAATTGCAGTTGCGGTGCGGTCGGTGAAAGCGATGCCGAGGATTTCAGTGCGGGTGCCGGCCGCGACCGAGCTGGTCGGGCGGATGGCTCGGAGGCTGGCTCGGAGGACGGCGCATCGGGCGAAGAGAACCATGCACGTGCACCGATCCTGGCAAGGCCCATCCTTGGTCCAAGATCGGTGCATATATACATTCCTGGCCGAGGCAGGAGGGCGTAGGCACCGATACGGGGCGCAGGATGGGCCTGGCCAGAGTCGGTGTATGTGCACAGTTCTCTCTCATCTACAAGCGGAGGGGCGCTGAAGCAGGATTTCGCCCAACGAGATCCTCTGGCGAGTCCTTTTGTTTTTTGGGGATGCACCGATGGCCAACGACTGCGACATTCTTTAGGGGAGCGAAGAATGGCATGAACATAGAAACGCGGAGGTCCGCGCGGATTTCTCGGATCCGCGCTGGACCCCCCTGGCGGCGCCTCCGGCGCCGCCCCTAGCGCGCTCCGCGCGCCAGGGAGGGGGGTCCAGCGTCGATCCGAGAAATCCGCGCGGACCTCCGAGTTTTTATGTTTATGTCACTTTTTGTTCCCCTAGCCACATTCTGAGCCACCCTTCGGCTGCAAGCCTCCTGGGTTCTGTGGCCAGCGGTTCCCCATCCCTCACATCTGCCACGTCTGCCGTTGGAGAGTTTCTCCTCCGTATGTAGCCTGCCCCCATGGAGGCAGAGGGAAGCGACGCTTCTCTGCCGCGCATGCCACTCGGGGTGGCCATAGGACACCGCGTGCCCGTTGCCAGCAGGCGGAGGCAGACGTAAGACTTAAGAACGGGAAGCCGCGGCCGAGAAGTCTTCGTTCGCGTTCTCGTCGTTCTCCTCCTCGTCCTGGTCCTCGTGTTGGTTTGTCTATGTCCTCCTCGGCCTCGCGATCCTCGATCTCCCCGCCCTCCTCCTCCTCCTCCTCCTCCTCCTCCTCCTCCTCCTCCCGGCGCATAGGACGCCGACGCGAAGCCCATGGACAGCTACCTGGGCTGGGTGCCGATCTGTGCCGGGATGTCGACGGACGAGGTGCGGCGTCTGCGACGCGGGGGTTGTGCTCCTTACACCCCCCTGCGTTTGGCATCGCTCGGACGTGTGCATTTTTCTCGGCGAGGGCCTTCGAGGAACCTTTTGGCCATCTTGCGAGGAAACGCACGCACGAAGCCGACGAGGGCACGGGGAATGGACGTCCCAGCGATGGCGGGTACACCCCCCTGCGGGGCCGATCGGTTTCGACGCTCCTCTCGAGAGATCTTCGACGCGCCCCGTTCCCCCAAAGGAGCCCGAAGCTTACAGCTGCCGGGGACGTGGCTGGCTCTTGCTCGCGAGAGGGCAGGCGGGGCCTAGCACCCCCCACTGCCCACGGGTGCCTCAGGGTGTCCTGCTGCGTGGGGAGCAGAGCGGGGGGTGAGGATCGTCGTGAGGGAGGGGCACGGGACAAGAATCGAAGAAGGAACAACTGCACAGACATAAACTGTTGGAGCTCCTCGCGAATATGGATCTGCGCAGGAACCTCCTGGCGGCGCCTCCAGTGCCGCCCCTGGCGCGCTCCGCGTGCCAGGGAGGGGGGCTCCGCGCAGATCCAAGAAATCCGCGCCGTGGGGGGCGGCGCACGGCGTGGCTGCACCGCCACGGGCTGCATGAGCGACCGTAACCGTTGGGCCGCTGATGCAGCCGAAGTACGTATGAAATGTATTATTTTTTCTTTCCTCTAAAGACGGAAGAGTTTGAGGCAGAGAAGGAGGAGAGCGCAGGGAGATGATGAGAAGGACACAGATGGAACAGAGGACGAGGAGAATGAGGAGAAGGAGGAAACGGGAGGGCACTGGAGCGGCACATTCTGCAACGTATGTTGATAGAAGTTTCGGGGTAGGGTGTCCAAACGACTTGTTCACAATATAATTCCGAGCATATCGGACAATGTGCCATACCACTCCCTCCCCGCTACCACCTTCACCTCCCACACCTTTGTACCCTACTCTCCCGCCCCCTCCACCTCCCCTTTCCCCTCACCCCCCCTCCCCACCGCTACCTCGACCGGGGCCAGAGGTAGGGCATACCCTGTCCTCAGGCACCGCATGCGCGAGGCACAAGCTTGCCCGAGGCTGGCCGTTGCTTACTTCCTGAGAGGGAGCGCCCAAACGCAGCGACCAGCCCGACCCACTGCCTCCGTCCGCTGACTTTCTCGTCCTCTTCCTTCGCATCCTCTTCTCTCCCTCTTCTCCCTCATCCGTCTTCCCTCCGCCCTGCACATCCACTTCCGCTCATCGTCACCTTCTCCCTCTCCTGATACTCCTCCTCCTCCTCCTCGTCCTCCTCCTCCTCCTCCTCGTCCTCCTCCTGCTCCTCCGCGTCCTCCTCCGCGTCCTCCTCGCCGCCCTGGCGTCTTCCTCCGCCTCTTCCCCCACGCATCTTTCTCCGCTGAATTCATCCTTCTGACCGCACGGATCGAGGGGGGGAGACGTGGGCTCTATATTTGAGTCCCTCGCTGGCACGCGCGTCACGCCGTCCCCTCGGGAGGGAGTCCTGGTGCTGGACAGCTGCAGGCACGGGCCCACAGCATCAAGGTATGACTAGGGTGGTGCCCAGGGGGGGTCACCACTAGGCCTTGGCATCGCTCGGACGTGTGCATTTTCCCTTCGGCGAGGACTATCGAGGAGCATCCTTGATCACTCAGCGAAAAAACCGCGCACGAACCGAAACAAACAGGGAATGGACGTCCGAGCGATGGCGAGGGGGGGTCGCCACTAGGCGGGTCACTAGTTCCTGGGAGTTGAGGTTCCAGAACGGAGAATCGAGGATGTGTTTGGACGTGTGGGATCGCTCTGTGAGGCTCTGGAGTGTTCTTTGTGGACCACCTCCTCGAGGAAGTTTCGTTTCCTCGAAGAAGTGGCGATCCCCCCAGTAGTGACCACCCCATTGTCGTTGCTCCAACAACCTGACAAGCAATCTGGGAGACGCTGCTAAACAACATTGCGAGAACTCTTCAACACTGAGCTCTGTTGGCGAGGAGGAGTGCACGAGAAAACTCGGCTTACTCCCCTCTGCAGGTATCGGAGGCTCCTCGGCTCCAAAAGATGATCCGCTTGTGCGTCAGCGCCGACTCCGAAGAGTGCTGGAAACTTGTTGGATACGTGCGATCCGCTCCTGCACATACGGAAGCAAAGCGCAGGCATGCAGACGCACGGTGCTGGTATGCCTTACGATCCTCGTCACGTCCTGCGAAGAGCAAGTTCACTATGCAATCTGCGGTGCTGTGATTGGGCGAAGTATTTACGAAGCTTTGCCGTATGATCTTCGAAAGAAGAACCGACGATTTGGACCTGGGAGCGACTTCGTCAAACCCGGCGCGTAGGCCAGTTGGCACAGCAAATTGGAACACCTGGCGGAACACTACAGGACTGCGTGGCGATCAACACATACAGGTCGTTCACGTTCAGCAAATCAGTCAGCAAAACATCAACTGCGAAACCACGTGCCGACACATCGTACTGATTCCAGATACCAGCGACCCCGTATAATGGCTATGTCTGGACACTGCCGCTAACATGTGTGATAAAGAGGTACGTAAGGGTGGGACGACAATGGGGTCATTCCAAGATGACGTGATCGGAAGTTGGCGAATGAGATCGAAGTGAAACGGAGACCCACCACCAGGAAATTGATTTCGGTTTCTTGTTCTTGTCGTGCGTGCGGGCGAGTCGAAGCTGTGTGGATGGCCGAGAGGAATGAATCCACCGTTGCTATGGCGAAATTTGGCCACATGATTCTCGGCCCGGTTGGCCGTTGGTGGCCCGAGGGTGTCCCGATGTTGTCCCGATGGTTTCCTGATGGTGTCTCGACGGCGTCGCCTTTGCTAGGGCGACATCAGGCCAAATGACTCTCCGCCCGGTTGGCCGGCGGTGGCCCGGGGGTGTCCCAATGGCGTTCCGTTGGTTCCCCAATGGTGTCTCAATGGTGTCCCCATGGCTTTCTGATGGTGTCGTGACAGTGTTCGGATTGTGTCGCGATGGTGTCCCGATGGTGTTCCGATGGTGTCCCGATGGTGTTCCGATGGTGCTTTGATTGTGTCCCGATGGTGTCCCGATGGTGCCCCGATGGTGTCCCGATGGAGTCCCATGGTGTCCCGATGGTGTCCACATGCTGCCCAGAGTGTGTCCTGAGTGTCCAGATGGTGCCCCGATGGTGGCATGATGGTGCCCCGACGGCTGTCCCGATGGCTGCCCCGTGAGATCGAGAGATGAATAGATAGTGAGATCGATGGATCGTGAGACCGATCGATAATGAGACGCATAGATTGTGAGATGGATAGTGAGAGCGGTTTGTAGTGAGACTGGTAGATTGATAGAGTGACCGACGGTGAGATCTATAGTGAGATCGATCAACAGATGTTCATGGCGGTGTCCCGATGGTATCCACATGGTCATGGTGTCACAATGGTGCCCCGATGGCTGCCATGCAGCGTCGCAATCGCAATCTCCATCATACATCGTCACCAGCATCGTCATCATGCATCGTCACCAGCTTGCAAGTGTATCGACACCTTCACAAACATCGCAGTTGTCGACAGTTGGTTGTCCCCCCCTCCCACACACGCAACCTCCTTATCACCCGAAGGCGTATAGGTACGTGTTGCTATTTTCAACGGTTGCGACTGGTTTGAATGTGTCGAATGCGAATTCGGTGCTTTTTTGAACTGCCACCCAAGTAACGCATCTCACGCCGTCTGCGTGACACAGGCAGTGTCCGATAGCGTGTCCAGAGTGAGATGCGGACGAGGAGTTGTTCATGCTCATGCTGTGCCTGAAATGCGCTAGCGATTGAAACAACGAATCGATGTCAAGCTGGGGCTCCGGTCGACAAACGGGTTCGGCCAACAAAACTTGCAACACGCATTTGGCTTCGGAACACAACGAATGCACGTCTCGGAGGTGCGCATGGCAGAAGCTCACGGGCTGATCAACGTGTCCGTGTTGTGGTTGCCTCTGCGAGGCGATGTGTTCATATATGATTCCTTGTCGAGGGTTCGGAAGCCCCCCTCTTTCCGAGACGGGATGGGTCCCAGGGTTCCACATGCCCTCGCCCCCCTTCAGATGGGCTGGGTGGGGGACGACGCCGACGCCGACGCCAACGTCGACGCCGACGCCGACGCCGACGCCGACGCCGACGCCAGCGCCGCCGCCGCTGCCGCCGCCGCTGCCGCCGACGACGACGCCGAAGACGACGACGAAGACGACGACGGACGCCGACGACGACGACGACGACGACGACGACGACGACGACGACGACGACGACGACGACGACGACGACGGACGACGGACGCCGACGACCACGACGACGACGAACCACCCCACACCCACAGGGGGGGGGCGGGCGGGGGGGGCACTGGCACCCTCCACCGCGCCGCGCCCAGAGGGCCACACCACGACCACGGGGGGGGGGGGGAACGATCCCATGCGCGAGGCTTTCGCGAGGATCACCGGCGTACCCATCCAGCGGAGGCGGGGTACAGTGAGCGGCCTGAATAAGGGACACTTACTCTTCAAAAGGGGCTCGGTCGTTCCTCAGGCTTGCATGCGTTGTTTATTGCTCCCTATGCGTTATGCACTATTTGTTCATCGTTCCCTGTGCGCTATTCCTTGGAACAAAGGGGCTTCGTTCCTGATGTATCGTTCCTTAGGTCAGGCCGATGACTGTAGGAGCACGCAACACCGACACCAGCACCACCAGGGACCGCCAGCGGGAGGAGCCGGGGCGGGGCCCCCCTGGTGTCGGGGGAGCGTAAGACCCGGGTTTGCCAGGACTCGGGTTCGCCATCGTTTTTTGACGACCGCGACTCGGATTTTGACGAGGAGGAGTTTTGTGGGATGTCTGCAGCGGGAGGCCTCGTCAAAATGCAGGCTCGGCCTCGTCATTTTTTTGACGACCTCGTCGGGGATTTCCGAGTCCCCCGTACCCGGGTCTTACGTCTCCCCGATGGTGGTGTGGTCCCCCCCCCTCTCGCGCGGGGCGTCCCCGTGCCCCCGGCTCGGAGGAGGCAGCGTGGGCCTCCTCGCCGGAGGTTGTTGCTCCCTGGTGGCGTCGGTGTCGCTTCTCCTTCCCCCCACGGGGGGGGGGAGGAGGAGGAGGAGGCGGAGGAGGGAGGAGGGAGGAGGGAGGAGGGAGGAGGGAGGAGGAGGAGGAGGAGGAGGGAGAGAGAAGCCGGCATGAGCACAGTTTCTCGGAGTTCCGCGCGGGTCTCCGGGATCGGCGCTGGGCCGCCCCGGCGCCCCCTCGGCGTCGGGGCTGGATCCCATCTGCATTGGGGGGGAGGGACGGTGGGAAGACGAAATATTGCAAGTCGTTCCTGGCCGCGCACGGCTGCGCCTACATGGCGGCGCCACCTCGACGGGACGCCCCCGCCCCCTACATTTCAGTGTTGGCATCGAGCGGGCACCCCAAGTCCGGGGGGACAAGATAATGCAAGTCAACATTGAAATATGGGGGAAGGGGAGCTCCTCGGAGATCGATGGAATATGATCAAAGTTGACACGCTGTTTCTCGGAACGATCATATAACTTGCGATATTTTTTCCGCCCACTGGAGGGTGGGTGGGCAACCTTGGACCATACACACCCCCATGGCCTGCCACCTGGTTCTGGTTGCTGCACGGCGTAGCCGATTTCGAACCTGGCAGCGCCAGTCTTCAGACCATGGTCCACCGCACTCCGAACGTCGCAACAACCGCGGAATGCCTACGAGAACGACTCCCGCGAAATATGTTCCAAATTCGTACCGGCCAGGGTCGGAAGCATGCTGTTCCGACAAGTTTCGCGGATTGGCGCGGATGCGTGGTAAATGCACCTCGCGCCTATTGCAAGTTGTTCTCCCACACGGGTTCGTCCCAGACAATCTTCCGATGCCGAGCCCTTGTGCTTCTCTGGTTCGGCTGGTCCAGGGCGTGCAGAACGCGTTCGGCTTGCAGTCTTACGCATGCGCGCGGTCAAGATGAAACGTGCTCGGCCTGCCGAGGCGCCCCCGTGTTGACGGACGCATGGGCGCAGAGTCTTTTTGGAAGTCGCCAAAGCCATAGCCAGCCAGACCGTGCGAGGTCCTGCGCACGTCTCCCGCTTTCGGCATGCCGCCTCCACCGACAGGGCCTGCTGATGGGCTGGCCCGCCCCCATCGTGGACCGAGGCCGCTCACCCTGGTTGCCCCAGCTTCCCTTGGCGCTTCCGGCGCGGCGCCGCTCTCCCTTTCCCTCCCCCTGGCGTCGCTCGGACGTGTGGATCTCCTGTGCTCGGGGTGCGCGTCTCCGGTCCGAGGGAAGAGACACGATGGCCACGACCAAGAGTTCGTGGGATCTTGCCGACGCTGCTCTTGGTCATGATCCGTGCCAAGCGTCGCCGACTCCGGGGGAAGTATCCGCAACTTGCAAATTGTTGGCGACCAAGATGGATGGTGACCAAGCTCGACGCCGACGTCTCGGCGTTCAGTCTTGGTCATGGTGGCCTCTTCCTTTCCCTCCATCAATGATCCGCTCGGCTTGGGGCCTTGCGCGCCGCTCTGCGGAGCTGTAGGGAAAGCGTGGCTTTCCTCATGGGCGAAAAACATCTCCGCACCCGCGGCATCGCGGGCCAGGCCCCTGGGCCGCGACCCCGCGGATAGGGGGCGTCATTTCGCGGAAGGTATCCGTGCGACCGCGTACCCGCGGGATCGCGCCCCGGAGTCCAGACCGCGAGGGCGCGGATACGGACCCAGACATGCGATGTCTTGAGTTCTTCCATGCCCGGGACCGGTTTTTCATCTTGAGTGGTTTTGTTGACGGTCCCGGGGCCCAGTAAGGGCCCCAAGAAGCCGAAAACAGCCAGAAACCGTCCGTCTTGATTTTTCTACGACGCGATCGTGTCTGGGGATACGTTCGCCACTCGTGACTTCCTCCAGCAGCCGGAGCGCGACGCTAGGCCTCTGCAGCGGCCGTGCCCGTCCTCTGCGGCGGCCTCCTGCGCAGGGGCGCAGCTCGCACGGTGCGCTTGCACGTAGCAGCATCGACAGGCCCGCGATGCCCGCTGACGAAACACACAAGGGAGGAAACGGTACCCATGCTTCTACCCCTGCCGCGCTTTCGCCTTTGGGGGCCTCCTAGGAGGCCCTCGTCGCCACCGCTGGATTCGCCTCGAAAGCCGGGTCTGAATGCACCCTCGGAGAAAGCCGAGGAGTAGCATCATCGGTACCTCTTGGTTTCCCCAGCCATGGGCCACCGCAAGGCTGTGCGATTCGCTCGCCGCCTCAGCGCGCCGGCGAGAAGGTCGAGAGCGCCTGCCCAGAATCCAAGCATACATTCCCGGCAGGGAGAGCCCTGCTCTTTCACTGTTCCATCCCTTCCCTTCCTACATTTGCCCCCTTCCCGCCCGTATCCTCATTCCCCCCAGTCCACCTCGGTCCTCCATCATCCTCTTTCCCCCTTCATTTCTTGCCCTCCTCCACTCTTCTCTCTTCTGCACGCGTCCCCTCCCTGCACTCCCTTCCCCTCCGTTTTCTCCCTCGTCGATCTCTCCTACCTTCCGTATCCTTCCGTTCACCCTCTACCATCCATTGCACCCGCATGATTACATCACGCCCTTCCGTTTCTCGTCCTTGTTGTGGTGGCCCTCCGTGTTCTCCCCTCCCATCGCTCTGTCCTCCCTAGCCCCCCCCCTCCTCCTTCCCGCCTCTCCTCCTTGCTTATCCTCCTCATCCTCCTCATCCTCACCCTGCTCATCCTCCTCATCCTTGCTCACCCTCCTCCTCCCCATCCTCCTCATCCCCACCCTGCTCATCCTCCTCACCCTCCCTCCACCCTCTCCTGTTTATCCCCCTCCTCCTCCTCGTCCTTGCTCCTCCTCCTCGTCCTTGCTCCTCCTCCTCCTCCTCTCCTGCTCTCCCCGCTCGCACTCCGTGCGGAGAGGGGCGGGGAGGGGCCCTGGGCGGCCCTGGGCCGAGGAGGGGAGGAGGAGGAGGAGGAGGAGGAGGAGG
>CAUYUJ010017558.1:0-27500 GCA_963575745.1 Prorocentrum cordatum
TTTTTCATATTGATTCAACTGGAAGTAGAGATATGTGTTGCATTGTAGTGGCCTTTGGCCAGTGCCGCCGATCCGGGGCGCTCCGGACGAGGATGATGATGGTGATGTGACGATGATGGTGGTAATGGTGATGGAGATGGCGATGGCCCCGGCCCCTCCAAACACCCCCCCTCCCCCCTGCCCCCCCCCCCCTTCTCTCCAGCCCCCCCCCCTTTCTCCGGGTGGGCAACTCCGTGAAATATAGGAGTCGCAGGAAACGATGGCTACGAATGCACGCGGCACCTGCGTTACGCCGACGTATCATGGCCAGGGTGGTCGCAAGTTTCGAACAGATTGCTGATTCTTCCCGAAGGTCACGGAGAGTCTCATAGCGCACGCACATGTTTTGCATCGCGTGGGCTCCCGACCCCAGGCACTCCGTGGCCCGAGTCCGCAGCATCACTTTCCATTGGAATGCTCTTTGTGGCATGCGCAGCATGCTCAGAGACGTTTGAGGTCTGGCAAGGCGAGGTTCCTCGAGGCTGCGCGGCAAGAATTCGACTCGAGGTCCGTGTCATCATATGCGCGATAGCGGCTCACCTGATACGATTTTTGATTTACTGGGAGAACGTATTCGACAGCGGGACAGGCCCAAGTTAGCACGGGGACGCTGGGGCGAGATCCTCGACGACAGGCTGGGCGCAGGCAGCGACGACGGTTACTTCACCAGCGAACGGACCTACGCGAAGGGAGAAAGTCAAGGCTTCTGTGGAGGAGGCCGAGCGGATTGATGAGGAGTTGAAGCGGATGTCGCAAGAGCAGCGTATCTTTCGCCACAGAGCATCTCGAGCTTTCCAATCTCAGCCGGCAGCGGAGGCTTCAGATTTATGGAATCTCTCCGGGCAGGCAGAAACAATGAGATTGGCAAGAAGAGCAGCGAGGGCATGTCTGGGACCAAAAACACGATATGGGCTTCTTGCACGATCTGCACCACCGTCGTCTCAGCCATGGCTTGACGCGCGGCCCCTTAAAGATGCGCAAGGTGGCCTGGCAGTTCAACCTCGAGACTGGCTCACATGGCGATCCGAACGCGACGGCCGGCAGCGCGCATGGGACACGAATGAAGAAGTTAAAGCGTTGCGCAGAGGACGCGGATCGAGTTATTCGGCGGATGCGGCACGCAGCTCAATAACGCGCAGTTCTTAGTTCTTTCAGCACCCCTCGACTTCTGGCGGATGCTCTTCCTTCCGAAGAGAGCGCTCAAGCAACGGCGCGGCCAGGGCCCGGGCAACGAGCTGGGCGCGCCGACGACATCAGGTTCCACATTCAGCGCGGAGGTGGGTTCGGCAAAGATCCCGATGCATAACATCAGCCCCCTCTACTGGCTCGGGTCGGAAGGGGCAGGCTAGCGCAGATTTGGTCGAGCTGGCCCTCGAGGGCGGCGCACGGCGCATGCGACGGCAGCAGTCGGGAAAGTTGATTACTCGACTCTTTCATGCCTTTTACCGGGCAGTCCAAGATCATGGCCACTTCCGTCGCCGCCGCCGCGGTGAGGATGCCGTCGCGGGGGCGCCGGTTACGTCGTGGCGCCTCAGGGCGCATGATATCACGCATGCCATGACGCTCGAGGACATGTCGGACGCCTTCGGCAGCTCCTCCTGGGATCAGCTCGACAACGCCGCGCAGCTCCATTCTCGAGAGCGCGATCAGTTGCTCTGCCAGAAGCGACACAAGAACGCAATTATTTCATTTGAAGCTTCGGAGGAGCTTCACACAGCTCGACCTACACAGGGGGGCACGACGAGGGATCCACCGGCTGCCCGAGCTTCTGCGGGAACGCTAGCACACCTAATTTTGTCGCGGAGGCATGGCGAGCCCGAAGCGGGTGCTCAGTCAAAGAAGTTGAGAGCGCCACGGTTGGGGTTTCAGACTAATCTGAGCACGCGCAAGTCTGTAAATGATATTAACAGTTCTGTCTCGGGAAATTCGCTGATGTCGCCGGAAGACCTCGCAGCCGCGATCGCGAACGTCGATGCGCGGCTGGATTATTTCCTCGCGGTTTTCGGCGACGGCCAGAACGTTGTCAAACAAGAGTGCCTCATGTGTTTCGCTGCGCGCGGCTATCAGCGTCGACATCTGATCCGACAACAAGACCCTTCCCCCCTCATGGGCCCCCATCCAATATACAAGCCAAGCACCTCGGGCCCCGCCTGCAGTGCGTCGTTCCGGCCGTGGCTGGGATCTCCAGGACTCGCGGCGCGGTTTGTTCCGAGTTCTTCTCCGCGTGCAGGGCCTGGGGCCTGGGGGCCCGAGAGGGCGGGGGAACGCAGCCTCGTCATCAGTTTTGTTCAGAATGCCCGATGGAGTGGGAGAGTTTCGCGGTCGCGGAAACCGGCTCTACCATTCCAGGCGGGCGCCCGGCACGTCTCGGGCGCGTTGCGACGCTAGGCAAGGCGACGTATTGGGATGGATAGCGCGCGACGTCACCCATCCAACACGCAGGCGCAAGCACATTGGAAATTGGCCCCTTTCTCGCTGGAGCCGTCTTTTTCGCAGAGTTAAGTAATGCCAAGCGTGGGGCGCGGGTCTTGTGGAGCACACTCGGATCTTGCGCGCACTCCCCGGGCCGTCGCCCGCCGGGCTCGCGGCGCCGACGCCGCGCGACGGCCGATTATGCAATCCGTTCCTCGCCATGGACACGGGCCGCGTGGGATCTAGATCGAGTCGCCAAGCATCTCCCGCGCGATTGCGCGAGAGATATCGCCGACGACCTGCAATCATCGAAGGACCCAGAGGCCTCCGAGGATTTCCAGAGGGCGGGCAGTACAAGACTCCGAAGCCAGGTTTCCTCGGCCTGCATTCCCCCCCCCGGCCCCGGCCCCCCCCCCGCCGGGCCCCGCGGAGCTCCCGGGGAACATGGCGAGGTTGCGTTGCCCTTCCAGCGCCCCGTGGACCTCGGAGGCGGGCCCTGCAAGAGCGATTTTGGCATTTGTCAGAAGCTACTCGAACATCTACGACATTGAATTCCCTCAATCCACGTTGTCTCGCACGTGCACTTGCGCCGCGCCGCGAGTTCGCGAGCGCCGACGCGCCGTCGCTCTGTCGCCATCCGCGAAGCCATCTGCCTGTCCAGGCTGCGCCCCCCACATCGGCTTGTCGCACTATCTCCATTGACGCACAAGGCCTCCACCATGGAGCTAGAGGACCCCGGGAGACCTGCCCGGCGCAGAAGTGCCAACCCACCCGGCGCCGGCTATCCCAGCCCGACCACAAGAAGTCCAAGACTCAGGTGTCTGGCGGCCAGGGCGGGCGCGCCCCCTTCGACGAGATCATCATGGCCATTTGCAAGCTGATACTCGCCAACAGTCGGAAGCTGGCAGGCCTTGGAGCTGCGCGCTACCCATGGGTGCGAGATGGGCGCAGACCAGGGCACGATTGCAGCCGCGGTCGCGTCCAGAGAGGCACGCAACGGGGCGAGCAGAGAGATGAAGCGGCGCGCAGGCGCTGGAGAACAGGCGCCACAGAGAAAGTGCGGCCCCGCATCTACAGAGATCCACGGTAGCGCGAGAGCACGGAGCGACAAAAGCGGCGGCGGAGGAAGCGGATCCCTCGAGTCGCGCACGGGCGAAGATGCTCAAGACAGACATGCGCACCTTCTGGTGCGGGAAGCTGTCGAGAGCGGAGCTGCCCTCGGTTGCTCGAGCGGCCCAGTACTTCCGGGCCAGAGCGCATCGCAAAGTGGAGGGCCAGAAGGACAAGGCCTCCTTCCTGTTCAAGATGGACTTGCATCGGGAGCTGGGCTCGGTGATTGGCCCGACGGTCGAGGCGCTGGCGGCGGTGGAGGGGTGCCCCTTCGAAGTATCTCGATCGGCAGCCTTCGGCGCCCTCGGCGCAGGACAGTGGAGTGTAGACAGCAGCCGCAGCGTAGACAGCAGTCGCACGCTGCTTGATCTTAGATCCAAAATGACGGCAAGTAGCGTTCGCTTAGCGTCACTCGTAGCATCTGCAAGTATAACAGATGAACGAATGGCTCGGGCAGCTAGCAGGCCCCCAGCTAGTCTTCCAGAAGGGCTCGCAGCTGCTAGCGCTCCTGGCACTCCTGTAATTAATTTGCATTCGAATCGGGGCAGAGACGACCGACACCCTGGGGGGGAGGAGGCGCGGGGGGGGCTCTGGTGGGCGGGGGGAAAGGAGGTCTGCATACCTATGAATGCGCCCGTTGGCCAGTGCAGTGTTTGTTGTGAGCATCAGAGGGGCTCGCAGCGCGAGACGTCTGGTTTCGAAGGAACCCTTTTCAGAGTTCTGTCAAGTTTTTGTCGAGCTTCGCGGCCGGTGGCTTAACGTGGAATCTACGAGGCTTGGCTCTGCTCTGCTCTCCTCCTCCTCCTCCTCCTCCTGCTCCTCCTCCTTTCTCCTCCTCTCCTCCTCCCCCCTCCTTGTCTCCTCCTCCAGCTCCTCCTCCTCCTCCTCCTCCTCTCCTCCTGCCTCCTCCTCCTCCCCCCTCCTCGATCCTCTCTCCTCCTCCTCTCCCCCCTCCTCTCTCTCTCCTCCCTCTCCTCCTCTCCTCCTCCTCTCGCTGTCTCTCTCAGAACGTCTCTGCCCCTCGCCCTGCTCCTCCGCCCGCCCCCCCCCCCCCCGCGCCGCAGCAGCCCTCCCGCCGCCCGCCGCTGGGGCAGAGGCCGCTCTCCGCCGCGCGGCACGGGAGGCCCGACGCCTCGCGCGCGCGGCCCCGAGCACCTGCGGGAGGGCAGTCGGCATCGCCCGGACGTGGTTATAGATATATACATATATATATATATATATATATATACATATATGCATCTATATATATATATATATATATACATATACATACATATACATACATACATACATACATACATATACATACATACATACATACATACATACATACACACACAGACAGACAGACAGACAGACAGACAGACAGACAGGACAGACAGACATACATACATACATACATACATCTCTTATAAAGGGAACAACGATTCCCGTCCATACGATTGGCGATTGGGGAGCCACGAAGCGACGACAATCCTAGGGATGCGCCCCCAGAAGCGAACGTGATACCGAAGGGTGGCATCGAGGCGATGCCAAACACAGGGTTAGGGATGCGCTTCAGAATTGACTCCCATCCCCAAGATTGACGAGCCAAGAAACGACGACAGCCTTCGGGACGGGATGCGCCCCCAGAAACGGACGGAAGCCCTGAAATCGGCATCGAGACGAGGCGATGCCAAGCAAAGGGACAGGGATGTGCTTCAGACTGGTTAGTTATTGTCGGCGAAGCCAGCGCCGGGAAATCGGGAGCATCCCGGATCATTGCCAGGAGAAAGCAGCCCTCACGGATTCAACAGTGCGGGGCGAAGGGGCGTCCGAGCGACAGCAAGATCGGAGGGCATCACAGACCTGTTGCCGCCTCAAACTTCTTTGCGCTGGACGCGCAGAATCCCCCCTAAGAGGTGCAATTGTTCAGCAGGTCTCGGGCGACGAGATGCACACGCATCCCACTGCTCCCCGGCCAGGCCCAGGCTGAACCTGGGCCCGGGAACCGTGTGTACGCCATCCTGGCCGAGCCATGCGGGCGTGGCGCGCGGAGAGGCGCCAGGGACGGCGCCGGTGGCGCCGCCGGGGGGGTCCACTGCGGATCCGGGAAATCCGCGCGGACCTCCGAGTTGTCCTGTTTGTGCCATTCTCCGTTCCCCTAAAGGGGGGGGGGGACATGCACAGGGAGGAGGCATCGACCCCCCAATCGCCAGTTGATCGTCGATGGGGGCCCGACAGCGCCAGCCTGCCCAGGAACGCGCGGATTCATTATCGGGGGCCTATCGCCGACCTGTCGTGAAGGTCTCGCCGATTCCAGGTCGATTTTGTCCCGCTACGCCAATTACCCTTCTCGTTGCCCCGCAGGGCGGGGGGCCAGAGCTTCGGGGGACCGGAATTGGAGCAGACACGATGCAAAGTCCAGCAGCATGTCTTGTTCCTGCTGAACCGGGTTCGTTGTCAGCGTCGCCGCGGTCGTTGTCTATTTGAGACGAAAGCTCGCCTGCCTGACAGCGGCCGCTGTCGGTTTTGGACAACATTTGCTGTTGGGCATCGTACCCATGTGTTCCATTCCCACTTCGGGCGTCCGAAGATTTCAGCGCTTCAATTGGAGGCGGCAGGAGATCGAGGTGAGAAGATGCCCTCCTGCTCATCCTGCTCATGCCTTGTAGATCAAATAACAGAGGCTCAAGGCAACATAATGTCTTTTAGGGCCACGCGCAGTTCTTGGATCGGTGCTGGGCCCCCTGGCGGCGCCGTCCTGGCGAGCTCGGGGGGGTTGGCGCAGATCCGAGAAATCCGCGTGGACCTCCGAGAAAGTATGTTTATGCCGTTCTTTGTTCCTCTATCCTCCTCCTCCTTCCGCCCCTTCCTCGCTCCTGGATTTCTCCTTGGAATTTCACGACCATCCTGTGGCCTGAGGTTCTCCAAGTCGTTTCCATACCAGGTCCTTTTTGAGAATGTGCACACTTCTCCCTCACCATCTGCACACCTGCGACGATTGAGCACGACCGAGCGTCATCAGCCTGTGTCCGACTGACCGGCCCATCCCTCGTTCCTTAAATTCATCTCCCTCCCCCGCATCCTCTCCCTCTTGGAAGGGCGAGGAGGGGCAGAGGTACAGGCGGCCCGGGCCAGCAGCTCGACCCTGCCAGATCAAGGGTACCCTCGTGTCGTGTGCCTTGCGACCCATGCCTCCTGCACCTCTGTGGCAACGTGGCCCTCGGAAGGGTCGTCGTCCTCCTCCTCCTCCTCCTCCTCCTCCTCCTCCGTGTCTTCTCGCGTGTCCTCTCCAAGCAAGTCCGATTGTAGTAGGGGATGTGGGGATTTGGGAGCGGGCCTCGGTGGGCGAAACCGCACGGGAAGGGCAAAAAGGGACTCAAGGCTTCCCAGATGGGCTTGGAGTAGATACTTTAAGGGTAGCTCTTTGGGAGATGTCATAGAGGATCGGGAATATAGCCTGCGCGCCGCTGCCTTTGGCTCAAGGCACGCGCGCCCTATTTGCCCGGACACTTACCTTAGTGTTCGCTATGTGCTGGAAAGATCACTACATCGATCTTATCTTATCCTATCCATCCACTCCCCATATCGTATTCCTTCGACATGGAATTGGATGCTATATGAGATGCCTGAGTCATTTCAGACTTGGTAGCGTAGCTGGCCGCACTCTCGTGCGGTCAGCTATTGCTCTTCTTATCCTCACGCTATCCGGCACGATCTTCGTGACCAATTTCCACCCTGCGCCACCACTCCAACTAAATTTACGAAGATCAATTCAAGAGCAAGAAGCAACACGAGAGGTACGACGTCTAGACAACATTGGTACCAGATACGCTTCATCACTGCGCTACTACCAACCGCTCGGCAACGAGCCAAAAGCGCAGCACTTGAAGCATAGGCGGGGAGACCCGCAAGATAAAGCGCCTCGTACACTTGACAAGGCGCTACAAGCCCTACCCCAGCGCGGCAACGCGCCTGATAACCACCCATATATTCACAGCCTTGGGTTGGTTATCTTCGCCATCATATGGTTTGCGCTGGGGGGCAGCAATCGGACACATGCGCCGAGGAGACAATAGCACAGATGGGCAAACACATGGCCCATACTGGGACCCTCGAGGCAACGTACCTTTCCGCGAATACGTTTATGAGGTCAACGCGCGGCTTAACGTCACAAGCGGACGCATGACGCCACAAGCCCAAGCAGCCGCCATACAACGCGGCCTGGGCGGCCTAGCGAGGACACTCGCCATGAGGGTACCACCTGACATCATAAACAATGGTGCGGACATTTATGGTGTCCACACCGACCCAGTAACCTATATTATGTTTCTCCTAAGCATGAAGTTCGAACGCTTGGAAGATGAACGCCAGCTCACTTCAGGCACTCAACTCATCGTCTTCCACGTGCTTCACGGAGAACGAATCGATGTAACCTTTACTCGGTTCGAAATGGTCCGTATTGAGGCGCAGTGGGTGTGTTTTGACCTTCCCAACTTCCAACTGCTCACGACTATCCTGTTCCGCGCCCTAGGCGTTGGCAACCAGCGAGCCATGCAACTCTCACAGCCACTCAACCACCAAATGCCCCGAACACAACAGCAGCATGACGAACTGCGTGAGAGGATGCGCTCTATAGGCCATTTGTCAGAACGGGCTCCCGGCAACATAGGATCAGTGTTTGGAAGGGGAAGGGGGACTGGCAGTGGCAACTTCTATATTATCTTAACCACTGAAGCTCAGCCTGGCAGCGGGCCCTCAAACATATGGGCCGACGATCCTGGAGAATCTACTGCCCTACTAGCAGGGGGCCGATCACAACCGAGCTGGGCAACCAGCCCTCCTCCTAGAGAGCCTCAACCCAACCGTTCCCCATGGGGCGAAGCGAATCCCCGAAACGACGGGATATCCACCTACTTAGGTAACGACGATTTCGACTCCGGCACCGACGCCGACGCTATATTATCAGATGGTATCGAACCCCTAGATTGGCCAGATATCATGCAAATGGAAGGTGACAATCAGCGTGCTGAACACCTTCTCAGGTTATTACAGCAGGCAAAGCGTAGGTGGAGGAGGTTTACACGAAAACCGGCGCGTCGTGTTAGGAGGGGGATACGGAGGAGCTGCAAAGGAAAAGGTAAGGGCAAACGGGGTCGCCGAAGGTTGAACGGACGAGGCATCGCGGCTTTCCTCCAGAGGCTTTCAGATGATCAGTATGATGAGATATTTTTCGGGGGAAAAGGCCGCGGAAAAGGCCGCGGGGAAACCTCTGGCAAAGGTAAGGGCAGGCGGGGAAGCCCGCGAGGTAGGGACTGCCAGATCCTGAAGTGCCATGAGTGTGATAGTACCGATCATGTTGTAAAAGACTGTCCAGCGCAGGGAAATGGAAAAGGGTAGATCGACCGCAGTCCATTTAGGCTCAAGTGAACCGTCTATTGAATATCTGAGCCTCCAAGACGTTGAGGCTGTGGAACATATATTTTTCACTTGGGCTAGCAGTATGGACAATTTGGATGAGCTCGAGGCGTGCGGCCATGGGCTTTACGCGCACTACCTCGAGTACCTCCGCAGGTTTGTTATCGGAAATATCGAGCTTACGCCTGTGGAGAACGGAACGCTGGGAAACCAGCCCCTTTCTTTCTTCGACTGGATGTTCGGTAACCCAGGCAACATCATGGCCTACGAGAGCAGCGACGAGGAAGTCACTGTTGCGGCCTCGCCGTCGGAGGTAGACCACAACCTTCGACGTCAACCCGACCTCATGCCTGGAAACAGGCCAACTCCAGTATATCCTCCAAATTTGGTGATCTGATGATAGTAGAGGTTCAAGCATTCACCGTGGGTGTGCCAGGAAGCCCTCACGTACCACCTTGCATGCTCGCGCCAGGCGAGTACGGACCGCACACGATTCTGCAGACTCCCATGCAGATGCACGCTGCACTGGTCGTAGCATATCCCGAGAGTCAAGAGAGTGTCGAGAGTGGCCACATGATGCTACAAGACACCGATGCCTGTGACGACTCGGAGTTATTGTTAGCGGCCCTTACTCTCATCGACAGCTTGCACCCCGAGGACGCGCAGCGACATGTGTGGTAAAGTACTTGGTATTCTAGAGGGAGATGGCGCCAAGCCCTTGAAAGGGCCATCCCCATGCGTGGACAGGCGCCCCCTCCGCCGGGATGGGGTCTCCAGGCGGCGGGGCTACAGCCCAACCACACGGCCATGCGACATGTTATCGGGCAGCCTTCATATGACTATGATCAGCTCGAGGCGCACGCTATGCTCGGTAACGGGCCTGAGCCGACTACCGCACCGCCGACTCCGGGACAGCCAAGCGATGCTCAGACGCTTGTACAGCAGGGGAACCCGCCCGTCCCGGCTGGGCCAATGACCATTGTCATTGGCAACCCGATGTCAGAAGTTGAAGAAGATGATGGATGTGGAATGTGCGAGGACGAGACCACCATCCTCATGATGATGGAAGTCAATGGTAAGGACGAGGAGGTGGACTATGACCCAGACAGTCCTGACGCACCACCACCCGCACAAGAGCAAATTGTGCCATACCCCAGTCAGCAGGGAGACCTGCCTTCCCAAGATGCGCCGCCTGCGGCCCCGCAGGAACCCCCGCCGGCTCCTGCTCAGGCTACGTCGGCGGCATCATCTGATGAACATGCCAGGAGGTCTCGTTCGCATCCACGCCTTAGGGGCGACCCTCACCCTCAAGCACGGCTCCCACGCAGCCCCATCAGAGCATGCCTCTCGACGAGGGGGTCAGCTGCTCGCCTACAACGACCCCAGGCGTCAAACGGGTGAGCACTCTGCCTTTGGAAAGGGCAACCCAGCCTACAGGGGCGCCCAAGGCAGGTCCACACGGGGCGGCTATCATGTCGCGACGAACGTTCGACGTCCTGAGATAGAGGCAGCGCGGAAACAGTTGCGGACCATCATTGAGGAGCGCAAGCGCTACAGGCCAGACGCGGTCTGCGGCCCGTGCTCACAGCCATTCCAGGAACACAGACCTGGGCGCCCTGTAGGTCTCAATGAGGTCTTAAGCCCGAACAGAGGCCGCACTCCTGCAAAGGAGGGTCATCCACCGTTGGTCCCTCTGACCCAAGCAGAGATCGACGAGGTCAATCGTCGTCTCGGAACCACGGCTCACAGGAGCTCTACGGCCGAGGAGGTCCAACCTCCGCGGGGACTTGAGCCTATGACCCAGGAAGAGAAAGATGCGCTCAATCGCCTTCCTGGAATGCGGGGAAGCCCGCCTGGCGTCTCCAGTCAGGCCCAACAGCAAGAGATGATGGATAACGATGAACAGGAGGTTCAGCGAGCCGCAGCAGAAACGGAGCGCAAGCGAGTGGCAGAAGCGCGCGCCCGCGAGGCAACTCGCCGAATGCTGCTGGAGTCACGAGGGGGGGCAAGGAAGCCCCCACTCCAACCGAAGGCCAAAAGCGAAACACGTGCACCTAGGACGCCTTCGGGGGAAAGACAGAAAGCGTCGACCCGCTCAGAGGAGCTCGGGTTCGATGTGCAGATGGGGAGGCCCCTTTCTGAAATGCCGAAGTCACCGACTCGTGCAGCTCCTGCGCAGAGACCCGACCCTAGGCAACAACCTCAGGGCTCCGTGGAGATCCGCAGACGACAGCCTAGCCGTAGCGGCTCTATCGCCGGCAAGGCCAAGGCATTCGAGCGTGCAGGGATTACCCCTACGCCGGCCTCGCCCGCGGCGGCACGCCCCAAGAAGTCTGAGGAAGGTGCCTTGTCTAGGGGTACCTGGGCGCCTGAGATCAGGAGCAGCGCCAGCCGAGAGACGCCGCGGGGAAGCCCGCCAGGCGCTGCAGCCGCAGCATCCTCATCCTCAGGAGCCGCAGACTCATCGGCGACAGAGGCTCCTTTGCGGGGAAACCCGCCAGAGGATAAGCTGCACCACCCAGGGGATACTTCCTTTACTAGCGGGAGTCAGGCGTTAATCAATGATTGACGTGCTCTGCGGAATCTTCCACCGATACGCTCGGTTGATGAGGCGTTCGTGGAGAGCTGCAGGCAGAAAAATATTGTTCCGAGTCGTAATCATACACTCAAGCAGCTTAGTAAATGCTTCGGCAGGATCTGCAGACACGCGCCTGACAGACCACACAATCCAGTGTGGAGCCTTGAGACGTTCGACGATCATGATGGATGGATCAATCTCTATGAGCTCGTACACGAGCTTCCGCGGCACAACGGACGTACGAGACAGGACGGGTACAACCCGAGAATGGATGAGGCCAAGATCATCGCCGAGACCTTCTACAAAAGAACGGTTGACCAGATGCCTGCCATCATGATGGCGATCGTCCACATCCGCGAGGCGGACGGTGAGGAGAAGCAGCGTCTGCAGTTCAAGGTCCTGGTGCGAGATTCTGGCACGTCCGATATATTCATCCGTGCCTCGCAAGGGCACTCGTGGACGCTCAAGGCTCCTTGGTCGTTGTACAAGTACATTGTACTGCACGACAATCCTGCCGGGAGACCGGCCCCATACCCCGAGGTTGCCATGCACGGCGCACGGCGGGCAGCTTTCGAGGGCATCATGTGGCATGGCCTTTCCTGTCGCAAAGAACACAACACCAAGAAGAAAGGGACTGGCCGATCACGCATCCACTTTGTCCCGACGCTTCGTCGTCGCGGCGTGCAGAGTGGATGGGACCCCGATTCCGAGATCGTCATCTTTGTGGACTGGCACCAAGCCCTGAAGGACGGGATCGACTTTTGCTGGTCCTACAATGGGGTTCTCTTATCAGAAGGACAAAAACGGCATTATTGAGCCGTATTACATTACATACGTGGAGGAACTCTCCACAGGGAAGCAATGGCGGAACCCAGAATATATGGGCAGTCGCCGTGCACGCGTTCCCACTGCCATAATGACGGCACCGAACAGGTGGAAAAGTGCAGGCAGTGCTAGTATTATGCACAGGTGGTCTCTTGACCGAGATGCGAATGAGCCTCATACGGTTTATGGTCAAAGAGAGGTAGGGGACCATTACAGCCCAACAGTGCTGGGAAACCAGCCCGAAATCCACCAGATCCTCATGATCAACGAGAGCAAGGCAGGAAGCGCGGCTCCAAGCCGTGCTCCAAGACAAGGGCCTAGTGCCATATCTTGGCAGGTCCTCAGCACCTCGGATCTGGATCAGATCGCGGCTGCTCTAAATCTTGAGCAAGCGGAACAGCTAGCGGACAGACTGTGCCAGCAAGATCCCTGGGCCGCAGGTCAGGGGGCGATGTCCGCCATGGTGACACGCAACCGCCAGGCCGTGCAGGGAAACCTGCCCGTTAATGGACTCATAAACGACATGCCCGAACCGCAGTGAGACCCGCAAGCGTTCGGCCGCATCTTCGGAGAGCCTGCTCGATTCGAGCAGATGCCAGGGAGCCCCTCACATAGCATGCACACCCCGAGGGGCATGACCCCAGTGGCGACACCACCAGCACAGTCTCCGTTTGGGACTCCTGGTCGATCTGCCACGAATGGCACTCTCATGGAGCGGAGTGCCGCGGCCAGAGCTGAGCATGGCGCAGCTCTTTTGAGCCTGATGCCACCGGGCACGCCAACGAGTCTGAAGGGAAACCTGCCTGGTACTCCAGTACATCACCGACCTTCAGCTGGCCAAAACACTGCTGCTGGAGTGCCCGATGATTACCGCGCAAGGGTGGCAGCTGCGGCACAACAGGTGCAGAGTCACAACCTGCCCCACCCGAGCGGTCAGAGGTGGAGGCCAGCCTGGTCCTGGGAGCCAGAGGGTCCGAATCCACTTGACCCTGCTCGGCAACGAGCCTTTATCCCGGCCTTCAATGCTCATCCGAGCATGGCTCAGGGCCAGAGGCCAGCGCCAGCACCAATGGATCCGCCTCTGTACCCAGACGGGCCTAGAGCCCCGAACAGATTTGTTCGCGAGACTGCGGATCAGTTTCATAGCCTCACGAATGCGCGCTGCAGTGATCAGTCCATGCACGGCTTTCATGCCTGCACCGACGACGCCAGAGGTGGCCGTCCAGTGGTACGGCCCATTCGATATCATCAGGCAGTAGGGGAGTACCAGACTACATCAGGCAGACGTAGGCAGGCGCAGGCAGGCAGGTGCAGGCAGGCGGTGTTTTAGGCGCAGGCAGGCGGTGCAGAGTGCACGTGACCAAGCACGCGCAGCCGCGCTTGAAGTCGCGAGGAACAGAGGCTCACCCATGCGAGGAAACTCGCCGGCCGTGTCGCCCGCAGCCTCCACAGCGGCAGCTCCTCCAGCAGTGGTCGCCGTAGCGCCGGAGGTACTGGCCCCCGCAGGAGATCCTCCAGCTGCTTTCCTGGGCTCCGAAACAGTCCTGGAGCGGCAGCGGCGGGTGTGCCCTAGGGCAGCAGACGTGGAAATCTATACTGGGATGGAAGACACCTGCGCGGCATGCCTCGAGGAGTTTCTGCCGAGGGAGAACATCTACCGCTTGAGGTGCAACCATCTGTTCCACGAGGAGTGCTGGAACTCGAACGTGGTGGGCCATGTTGCGAATCAGCGAGAAGGAGATCCTCAGCAACCAGTATGTGATATCTGCCGAGCGCCAGGCATCATAGCGTCATCGTTCCCATGGACCGGCTCTGTCACTCAGGCCCCCGAACAGGCAGCGAGGGAGCTGCGACAGTTGAGGGGCATGGTGGAGGAAATCACAGCCGGCATGCTGGACAGGCAGACAGCACAGCCCCAACAGCGGGGAAACCCGCTGGAGGAGGTGAGGGCGCCGATGGAGACGGAATACTTCGACCAGCTTATCCCGATGGCGGCGCCACAGCCGGGAAACTTGCCTAATGCCCCACCTGTGCCGATCCTTCCGACTCATTACGAGCCTGGAGTCGGGCAGGTGGCTCCTCCGATGTCACCCCAAGGTGGGGGTGGGGCCGAGCTGCCGCTAGACCCTGAACAGCTGCGAGAACTGCGTGTTCGCCTTTTTCAGACCCAAATGGACAATGCACACACCGCGTTCATGCTGGACGCCGATAATCCTGAGAGCGAGTCGTTTGACCTCTCAGACTCTTCAGTGGCGACAGCGGCAACAGCAGTCAGGGCCGTCGAACTCTCAGCCGCGAACAATGAGTTCGACGAGTGGTTGCAGTACACGGACCACCTTACGAGTGAGGGATTACAGGACATCGCCCTTCATTCGTACTTGACGCTGACGCGGCGCACTACCCGCGAACAGTACACGAGCATACGTGATGAGTATGCCAACTGGCGGGAGGAACAGGGCGCTCAAGCCCAGAACGTGTCGCACTTCCAGTACATCGACCTGGCACGCATGGCCGCAGGAAGGCCAGATGCCAGCACGACGCGGGGAGACCCGCCAAGAAGTACGACCGAGATGCGGGGAAACCCGCCAGACAGCGCAGCCGGCACGTCAGAGACAGTGCACATCAAGCCGCCGAGTGAGACATTTCTTGAGGATGGTGGAAATTCAATCCTCATAGACGTGGGCTCGAAGATTAACATAATGGGAGAAAATGCGAGCCGCAAGTTCGCCCAGGCTGCTGAGGCACATAATCGTCCTTGTACGGTTGAACCTCGTTCTCGATTGAACATCAACGGGGTAGGCGAGGGGTCGGCCCCAGCTGATACCGCGGGCACCTTCAGCATTGCCTGCGAGTGCCAGGGCTCGACCCAGCTCGACTCGTACAAGACTAATATTGTGTGTGGCTGTGGCAAGGACCTGCCAGCTATCCTGGGCCTCGACAGTACGCAGGACAAGCGCACTATCATTGCGCTCGAACGAGGCCAGGAGAAGCTGATATTCCCTGGGAAGGGACAGGTCAAGATGGAACTCCCCGAGGGCTCCCAGATCATGCCGACAACGAAACTGCCATCAGGACATATGTCAATCAGGTGTGATCGATTTGGAGCCGCGGGGCAACCCGCCTCGAGTACAAGTACAACATCGTTCCAGACGGTGCTGACAGGCGAGCCATCCCCCGCGCAAGAGCGCCAACAACTGCTGGGAAACCTGCCTCAAGGGTTGCTCGCGATACTCGCCAAGGCGACAATGAGAAGCGTCAGCATCGACGATCTGGAGACGTTCGATTGCTTCGTAGCCAGGACACTGGCCCAGCATGGCGGACTTGTACCCATGGATGCTGCACGGTCACGCCGGAAGATAGTGATGGGACACACGAATCATGAGCTGCAGACGGTCAACGACGCAAGGTCGAAAGGCTTCTTGAAGCAGCTGGTGGATAATCCATCCCTGCTGGCCAGGTTTGCGGAGCAATCCGCCTCTGAGGCTACCGCGCGCTGCAGTGCAGAGCTCCAGCATTTGAGGGAAGCTCAGATGCTGGCAGATGTTGCAGGCTCATCTTCTTGATCATGAAGATGGCAGGGCGACGCTGCCCCCTCGTCGCCTTGCCTGATAGCCGAGAGGCCAGGGGGTAACAAGGACAGCGGGGCAACCTGCCACAGTAAAAGAGCTTTCGTTATCGAAGATACGATAGAAGCATGCGCTGACCTCCGCACCCGAGGATATACCTGTGATCGCATTTCCCACAATGAGCTCACGACAACTGTGGGCACAGAGTATCTGGGTGCGGTGATCAGTGGAGATTATACTCTAATATGGGTTAGTACCCCGGGTGACTGGTACGCACGAACCCCAGGTAAAAGAGTAGCCCCACACTGGTCACGCATTCAGAACCTTCTGACGAAAGCCAAGAAGCTCCGCATGCAAATTATAGCGTTTGGCCCCCCAGGATACGTTTGGAAGTTATCTCCAATACGTGATACTCTGGAATATCTTAAGTTGACATTAGTACGGATGCGGTTGTGTGATTTCGGCATTAGGTTTAATATGCAAGACAATACACCGAGTGGCACCTGTATGCAGGTAGCCACATCGATACCGATTAGCTCTAAGTTGTGGGCATGTACGTGCAAACTGGCGATACCACAACATGTCTTGGATTGGCACGGCCAAACGGTACGACATGCTGAATGGGGAGCCCAGACACGCATCACACTTATCCGTCACCTCAACGACAGAATCCTGGGAAGCAACACTACGCACGGAAACGTGCCTATATACTTCAATACCTACACACGTACGGATCACAACATACATCACTATGTGACGACCAACAAAGGAGAACCGAAATGGTCTGAGGTCATCCAACGTGCAACGATTAACCTGGATACCAACGCGGTTATTCAGGATATCGCAGTAGCCGATCAACCAACGGGATATGATTGGCATGCACCACTACCTGCAGGGGTTGCCAACATCAGTACACGGATGTACTGGCAGCCCGAGGAACCGGTCATGCTCGGAAACGAGCTTACTCAATCACCACAGAAACGTAGACGCGTCATCATAGATGACACCGTTCTTCTCCCCTCCCGACTCTGGCGATCGACGCAGGTACCAACTCATCAACGACGATGGGCGCGCAGACCGGTGAACAGGACGAGCAAGTCTTACCCGCGGAGTCGCGTATCAAACAGAAGGAAAGGCTCAAAGCCGAAAAGGAGGCAGGCATCAAGCCTCGCCGCATCAAAAAGCACGTCGAAGATGAAAACGATGATTGCGGTGACGACTTGTCGGGACTCGGACAGGATCTTATGGCGACCTGGAGCACTGACGTCCCTGTCGAGCTGATCAGCTCAGATGAGGAAGATGACCTGTTCCTTACCCCCCCCACATCTATGCCCGACACACACGCGGACATATACAGCATAGTGGCTACTCTACGTTATGGTCACAACAAGTGCGTGGATATGTTGGAGCTTTGTGGAGGCGAGGGTGGCATTTCAGAGCTTGCCTTCTCAAGGAGGATCTCCTCAGGAGGCAACTTAGACAAGACCACGCGTGTCGACCTGGGAGATCCTTCGGTGCAGCGAGCTGTAGACCATTATCATTCGCAGTATGCTACGCACGAGTGGCCATACTACAGCCCAACTGCCGCACCACAGGACCACCATCCTACTACAACTACAAAGCCAACTATAACACTTGGGAACAGCATCATAAAGAAGATTTGCCACGCATAATTTATTGTGGTAAAATTGCTGTTACTCAGGATAACGCACGGAGGTGGTTTATACGCGAACAACCCACAGGAACATGGGTGGATGATATTCCTCCATGGAAAGGACTTGCCGACCAATCACATATCACGACCGTACGCATCGACCAATGTGCGACGGGACCTAAAGATACGGCTGGTGACTATATCAAGAAGCTACAAATATCACCAGCAACGACGAGGCAATTCTTAAACCTCTTGAGCGACTCAAGTGCAACGGTCAGCATGTGCATACACAGCCGTGCAACAGGGAGCTTTCACTGGCACACAAATACACTCGACGACTGCAGTCTGCCTTTGTGGAAGCCGTCTATCTGGCGAAAGCCATCGACAACACGCGCGGAGACGCGCCTACACGAACTGCGCATGCCTATCCGGCTGACCTCCTTGATCAAGCTGAACCAGGAGAGGGCATGAGACGCATCGGCGATCGTATCATCCCAAAAGTAGCTACATGCCCAGCATGCATCGACAATGTCCGAAAGGACAGTCCCATCCACAACAGAGATCCTACATAGTGTAAGTATCATGGCTCTATCTCTGTATACTGGCCATGCCCTGCATGCCAAAGGGATCTTACGAGACGCAAAGGTGTTAAGAACCACCTCGACACGGAGCCCGGCAAATTTCGTTTTGCCGAGCCGTTCAAATTCCCAGATGATCATGATCCCGAGGGCCGTAATGCGCCAGCTTGGTGGAGACCCTCACCCAAGCCTGGGGAGGGCCAAGCTTCGGCATCGGGTGGCCGTCAGGGCGCTCGCGCCAGGCCACCGCGACCACGAGCCTTTGGGAGCGCTGATCCTACATTTGGCAGCCAGCAGTTACGACATACTGCGAGACGCGCCCGAGCGTGGAAACACGCCCTCCGCGTCTTCGGGCGAGCCGCCACAAGTAGCGGCCCGCCGTGGTCGCCTACAAGGCGTACCTCCACCACCAGATGCAGTTGATGAAGGAGACCGACTGCGGAGAGCTACGAGGAACCCTCTTGCCTCAACCGGCTCGGGGGCTCCACGACTGCCCGACTGGACGAGATCTGACATCCAACACAGTCTGCAGAATCTCCGTAGTCACGAACCTCACGTAGTCAAATAGGAACTCCGCAAACTGCACTTACGGTGGTATCACGCAAAGGAACCCAAGATGGGGCTGATCCTAGATAAAGTGGGACTGGACAGCGTTCGATTACATATGATCCAAGAAATCTGCGACACATGTCGGGAATGTAGAGCATGGGAACGTCCAGGTAATTCTACACTACCTTCCGTAAGCCTTCCTGGAAATTGGCTTGACGAAGGCGAAGTGGATCTCATGTTATACAAGAGACGGACCATATTTCATAGTATGGACCGATGCATCCGCTTGGCAGCAGGCCAAGAGATTCCTGATAGAGAACGCGACGCTATACTCGACGCCTACCACTACTGCTGGATTGCCTATCATGGACCCTTAACCTTGTATTCAGATGGAGAAGGTGCCCTCAACAATGAAACTGCCAAGGCCAGGATGGCGGACAAAGGTGCGACACTTCGTATTCGAGCGCCTGGCCAACGCGCGACCTCGATCGAGTCACGCAACGGCATTCTTAGGGGCACTCTCCATATGATGGAGGAAGAGTTGAACAGACACAACATCCCCATTGTATTTACTAGAGTATTGGCTGAGGGCACTTTCGCCACCAACCCTTTCACTTTGTACAACGGAGTATCGCCGTACCAAGCACACACTGGGCGACGGCCTTCTTTTCTGCCTGACCTCGACACCCTCGACTTCCCTAAGGGGCCCGCACGAGAACGCCGCGTGAGGGAAGTTAGCCTGGAAGCAATAACTCAAGCCACGGTGGTAGCTAAGACAAATCGTGCTCTCAGGGCTAAGACGGCCCCAGATGGTGCTCGCCTGTACTCAGCTGGGGACTTGGTCGATTATCACCGACCTACAGCCACTAAGGACGACCATGGAGGCTGGAATGGCCCGTTTCCCATGATCCGCAACGTGCCTGAACGAGGACACGTCGTCGCCAAGGCAGGATCGCGCGAGGTAATTGTAATGTACCCTGATGCTCGCCACACGCTATACATTGAATGCCTTCTTACCAGGGAACTTGGCATGGACAACGTGGCCATGCAAATTGTCCTTACATATGTGGCACATCTCGGCGCAGGGAAACCTGCCACAGTCTTTGGCTATATTCCATCCAGACTGCAAGGGGAGCCTCAATCTTTCCGACGACAGCAAGTTTCACCCGCGCGTACACTTTGCACTGCAGTATTTCGTGCGAAATTATTTCCGAGTTGAACGTGTAGTAGCCGTGAGATTGGCCAAGAGCGTGTCCAATCTACCTGCAGTAAAGTACGCCACCGGGTCTACACTGATCCACTACGACAACGATGTTAACCCAGCCTTCCACTATTATGAGTGTGTGGGCACCGGCCTGAACATCTCTCGAATCACTGGTAGCACTCACTCCAGACTCGTCCAGTGCCTGACGTCACAAGTTCCTTCCCTAGGATTTCATGACGACCTTGCTAAGTATCAGCACTCGGGCACAACGTCTGGAGAACACGACCAGCCTGGAGACAGGCCTCCTCCAGACACCCCAGGTGTTTCATCACCAAGTGAAGGGCGCCTGTTTACAATCTACGAAGAAAGCGAGGAACACGACATCGAGGCTATGATGGTGGAGGAGTGGTACGATGAGTTACGTATGGACCTTCATCCCACAACGGTTATCGACGACTATCTCTACTGCGTCCCAACAACCATGCTGCCCGACCAGTGCGTCTTGGTCTCGGCATCCGTGGACGATGAAGATACCGTAGTGTCGGAGATGCTCGGAGACGAGCCTGAACTACAAGAGCCCTGTCTTATCTCTCTATGCTCGACTACGCCTGACGAGGGCTATTCTCTTGACAGTGATGACAGTGGTCCCTATGTTGAGCTATGTTTCACGCCAGAAATGTCAAAGGTAGTGTTTGATCAGACCCAACTTGCACAGCTTGAAACAGACATGTTCGCAACGATGAGAGTATATGTATCATCTGCTGCTAAACGTGCTGTGGTAGTCAAGGAAGACGACCTACTTACCAAAGCCGATATAGCAGCACATCCTAAAGAGGTTAGTGAAGCCTTGCACACCGAACTCAAGATCTGGCTTGACAACCGATGCTTTGAGATGCATGACCTATCTAAAGCTTCCAACATCATGACATCCAGATATGTATACAAGGGGAAGTTTGTGAAGGCAGGCACCGAGAATGTTAAAACTATCCGTCTCAGACTTGTCCTCCGCGGATTCATGGACACGGAGGCTTTCGATGTAGAAACCTTTTCAGGAACTGCTCGAAGACAGTCCCAGAGGCTCATGGCAAGTGAGGCGGCATGTCGTCCAGAATGGATCTTAGCATCTATGGACATCGACAAAGCGTTCCTCAAAGGACTGACCTATGAGGAACTTGCTCATGCCACCGGCGAGGAAACTCGCATGGTTTGCTTCGCCCTTCCGCCAGGAAGTGCCCAGGTGCTTCGTACACTACCAGGCTTCTCTTCTTACGATGAAAGCCGACGCCGCCTCAGGTGCCTCAAGCCAGGAACGGGTACAAAGGACGCCCCAAGAGCGTTCTCCCTCAAGCTTCGTACGACTACACGAGCTATAGGCCTTACACCGACAAGTTACGATCCTGAGTTCGAATTCAACCAGGATCTGTTAACGGCAAAACATGTCGACGACATCAATATGACAGGCCTAGAGAAAAACGTAGATGACTATGTACAACGCGTCGAAAAGGTGTTTGGTAAGTGCAAGCTCAACAAACATTATTACACGAACTGCGCCGTTCGCTACACGAAGAATGAACAAGGGGATGTGATCATGGACCAGGACGAGTACATTAAACAACTACGTCCTATCACGCACCCTGAACTTACGGGAGCGGCGGCAGACGCCAAAGCGACCAAACTCATCACCGACATGTTCGTTAGCCTGCGAGGAGCTCTCGCCTATGCCTTTCTTACTCAAGTCTGGCTTATGGTGTATGTGGTCTCTCTCCAGAAGATCCAAGAGCCCACTAACTTACAAGTCAGACGACTGAATGCTGCGATGCGAAAGCTGATCAGCAGCCCGAAACGCACCACCCTCCCTCGGGTGAAACCGACGAACGAAGTAGACATACACAGTGATTCGGGGCATCGGAAGCTCACCGGGGAGGAGGACGATGAAACCAAGGGCCACGGCATTCGTGGGGCTAACGTATTACGGCGAGGAAACTCGCCTCAAGGCAAATCCGTCATTCACCTTTGCGACGGACTATGCAAATCACACCGACCGCAGGTGAGGTCCAGCTATGCCGCTGTTCTTGGTGAGTGTTGTCTTGGTGAGTGTTATCCCACGCCCATCACTCTCCACGAGCTCAAGGCTGGAGCACTGACTCCACGACAACTACGAGATATGCGTGAAGTTGGAGGCCTAGCTATCAAAGTATCCCTTACTATAGACGCTGAGTGTGTATACCAATCGCTATCCAGCAAAGATCTTAAGATACCGACGGAACGGACTTTGCTGGGACATATCAGCTGGATACGTGAGCTCATGGATATAGGCATAGTGCATAACGTACAGCGGTGTGACACTAGAGACATGACCGCAGATGGGCATACAAAGGGGGGTATCGATCGGGAGCTGCTTTTGGAAGTGATGTCAGGCACTCAGTCATTTAAGTATGACGTGAAACAGTTTGTTTCCTTTCGTGTCCCCGAGGACAGAAACAAGCCTAAGCCGAATCAGTTTTAGTCTGTCCTGGTTGCCCCCGCGGTCCAGTTTGCCAGCACGGGCGCCTAATACAGAGGCGCCCTCCTAGACGCTCGGAAACGAGCCATACTTTTCACGCTTGGCAGCGAGCCTGTTCAGATTGGTTCAGGCTCTTTGCCTTAATACCCCTTGTGCCTGGAGGGGAATAGCCTGTTTGGCTTACCTCTGGCCGGGCCGATAGCCCTTGTATATCCAAGGGGCTATCCTGCGTGTGCGTGGAAAGGTTTTGCGAGGAAACTCGCCGGCGAATAATTTCGCCCTTCAGTCTGGTGGTAGGCCAGACTGTGCGCACTGTTTCCCTTGCAAACAGTTCTGCGCGCGGCCTTTCTAGAGCCTAGCGGCTGCGCGGCTTTACTCTCCGTCTCCTCCCATCCCGACTTTAAGGTGGGAGATGTTATAGAGGATCGGGAGTATAGCCTGCGCGCCGCTGCCTTTGGCTCAAGGCACGCGCGCCCCATTTGCCTGGACACTTACCTTAGCGTTCGCTATGTGCTGGAAAGATCATTACATCGATCTTATCCTAACCTATCCATCCACTCCCCATATCGTATCCCTTCGACATGGAATTGGATGCTATATGAGATGCCAGCGTCATTTCAGACTTAGATGGCGTCAGAGGATCGCGCCGCACCGCCGATGCATCAGCGGCGTGGTTCGATGTGGGATCAGATTTTATCCTCGCAGACGTGGCTGGTACATCGCCGACGTCGCCGATGCATCGGCGATGCGGCGCGATCTTCCGACCCCATCTACTCCGACTCCATGTGGGGGGGCCTCTGCGAACGACCCTTTGCCTGCCCTGACGGCAGGGAGGAGGCACGTCAGGTTTGTGCCGTGTCGACGCGGCCGCGACCCCGCCGCGGGCGTTCAAGGTTGAGCGCCGCCAGTGGCCCCAAATCGGCCACCATGGGAGCAATATGGCGATCGAAGAGCCACCGATCGTTCAATATTTTAACGATCCATGCGATGTTCCATCTGGCGTTGTGCATTGCATGTAACAGTTGGCATTTGGTATGTTCACTTGCGCTGGCCCCCGTCCCACGGGGCGGTACCCAGCGTCATGGGGGCGTCAAGGGTGGTTTGCTCTCAGAGCGTCCCGTCCCTTGCACGCTTTATGTCCGGCTCCACAGTGTCCGTTGTATTTGCATGGCCGTTCGCATTGTCCCGTTTGTTTTTTTCCGCTCTTCTTTTCGTCCCTCTCCTCGCCCCTCAGCGATTCGATAGCCTTCGCGGCACTTCGTGTTTGCCCGTTTGGCCTGGCATCCTCTGCTGGCCGCTGCCCGCGACCTGGTTTTTGTTGGGGGGAGGGGGGCCCTGCCGCGGGGTGGCGGTGCGCCGCCTGTGCAAAGCCGCGCCGCTACCTGAGAAATCACATGATGGGCCCCCCTTTACAAGATTGTCCGCACGCCCAAGTTGAGCCGCATGAGGGTCCTGCACGAATCGCGAGGTGGCCTGGAGCGATGGCGCGATTCCCGCTCGGCCCCTTCGCTGGATGGGCGGCTTTGTCTTTACCCGTTGGGCTCGTGACGGCCTTCTGTGCGAGCACCTCCTCTGGCAATGCTCTGGGTACGCGGTCTACGCACGCACGAGCTGTTCTTCCTCTTGGGGTCTTCTTCCAGCTCTCTCTCTCTCTCTCTCTCTTCTTTCCCTCCCCCTCCTAGCTGCTGTGGTGCGGGTCAGTTAAGTGGCCGGTTGGGCCATGAGGCTCCCGCCCTACGACGCCGCGGTCTCTTTCCCCGGCCCGCGTCCTCCGCCGTTGTGCTCCTCCCTCCTGTTGCACGCATCCTCGACGACGGGCTGCGTGTGGGGCCGCGGGCATCAGGCTTGTTCTGCGCTGTCGTTTGGGGGACGACGTGTAGTGGCAGTGCGTGTCCTCTTCATTTTGAGGCGTAATAGCGCATGAGGGGAGCTGCGTGTCATTGGAAAATAGATCAAGCGATCCACGCGGTGTCAGAAGCCAACACCGAAGTCCTCACGACACGAAACTGCCGTGACCGCTTCGAGCCACAGACCGGGGCAGCCCTCAGCAGCAGCAGCGGGCGGAGCGGGAGGCGGGAAGCCGGCCCGCGCCTGGCCCAGCAGCCCACGCAGGCGGGAGCAGCCGCAGCCAGCCGGCGGCGGCGGCAGCGGCTGCGGCTACTCCGCTGTCCGCGTCGTCGCGCGGCTTCCCGTGTGATCTAAGGCGCGCCTTCGGCGCACCAGGAGGAAGGAGGAGGAGGAGGAGGAGGAGGAGGAGGACAGGAGGAGGACAGGAGGAGGACCAAGGATGAGGCAAGAGGAGGAGGAGGAGGAGGAGGAGGAGGAGGAGGAGGAGGAGGCAAGAGGAGGCGGAGAAGGAGGAGGCGGAGGAGGAAGAGATGGAGGAGCGGTGCCATGCTTAATTCTGTTCTATGCCTGCTGCGGCTCGGATATCTTTCTGACTGTGTTGACTGCTCTGAACGAGGAGGAGGAGGAGGAGGCGAATGAAGATGGGAGGCGAGTGAGCAACAGGTGTAACAAGAGGAGGAAGGGGGGGAGAATAATAAGGAAAAGGAGGACGGAAAGAAGGGGCGGGGGCACATCCCCCTCCCTGTCCTCGTCCTCGCCATCCCTGCCTTCGGCTTTCAAATTGGGCTGGAGCAGACGTCGGTGGGTCCCGCTGCATCGGCGATGCACTGGCGACGAGGCGCAATTTGGAGCCCGATTTATCCGTCCCGACGCCGCTGTTGCATCAGCGATGCGGTGTGATCTTCACGCACACACATACACAGAAACCACGCTTGGACGGCGCATCGGCAAGAAACCACTTGATACGAAGGCCAAATGAAAATAGACGACAATGCAAGCGCGCCGGTGCACAGACACTGCACACACACACACACACACACTTTAATGCTGGGTTGCGGACGACAGTACATTCTGCAAAGCACGCAACGGGGAAGGGGGAGGGAGGGAACAGACGGGGAGGGGAGAGAAAGGAGGGGGGAAGGAAGGTTAAGTCAGAATCACAACGGTTGGCAAACTCGCGCAACTACAGCATCCCAATCCGCAGAAGACAACTGCAGCAGTAATTGTAAGTCGTCTGGGCTGCTTTGCGCTACTTTCAGGGCGCGAACGCGCATACAATTTCCGCACTAGTCGGTCGGGGGCACCCTCCCTTTCAAAGAATAGTCAGCATGGGTAAAATGCTGTGCAATTGCAAACTTGCTGCGGCCGCAGTGACGAGGCCTCAAACATTGACCCAGACATCCAACGTCACGATGTTGATTCTGGCGTGGGTTTCCCAGGCCTTCGACCGCTTATTCAATCGCTTCGCTCATTCCGCCGGCCCATGTTGCATGATCGCTACTGCTTCGCCGTGGGCCCGGGGCCATTGTGGCGCCGCCGAGTAGGAAGAAGATGAGGATGGGGAAGGGGAGGGGAGGAGGAGGAGAGGATGAGAAGGAGATGAGGAGGATGAAGATAAGTAGGAGGAGGAGGAAGAGGAAGGGGCGGAGGAGGAAGCCTCTCGTTGGCATCTTGTGTTGCTCTTGGGGCCAAACAGGGTCGTCGTCAAGATGCTTCTCTGGGAGGCCTCTTGGGGTCTTTTCAGAAGCCGTTCGAGGGCGCCTGGGAGGCATTTTTGAAGTCTTCTGGGGGGCCTCCTGGGGGCCTCCTGGGACCTCTTGGGGGCCTCTTGGCGGCATCTTGGGGCCTCTTTGGGGCCTCTCGGGGCCTCCTGGGGCCCTCTTGGGGCGGAAGGCTCGAGGTTTTGGTTCGTGGTCCCCCTCTTGGGCCCCTCTTGGGGCCGTCTTGGGGCCGTCTTGGGCCGTCTTGGGCGCCTCTTGGGTCGTCTCGGGGCCCTCTTGGGCCCTCTTGGGGCCCTCGTGGAAGCCTCTTGGCCCGTCTTGGGGTGCTCTTGGGGGCCTCCTGGGCCGTCTTGGAGCATCGGATGGCCGAAAAGGGGACAAGGCCCAAATTCTTTCAAAACCATCGTAAAATGTCTGATTTGGGCCTCTCAGGGCCCTCTTGTGAGGCCTCTTGGAGGCCACTTGGAGGCCTCTTGGGCCGTCTTGAGGTCATCATCGGCGTCTTGGAGCGCTCTTTAGGCGTCTCGGGGGCCCTTTGGGCAGTCTTGGGGGCCTCTTGGGGCACTCTTGGCGCGCTCTGGGGGGCCTGAGAAGCCACACCCAGGAGGAAAACCATCTCTGAGTAGCAGTGGTCGGGCGGCGGTCGGGGTACTTTTCGCCGGGGGACCCCCAGGGGCCGCCCCGCGCGCGCGAACTAGAAGTATTGTTTAGCAGTTACCGGAGATCTTAGCACGCCTTTGGCCCGTTGGGCCGGCGAATTTAGGACCCGCCTTCATCTTGCGCATCGTGATTGGTCTGGGGCCCGGAAGAAGCCGAAGTGCCCAAAACAGTCGATGATGTTCCATCTCGATGTCTCGCGACGCCAGATCCTCGGCCTCCAGACCAGAGACCTCGAGACTTCTGGAGACCTCCAGGAGCCTCCGGGAATCTGCAGAGGCTTCGGCGGGGAGGACCCAAGCCTCCCAGACTCGCCCACCTCGAAACACTAGACTACACTAGCATCAGTGATCCGAGGTCCGCACGGATTTCGGGGGTCTGTGCCCCCCCCCCCCCCCTCCACACCTGGAGACGGGGGCCCTCGCCCGGCGCCTCTTTCGGTAGCTGGGAATCGTGCGGGTCTTCAGCTGCTGGGCGCCTCGTGTGCGCCCCGTTCGTTGTCCAGAGTCTCCGAACGGCCCTGCGCATATGCTTTCTCCCAAAGGAAGGCAGAGTCAGGCTCCACGCCCCAACTGAGGGCAGACTGCCCGCCCACCCTATCATATTGTTCTGTGTCACGTCGAGTCTGCACGACCTCCCATCCCAGACTTCATAGAACGGCATGCCAGCATGCCAGCCAGGCAGGTATCGACCCCCTCCGCCACCGCTTCCAACAAATTTCTTGTGGTGCACATGCGTTGATTTCAGAAGTGCTTCTCTTCTAAGGGCCACTTGCCACAAACACGATGGGGGGGCCCATGCGCGCGCCGCCGCGCGCGCATGTCAACACCACTCGAAAGCCACAGGTGTTTCAACG
>CAUYUJ010017558.1:32500-35000 GCA_963575745.1 Prorocentrum cordatum
CATTAGGTCGGGCCTGCCCCTCTACAGGAGGAATGTTCAAAAATAGTCAACAACTGGTCTGGAGACCGTTTTTTGAGTTATTTGTTGACTATGTTATGGCATTTTTTAAGTATCTTTATTTGTTTTCCCAACATCCGCCTGTAGGGGGGCATGCCCGACCTAAACCTGGCATTCTACCACGGCTCTGCGTGCCAATGGGCACGATGGCGGATATGGAGACGTAAACCAAGATACAGCGAGCCGGTGTGAAAGCGGGATGCTTCAGGTCGAACGGCCAGGAGATGGAGTGGCGGAGGAGGACATGGAGGCAGAGGTAAGGTGGGGCGAGCAAGAGACGATCATGCAATCGCAACCGAAGAGAGCCAGGAATTCCTGGCTGAACGGGGTCGCGAAACAGACCTTCCTCAGGAGGGCGACGAGGCCTCCTTCCCCCCCCCCACAGAGTAGATCTTGGTTGTTTTTGGCGCACTACTGCAAACAGTCGCACTAAGCAGAGGTTCGGAACCAGACCCCCCCCATTGCCCCCCCTTCCGCCCAATGTCAAAGCGCCGAATAAGAAAACGTTCACCTGCAAGTTCCCAGAGGCCAGAAAAGGGCCAACATGTCGAGGAGGCTCGAGCCTCGATCTGGGATCAGACTTCTAGAAGCTTCGATCTTTGGCCGAGGAGTAAGAGGAGGAGGAGGAGGAGGAGGAGGAGGAGGAGGAGGAGGAGGAGGAGGAGGAGGAGGGGGAGGGGGCGGGGGAGGGGGATGGGGAGGGAGGAGGGACGCGAGGAGTGGGATGACGAGGCCGTGCGGGGCCTGCACGTGCACCTGCACGGCATCTGCCCCCAGCGATATATTGCACACACACACACACACACACACACACACACACACACACACACACGCATCGGACGTGCCGATCCCGGCAGGTTGAGGAGGGGCAGGAGGGGTAGGAGGAGGAAGAGCGAGGAGGGAGGAGGAGGGAGGGAGGGAGGGAGGGAGGGAGGGAGGAGGAGGGAGGGAGGGAGGGAGGTGGGAGGGAGGGGAGAGGAGGAGGAGGAGGAGGAGGAGGGAGGAGGAGGAGGAGGATGGCCCTCCCCCGACTCCCTTCCCATAGTTGACCGAGTTCCTGCACCAGTGCGTGTATTGCCCTTGCCTGTCAAGGCTTCGGGGTCCCAGAGTCCAGCGAGTGCAACGGTTTTGATCTCGCCACCTTTTGGAGAAAGACGGTGCAGCCCCTATGTCGGCAGATTGATGTGATGACCATTTTTCTTGGAATTATTCGGAACCCATAGAACCTAAATCCTGATTCCTCCTCTCTCATCCTTTTAATCCTTCTGCTACTCCTCCCCCCTCATCATTGTCCCTCTTCCCTCCTCCCATTCCCCCTCACTGTCCCCATTCCTCGTTCTGTCGTATCCTCTCGGAGGGAGGGGAGAGACGGGAGATGGAAAATGAGGGAGGAGATTCATGGTGATCTTGGGGCTTCTAGCGGAGGGGGAGGAGGAGGAGGAGGAGGAGGAGGAGGAGGAGGAGGAGGAGGAGGAGGAGGAGGAGAGGAGGAGGAGTGAGAGCAGCGGGAGCAGGAGGAAAGAGCGGAGGTGGAGAAGGGGGCAAGTGAGCGCGAAATGGAGGAGGCAGGAGGAGGAACCAGGAGGTTGTTGCTTCACGTGTAGCTTTGAGGGTGTTATCTGATTCAGTGTGTCGTCGTCAGCCTGGCTTAGTGAGGTCTAGTATGTTTAAGATGTGTCTGGGCCTGATTTGGTTGCGCCTGCTAGTGACCACGTGTATTCGCACACAGGTCGCGTACACATGAATAGAACAGTACACATTCGTATACGTTTGACCCGCAGACGATCTGCTCACCCCAGTCATCACTGTAGAGTATTTCATCAATGCATCTAACCACGTGTGAACCTTCGGATGGTCGGAAAGGCAGCCCGCATCTGCCATTCTAAAATGCTGAAGGTTCTAATGGCTAATCGTTGGATTGATGGATCGGGCGATGAAGGAGTGGGCGCGCCTATCTACCTAACTTGTTGGCGGATATCGGCATGCATTCGTTAAATGCTTGATCCACATGCCCATCCGCTTCTCGAATCAACGCATGACTCAACGCATCTATACCCGTGGGAGCTCCGATGGACATGTACAGGAATCTGATTACAATAGTTTCGTGTCGTGTCGACCAGCGGCGACCACGCCGCCGGCGTTCAACGTTGAAGGCCGGCGCACCCAGAATTGGTCGATGTTGAACGATGTGGCGTTTCAGAAACGGCCGATCGTTCAAGTCGGCGGCGGAGTGCGAAGCCTACCCTCGCCGAGCCACGATTCGGGCAACTCGATGGGCGGCGGGGGTTAGGGCTCTGAATTCGTCGAGCACGTGGCAAAATCCGAAGCCTAGTCTGCCTCCCATCGATTCAGGAGAATCGATGGTTGGTGGGGGTACAGTGGGGACCCATGCCAAGAACTGCCCTGCTTGCCTCCAGGGTGCCCTGGGGTTCCTGGGTTTCGA
>CAUYUJ010017558.1:37500-58189 GCA_963575745.1 Prorocentrum cordatum
CTTGGGGAGTTCCTGAGGCACTTGCTCGAACCGCACTTGCTTGAGGCATTATGACTTGCCGCCCGCCCAGCTCTTCAACCCGACGGGCCGCAGCGTCGACGACAGGAAATTCCACGTTGACGAGCAGGCGTCCCCGCGCGATGTGCGCCGCGTCCCGTTTCCGCTACCCGATTCGCAGCGCCGACGAGGAGAAAATACATGTTGGCAAGGGAGAAAAAATCGACGTTGCGGTATTTGTTGAAAGGTAGGACAGGGGTCCCGCGTAGGGTTGGCCAAGCGTCCGCGCGCGATGCGCGCCGCGTCCCATTCCTGCAACACGTTTCGCAGCGTCGACGACAAGAAAGTCCACGTTGACTAGAAAACGTTGGCGTGGTATTGTTGTTTGATGACTAGGGCGCGACCACCCGCTTAGGGTTACCCAAGCGATGTTCATTCCGTGCCATGCCTGCTACACGTTTCACAGTTCGACTACATGTTGGCGAGAAAACAAAAAATGAGTTGGTGCTCTTGATTGATAGTTCGGACGGCGGGGTCGCTATCGGCCTGCTATGTGGGGATGCGGGGGCGCTTACTCATAATACGTAAGGGTGGGTGTGTGTGGATGTGTGTCGGTGTATGGGTGTGTGTGTGGGTAGGTGGGTGGGTGGATGCGTGTGGGTGTGGGTGTGGGTGTGGGTGTGGGTGTGGGTGTGGTGCGTGTGTGTGTGTTGGTGTGTGTGGTGTGTGTGCGTGTTTGTGTGCGTTTGTGTGTGTTGTGTGTGTGCGTTGTGTGTGTGTTCATGTTTGTGTTTGCGGTTGTGGTTGTGTGTGTTGTGTGTGTGGTTGTGTTTGTGTTTGTGTGTTTGCGTGTGCTGTGTGCTGTGCGTGCATTGGTGTGTGTGGGTGTGTGTGTGTGGGCGTGGGTGGTGTGTGTGTGTGGGTGTGTGGGTTGTGTGGATGTGTGTGTGGGTGTTTGTGTGTGGGTATGTGTGCGCGTGTGTGTGTGTGTGTGGGTATGTGTGTGTGGGTGTGTGTGTGTGTGTGGGTATGTGTGCGGTTGGATATGTGTGGGTGTGTGTGGGTGTGTGGGCAGGTTGGTGGGTGGGTGGGCGTGGGTGTGGGTGCGGGTGGGGGTGTGTTTGGGTGTGTGTGTGTGTGTGTGGGTGTGTGTGGTGTGTGTGTGTGTTATGTGTTGTGTGTTTGTGTCTGTGTCTGTGGTTGTGGTTGTGGTTGTGGTTGTGTGTGTGTTGTGTGTGTGTGTTGTTTGTGTGTTTGTGTTTGTGTGTGTTTGTTTTTGTCATCGTCATTACCTTTGTGTTTGTCGTTGTTTGTGTGTTTGTCTGTGGCTTTGTGTTTGTCTTTGTGGTAGTGTTTGTTTTGTGCATATATATATATGTGTGTGTGTGGGTGTTCTGTTGTGTGTTGTGTGTCCCTGGGCCACATTCAGACATGTACGGCCGCATGTTTTCCAGCGTTTGGCCCCGCGTGCCGAGGGAGGAAACACCACCCCGACCCCTGGCGGGGGAGGCGGAAGAGGAGGAGGAGGACGAGGCGGAGGAGGAGGAGGAGGCGGAGGAGTAGGAGGAGGAGGCAGAGGAGGCGGAGGAGGAGGAGGAGGAAGAGGAGGAGGAGGAGCAAGGGAGCGAACGGCCTTGGGCGTTTACCGAACTCGGCGGCGAGCCCAAGGGGGAAGTGAGAAGGAGCAGGCATTTTCAGAAGGCGGCGGGGCTTCTCAGAAGCCCGCCGGCTTTTGATAGGTTCTCTGCGTCTTCGGGGAAGGTTCAGAAATTTCTGAGAAGGCCCGCCCCTTCCCGCTTCCCCCCTGGGTGCGTCGGGCTGAGTTCTGTGAGCGTGGTGTTCCTGCTTTGTTAGCAGCGCTTGGCCCCGCGCGGGCGGGCAAGCTGGCGGACCCGGCGGGCCGAAGCCCCTCTCCGCGAGAGGGGCGTCCCGGCGGATCAAGCGGGTCCGGCCCCCGTTTGGGTTCGCGTTTTTCCATGCTTACCGGTCCGATAGCGCAGCCGTTTCTTGCCGACTCGATGTTCGCACCGATCCGATTCCGATGTATCGGCCCGATGTTGGGGCCGCCTGGTGGCGCCCTGGCGGATCAAGCGCGTCCAGCCCCAGTTGAGCATTTGGAGCATCGGGCAGGGCTTCGAGGGCACGGCCAGCGACTGGACGGAGTACGTCGTGTGGCTCCCCGACGAGGGGGGGCGGGAGGGTTGAGGTTCGAGCAGGAGGAGGAGGAGGAGGAGCGTTCCCTCCCCCCCTTGTTCTGCACGCCTGCTACTACTGACTACGGTGTGCTACCCCCTTGTTTTTTTTCTTGCCGCCCCCACCCCCAGTGACGAAGGCCGCTGGCGGGGGGAGGCCTGGCAGCGTCCAGCACCAAACCCCGTGCCTCCAGCTCGAGTTCAGAGGAGGAGGCGGGCCCAGCGCCAGAGTACAGCCACGCCCACCGCATCGAGGTCGTGCCCTGGGACCCCGAGGGCTCTTCCTCCTCCTCCTCCTCCTCCTCCTCCTCCTCCTCCTCCTCCTCCTCCTCCTCCTCGTCTGTTGCCATTTTGGCTCGAGCCATTTGGTGCTTGACTGGCGGCGGCACGCCCTAGGCGGGACTCGGCATGGCGCCGACCGATGTGCTCGCTGCCTCGACTGCGGCCCAGGCGGCGCGGCTATGGCAGCGATGGAGTTCGGGGCCACCCCTAAGCAGCAGGCGACGCTGCTGGCGGCGGTGGCGCGTGGCGCGGCCTGTGGCATCCCCGCACAGGCCGCTGGTGCGGGCGCCTCGGCCCTCGAGGTCGTCCAGGCGGACGTCGACCTGGTCCAGGAGCAGCTGCGGGAGCAGGGGCCGGAGGGTGTCGCCTTGGCCCGGAGGGTCGGGCGCGCCACCAAGGCACGCAATTGCAGGGCGCACCTGGACGCGCGCATCTTCGTGCGCGACGTGGCGGGGGCGGTGAAGAACGGCTCCACGAGCGGTTGCGAGTCCAAGTCGACCGCGGAGGCGGACTCGTCGGAGAAGACCGAGCTCATGGACGCAGCGGACGAGCAGTCGGAGAAGGCCAGCGATTGCTCGAAGGAGGCCGCCGAGGGTAAGTTCGTGGAGCGCGAGCTGGCCGACAAGGCTCTCTCGTTGAAGCCAGTGTCGCTGACGGAGGGAGAGATGATCAAGGAGGACATCAAGTGCGACCCAGACTGCAAGGCCAACAAGGTGGTGGACGACTTGGTGTCGGACATGCGCGATGGCGAAGTGCTGGTCCTTGATAACTCCCAGCTCCATAAAAGGGGAGACCAAGAACGGTTCCGAGCAGATGGGGGGGACCACGAAGAAGGACTTCACGGGCGACCCTCACTGCAAGACCACCACCGACGAGGTGGAGGAGACGGAATCGACCATCAGCGTCGTAGACGAGCTTGTCCTGGTGAGCACTCGGTTCCACATGGAGGAGACCAAAAACGACCCCAAGATAGCCGTGCTGCAGGAGAGGGCGGAGTTCGACGGAGGCTTTCCTGGCCCAGATGTCCATGGACAAGGGGAGCGACAGGGGCGTGTATATGGGCGACGTGGTCACCGTGCTGGAGCGCGACGGCGTCGAGCTCGAGTTGGCGGCCAGCTTCATGGCCTCGGAGCGCTTTCCACGACTTGCACGACGTGGTCGGCGAGTGGCTGTTCCGCGCGCTGAGGTGAGGGCCCTCGCTCTGTTTGCTGGGTCCGCCTCGAAATTTTGGCGGCTGGGGCTCGCGCTGGTGCGCGTTTCCATGTCCCTCCCTGGGGGCGGCCTTTGGGGTCCGTCTGGTCGTCCGTCCGTCCCCGCGGGGGTGGCTTCCGTTCCCCTGGCTTGCCTGCGGGGCAGGCCAGGGTCGCGACCGATACTTGTTTGGGCTTTCTCGGGGCCCTGCCCTCGTCGCCACGACGCCCGCGGTCACGCGCGCGCGGCGGCGAGGGGCTGTTTTCTTGACATCCAGGGCCCTGGTGGGTGTCAGCGTGCTCACGGCCGCCAGGGCTTCTTCGATGACGCCCCGTCCATCCATCCTCTTCCTCGCGGCGGACGCTGGCAGGCACCTCCGAGCAACCGCGGACGCGGATCAAGGCGCGCGTGTTAGCGAGGGGCCCCGCTTCCGCGAAGGATCGGCGCGCTCCGTCGCCAAGTCGAGCGGCACTGGCGCCATGCCCGTCGCCGTCGCTGCCGCCGCCGTCGCCGTCGCCGTCGCCGACTGCGTCGTCGCAAGCGGCGCGGCGTCGCGCTGCCCCGCGCTCGGGAGGCACAGGAGGAGAGGGGGAAGGACGGGGGCGGGAGGCAGGATTTCCCCCGCCCACCCCCATCCAAGTCAAACTCCTGCTCCAACGCTGCCCCCCGAACTGTGGGTCTGGCGCCCGCGCGCCAGCTCCGCGGACCCCCCCCAGCCGCGCCCACGGTGGCCCGACATTTTTGCGTCTGCCCTTCCGGGGCAGGACCATCTCCGCGCCTCTGCCACCGACCCCAGGCCCGGGGCAGGAGCTCCGGCGGGCGTGGGCGCGGGAAGGGGGGGAGGGGAGGAGAGGGGGGGGGAGAAGAAGAGAGGGGGGGGGGGGCGGGAGGAGAGGGGAGGGGAGGGGAGGAGCGGGAGAGGGGAGGGGAGGGGGGGGAGGGGGGGAGGGGGGAAGGGGGGGAGGGAGGCACCCGTGTGAGCGGAAAACCGACTCGGGTGAGCTGGCCCGAAGGCGCTTCGCAGTGCACCAACAGCTGAGGCCAGAGCCAGCACCGAGGCGCACAGAATACAGAAAGGGCCCACCCGGCAGCAGGCACAGAACACACCGCATCGTTGAGCGGTTGTGCGGCTCCCGCTGGGCACAGGCCCCCCCCCCAGAGCGGTGACGAAGACCGACAGCTGATCGCGCTCATTTGGAGCAGGACTCGCTGTCGGTGTCGCCACGGACGTTATCCGTTTGAGGCAGAAAGCCGTCTGACCAACAGCGGCCGGTGAGTCACTTTTGGACACCACTGGTTGTTTGGTATGGTATTCATGTTTTCGTACCCATCCCGGGCGTCCAAAAAAGGGGGCGGGGGAGGCGAGGGGAGGTGGGGGAGGAGAAGTGGCGCAGTAGGGAGAAAGCCATAGTCGCTCTCGCAAAGTGTACATGTGGGCTGAATCGTGCGTGCCTGTGCCAGGTGAGACGCAATCAGTGCCAGAAGGTCGAAGAGCGTAGAGATTCAGTCCCGCCAAGTCTGGGGTGTAGTACCGATGCCGTGATTTGGAGAGGCGGCGGCGCTGTTTGTTGATCCCTGACGTGCTCTCCAGACGCTCAGAGTGGGTGGAGTGGCCCGAGGGCAGCGAAGGAGGAGGACTATGAGGAAAAGGGGTGGCATGCTGGTGCAGACACGGGACCAGAGACAGAAATATATACATGTGTATATATATATATATATACATAGGCGGAAGGACAGTAGTGGAGGACATGGAGCATTGGGTGGGAAATCGAATAGGAAAGGGGGCGATTGGATTGGTAGAAGCAGGAGGTTGAGAGCGCGCAGACGTTAGTGTAAGTATGTTGTCCTCGAGGCTCGTCGGCGTCGTCTCGCTGGTGTGGTTCATCTGGTCCAGGACCTGGACTTGCCCTTGTTGCGAAACGAGCACGCACGCATGTCATTGTTCAAAGTGTGTAAATGTAGCAGTTGGCCGAGGCCGTCAGGTTGAGATGAAATGGAAGCTCAGCTCATTGTTGAGAATAACAAATGATCTTGCAGGGTGATGCGTGGGTTCGAGTCCCAGGAGGCTAGAAGGCTAGAATGGCATTGATGTAGAGGTACGTGTTCGTTCTGTATTGCTACATGTGTGCTTATTTCGGATCTCTCTGAGCCGTCTCGGAGCGTCTTGGATGTTGCGTGGGAGTCAGTTGAGCGTATTCCTTAGGGGTTCTTGCGGACATTGTGGGGAGTCGTGGGCCAGTATTGAGTTGTTTGGGAGCCGTCTTGGAACGGTCTTAGGTTGTCGTGGGATTACATTTCTGTTGGTGGCCTTTCTATGGGGGGGCCTTTGTTAGGTCCGTGTTGGGAATACCTTTCCGGAGCCACTGGCAAGCATTGAGCACCATTAAGAAGTTGTTTGGGGCGATGTAGCAGCCGTTTGGAGGTTCATTGGAAGCTAAATGTGGCAGTCGAGAGTGGCACGCACGAGCATTTGAACATTAGAGTGTTTTCTGTGTTTGGCAAGCGGGGAGTTTGCTAGAGTGCTCCTCGAAGTGTCTTCGTATGTATCTTGGGGCATGCTGAGGACCTGTTGAGAGTCGTCTGGTCGTATTGGGGATCATCGGCGCCATTCGGGAGGATCTTGGGGCTGCGTTGAAGTGTCTTGCGGCCGCCTGGGAGGGGGTCTAAGGACAGCCGCCGTGGTCTCGTCTTGGGCATTTGAGGGGCTGTCCAGGGTTTTAGTCAAGGCGGTCTTGGGGCCAGCGTGGGGTCTGCTTTGGAGCTGTGGGAGGTAATCCGCGGGAGTGAAGCCACATGGCTTGCTGGCCGTGGGAATGGATTGTACATTAGCATCCAAGCATTCAAAGGCAAAAACACAAGGAGACTGTGTTTTAGCGAATGCTTCTTTTCGCATGAGTTTTGTGTCTGTGAGGAGGGAGGGGCCTACCTATGTAGCGACCCGCGGCCCATTTCGCCGCCGTGTCCTGGGGGTCTAATGAGACTCTCTCGGAGGCGCCTTGGGTGGAACACGTCCTGCGCACCTCGCGCAGCTCGCTCCCTGAGGCTGAAATGTGGTTTTCAAGCACATGCTTGTTGCCACACGCGTGGGCCCCAAGAGGCTGCTGCGGCACGCCCTGGGGGATGTTGCTCCCGAGATCTGGGGCCAGGGCCTTCGAATAACCTGCACCATGAAGTGTGGGGCCTCCCACCACGTGCTCCAGGCACGGTGAAGGATCTGGAGCAGAGGAAGGGTGACAGATGTGACCAGCTCGTGATTCCCTAGGGGCCGCGCTCTGTGCTACCTACCCTTCGGCTGTACTTGCACATAAGCTCGCCAGGTCCTGCTTCCGCGCCACGCCCCCCGAGTTTGCTCCGCCGCGTCCTGGCAGGAGCGAGGAGGAGCGAGGAGGAGGCGGAGGCGGAGGCGGAGGAGGAGGAGGCCCGCGTTGCAGCGGAGCGCGCCGCGCCCCCCCCCCACCCCTTGCCTCGTCGGTCGCGTGCCGTGCGCAGCCTGCGGCGCAGCCCAGACCGAGGGGTCCCAGTGGTGAGTCGAGCGGGCGTGCGCGACGTGTGGCGCAGTCGTCATGCGGACCAAACCGTCATGCGCAACATCGGGCGTGTGCAATGCAGCCCAGCCACGCGCAAGGGGGGAAAGGGGGAAGGGGGACGGCTTCCTACCCTCCATCCCGTCGTGCTTGTGCGCGCCGCCAGGTATAGTCGCAGGGCCGAGCGCACCAAACCGCCATGCGCTCGAAGGCTATGCCGCAGCCTGCGGAACAACTCATGGCGTCCCCAATAGTGAACGTGTCGTGCATCAGGGGCTCGACCACAAGAAGCCTTCCACCAGAAGCCTAACCCTGAGACCCCAGGACGTCCATTGATTTGTGGCGCGGGGACATCGCGCTCTCCATCGCAAAGCCCTCGAAACCTGAATAAACCCAGGGCACCCTGGAGGCAAGCAGGGTATGTCTTGGGCATGGGTCTCCACTGTAGGCCAAATTCGTGACTGGAAGGAGGTGCCGTGCCGTGCCGCACTCAGTGCCTTATCGTATTGGGCCTCGTCCATAGTGTCTGCGGGTGGGGTGATGTCTTTTGGGGCCGAAAGCGTTGCGAGCCCACGCAGGTGCAGTAATCGTCATACCATGTTCGCATGTATAGATTCGAAGGAGCCAAATCGCCATAAACATCAACTATTGGCGCTCGGCGCGGATTTCTTGGATCCGCGCCGGACCCCCCCGGCGGCGCCTCTGGCGTCGCCCCTGGCGTGCTCCGCGCGCTGGGGAGGGGGGTCCAGCGCAGATCCAAGAAATCCGCGCGGAGCGCTTAAAGTTTATGTGTATGCTTGTTTCTTTTATTAATACCTAAAAATAATACGACCCACTCACTCTTATCTGTGCTGCGCGCTGCTGGGTGGGCAAAGTACTTGCGGGATCGCAGGGGGCATTGTCCCTGGTGTCAATGCTGCATCGCACGTACACCAGTTGTTGTATTGTACCTGCAGTATCGGAGTACAGGTTCGAGTGACAGCGTCGCGGACAGAAGCAGCAGGGCGCCCCGCTTGCACAGGAACGTGATGGCGTTGCCTAGCGACGACGAGATCGTGCTACCAGGGGAGGAGGACGTCGGTGAAGACGACTCGGGTATCTCGGAGCTGTTGGCCAAGAAAAAAGCTGCACTGAACAGAAGTGAGGCTGGAAAGAAGAAGAAAGCGGCTGTTAACAGAAAGGACGCCGTGACAAAGGACGATTGATTGGTGCCCCGTGCGCTGCTGCAGGGTCGCCGATTGTAGGGGGAAGAGGACTTCGCGAAAAAGCCGGCTAGACCCCCCACTCCAAAGCCGCGCATTGTTTGTCTCTTAACTAAGCCAGAAGATTGTATTCAGATGTGCTGAAGGGGGGTCGTGGAAGGGTAGCCAAAGTGCTCCATCGACAGGTTTTTGATCGCTCCGGACGTGATGCATCGAGCTCGTGATTTAGTGTAGTTTTGTCGAGGTGTCTCGCGACTGCTCGGATCTCCGATCGATCTGTTGTTTTTTTTCTGAGCTGGTGATGCCAGAAGAAAAGGGAAAGTTTGCCAGAGACGCATCATTGGTTGTGATGTTCTCGTTGATAGGGGGTTCGAGCGAAAAGCGGTGGCGGAGTGCTTGACCATCCAGGCTCTTGCCAGATCGCCTTTCTGCCGATTCCTCAGTAGTTAGTTAATCCTTGGAACGTGGTGTGGTGGCCTCTTGCTGTTGGCGGTCTCTTGGGGGCCTCCTGGTGGCCTCTTGGGGGCTGAGCGGCTTTTTCGGCTTGTCGCGGGGAGGGGCCGGCAAGCGTGCCGGCCGGCGCACAAGTGGCCAGCGGCGCTTCTCAACTACAGTGGAGGCCTCTCTGAGCTGGCCCGGGTGGCAGCGCCGATCGCGCGACTCGTGGCTGGCGGCTTGGGCAGCGCCAGCGGCGGCTCTGAGCGCGCGCAAAGGGGGGCCATGATCTCAGGCCTAGAGGTTGACGCCAACACCAATATCGGCGGTGTGCTTCCATCGAGCGAAGAAGATCCCGATCTCGGTGATGGTGGTAATATTATGGCTTCCAAGGTCGCCGAAATATTACCACCAACACCGAAATCGAGGATCATATTCCCCCTGTGGAGGCACCCCCCTGTGTTGGTGTTGGTGCCAATTTCCAGGCCTCCAACATGGACAAAAAGAGAGAGATCCTTCGGTAGCAAATCATGGGAGTCCTGTGTGTCCTCGGGACTCCGTCTCTAGAGTGCGCTAGCGTGCGCGAGCGTTTGGCAATCGGGCCGTTTTCAAAAGAAACTGCTCTCCATCCATGAAGCCCTTGCAGATGTTTCTTTACACTACTAATAATTACCCTGTGACGTACCCAACCCATTTGCATCAATGGACACGAGGAGTTGGCCAAAACTTGTATGGACAATCAACTCGATGTGTAAGCTACTTGGGAGGCTTCACTGTGCTGGGCTTCGCAAGCAGGCCTCGAAAGTGGCGACAGTTTTACAGATCGCAGCCCCCCAGGGATGGCGAGGTCTAATTTGAATCTGCGTGTGGCGTCACTGTGCTGGGCCCCCCAGCAGGCCTCGAAAGTGGCGACAGTTTCACAGATCGCAGTCCCCCAGGGATGGCGAGGTCTAATTTGAATCTGCGTGTGGGTACCCACTGTGCTGGGCCCCGCAAGCAGGCCTCGAAAGTGGCGACAGTTTCACAGATCGCAGCCCCCCAGGGATGGCGAGGTCTAATTTGAATCTGCGGTGGGTACCCACTGTGCTGGGCCCCCCAGCAGGCCTCGAAAGTGGCGACAGTTTCACAGATCGCAGCCCCCCAGGGATGGCGAGGTCTAATTTGGTCGCGGTGGGTACCCACTGTGCTGGGCCCCCCAGCAGGCCTCGAAAGTGGCGACAGTTTCACAGATCGCAGCCCCCCAGGGATGGCGAGGTCTAATTTGGGTCCGCCCGTGGGTCACTGTGCTGGGCCCCCCAGCAGGCCTCGAAAGTGGCGACAGTTTCACAGATCGCAGCCCCCCAGGGATGGCGAGGTCTAATTTGAATCTGCGGTGGGTACCCACTGTGCTGGGCCCCCCAGCAGGCCTCGAAAGTGGCGACAGTTTCACAGATCGCAGCCCCCCAGGGATGGCGATGTCTAATTTGAATCTGCAGTGGGTCACTGTGCTGGGCCCCCCAGCAGGCATCGAAAGTGGCGACAGTTTCACAGATCGCAGCCCCCCAGGGATGGCGAGGTCTAATTTGAATCTGCGGTGGGTACCCACTGTGCTGGGCCCCCCAAGCAGGCCTCGAAAGTGGCGATAGTTTCACAGATCGCAGCCACCCCAGGGATGGCGAGGTCTAATTTGAGGTCCCATTTGAGTCCGTGGTGGGTACCCACTGTGCTGGGCCCCCCAGCAGGCCTCGAAAGTGGCGATAGTCTCACAGATCGCAGCTCCCCAGGGATGGCGAGGTCTAATTTGAATCCGCGGTGAGTACCTGATGTGCTGGGCCCCCCAGCAGGCCTCGAAAGTGGCGACAGTCTCACAGATCGCAGCCCCCCAGGGATGGCGAGGTTCCATTTGAGTCCGCCGTGGGTACCCACTGTGCCGGGCCCCCCAGCAGGCCTCGAAAGTGGCGACAGTTTCACAGATCGCAGCCCCCCAGGGATGGCGAGGTCACATTTGAGTCCGCCGTGGGTACCCACTGTGCTGGGCCCCCCAGCAGGCCTCGAAAGTGGCGACAGTTTCACAGATCGCAGCCCCCCAGGGATGGCGAGGTCTAATTTGAATCTGCGTGTGGGTACCCACTGTGCTGGGCCCCCCAGCAGGCCTCGAAAGTGGCGACAGTTTCACAGATCGCAGCCCCCCAGGGATGGCGAGGTCTAATTTGAGTCCGCGGTGTGTACCCACTGTGCTGGGCCCCCCAGCAGGCCTCGAAAGTGGCGACAGTTTCACAGATCGCAGCCCCCCAGGGATGGCGAGGTCTAATTTGAATCCGCGGTGAGTACCCACTGTGTTGGGCCCCTCAGCAGGCCTCGAAAGTGGCGACAGTTTCACAGATCGCAGCCCCCCAGGGATGGCGAGGTCCAATTTCAATCCGCCGTGTGTACCCACTGTGCTGGGCCCCCCAGCAGGCCTGGAAAGTGGCGACAGTTTCACAGATCGCGGCCCCCCAGGGATGGCGAGGTCAAAGGCAGGGGGGAAGAGAGGGACGGGGGGGGGCGGGAAGGAAGGAGACGCGCGAGCAGTGCTCGATTCAAAACGAGAACCCAACGCTGGAGGGTTGGGAATAATGATACGAAGAAGAAGAATGTGCTTGGCGCGAGGGCGAGGGCCGCATTTTGGAAAACAGCAGCCCTCCTTCCGCGAAGCTCTTGCACCTGTTTAGGACGAATGTGAGTGCGAGTAAGGCGAGAGCCACTTTTCGAGAACGGCCCGCTCTCCATCCGTGAAGCTCTCTCAAAATCATGAAGGGAGGACGCGCGACACTCAAGCGAGAGCCACCTTTTGAAAAGCAGCAGTGCTCCATCCGTGACGCTCTCGCAGATGTTCAAAACGAGAATCCGCCGCGTTGAGGCGAGAACCACCTTTTGAAAACGGACCGCCCCCCATCCTGAAAACTGTTGCATGTTTTGAATCGAGTGTGCGCAGAACTCAGGGAGTTCCATTTTCAACGTGTGGCTCTCGCTTTAGCACCGCGCACATCCGTTTCATGCGTTTACAATGGTTGCAACTATTCCCATTGTTAAGTCCCAGAGATGGCGTTTTGGTACGATGTCGGAGCATCAAGGCTCAATAGTTCCGTTGACTCGCGGTGTTGAAGTCCCAGGAATGGTGTTCTGCAACGAGTCAGAATCGCCAAGGCGCAGTAGTATCGGTGATTCGCGGCGTTGAAGTCCCAGGAACGGGGTTCTGGTGAAGTTTCGGATTTTCACGCCTTTGTATTCCAACAGGGCTTCTCCTCCTCCTCCTCCTCCCTCTGCTCCTCCTTTTCCTCCTCCTCCTCCTCCCTATTATTTTCCTCCCTCTCCTCCTCCTCCTCCTCCTCCTCCTCCTCCTCCTCCTCCTCCTCCTCCTCCTCCTCCTCCTCCTCCTCCTCATCGGCAATAACGGTGGCCACGCGATGTGCGCCACAAGCGCGCGGGCACGCTTGGGGTGAGTTTCCTGGCCCTCATCCTGGCAGCCCAACTGCTAAGTTGAAGGCTGTCGCCTGCGATCGGGCACGCCTGCGCTGAACCTCCTGGCAAGCTTCTTGGCATCGACGCTGGCAGCGCGATGTGATCCGCAAGCTAGCGGGCACGTTCTGTGTGAGATTCTCGGCAACAACACCCGCGAGCGGGCAGGTTTGGAGCGTGTTTCTGGGCAGCCAATTGTTCTAGGCACGCGATGTAGTCCGCACGTGACCGGGCACGAAGCCCACAGCAGGCTCACGGGAGGGATACCGCACCAAAGCATTCGTGTTGTGGGCGGTACGGAAGTGCAGCAAGCGCATCAAGTCAGACACCCGCTTGCCAGCAGGTGCCCCGCGGAAAGATCTTACCCCGCAGGTCCCCTGGAACCCGCAGCTCTGGATCTTCAGAGATCGACGAAACTGTCTCAAAATATTCTTCACAGCAAGATTCACCATCGTGGGAGGCTGCGGCAGGCGACGCGGTCCCACTGGCCGGGCAAGGAGTCCAGCCGGGGACAAGTCGGCAGCCGGAAAAAGCACGGCTGGAGTCCTCCACCCACCCCCTCTAGCCGCAGCACCTCCCGGGATGTACCGATCCGCGGGGTTCCCAGGGCACCGCAGCCAGGCAGAAAGACCGGGCGAAGAAAATTGTCGTCGGCGGCGAGGGAGAGTTGGCTGCAGCGAAAAGGCTAGACGGGGGCACCTAAAAACGAATGGTCCAGCATGCAAGACGGGCGGCCGCGGGGGGCGGGCGAAGAAAGCATGCGACCCCCAGCTATCGGGGAGGATTGGTTTTGTTGTGGCGCCATCTCGATGTCTTCCGTCGTCGTTCTCACCAGACTTGGGCGAAACGCGACGGCTGGTTTCTTGGCAATTCGCAGTTTTGGGAATTTGCTCCCCGTCCTAAGGACCGTAAACAACGACTCAGGATGAAGAGCCGGTCATGCAGAGATCTTTTCCAGGCCTAGGGTGAGGACAAATCTTTCCAGAACGCCCAGGAAGTCTGGAAAGGTCGCGGCGCCCGATACATCATCCAGGCCAGTCCCGCTAGCTCTCTCAGAGATGATCCACCCATGCTCATCCGAACTTGTCCGTATCCTGCCTTCGTCAAAATTTTTGCGGGGGGGGAACTTGGCGAAAAAACAGCGCCACCAGACTCGGGAAAAGGACCAGAGGCAGGATACTATGGCCTTGGCCAGGCCCGCGCACATGCCGCGGGCCATGATGTACTGACCCCCTCCTCTTCCTCCTCCTCCTTTTCCTTCTCCTCCTCATCGTCCTCCCCATCCCCTCCTCCTCCCCCTCCTCCTCCTCCTCCTCCTCCTCCTCCTCCTCCTCCTCCCCCTCCTGTTTCACCAGTTTCACCAACAGCCGAGGATCCGCGGTGCCAAGGCGGCGCAGAACCTAGGCCAGAAAGGAAGGAGTGTAGGGGGAAAGAGAGAAAGGACCCAGACCGAGGCGCTGCCCTCCCCCGCCTGGGCCGCCACTGAAGGGACCCGAAGTCATCCTTCAGTGGTGGCCCTGGCAGGGGAGCCAACGCCCCCGTAAGGCTCCTGCGGGGGCCCCTCCTGACTTGAAGTCTCAGCCGAGGGGGTGGGCACGGCCGCCGCATGGCGGCCTGCACCTCTCTCGGTCCAAAGAGGGACGCTGCGGCCGAAGCACGCGCGCGTGGTAGGGTCAACGCCCTGCCGCAGCATCTCCAGAGACTTACCTGTAGCGTCATTTCGGGGCCTCCCAAAACAAACATCGGCCAGAAGATTCATTCGGTGTCTGGCATAACTGCCACACCTGGAGCACCAAATGATGGGAAGCGTCGCGCCAGGATCACCGCCCCACAAACGATGCGAGCGATGTGCCTGGCGGCAAATCCTGGGTAGGCCTGAACACTTATAGCTGGCCAGGTGGGTCCAACTACGGCCTCGGTCAAGGCAGATCGCACACAGCCAGCCTTTCCCCCACCGTCCCAAGACATGCCCGTTGGGGTCGGGGCAGAGGATGAGCTGGGTCCCTGGGGGTCGGGGCTTCTTAGCAACGACCTTAGAGACATCACGAAACTTGGGCATCCCTGCAACCTCGAGCATGGCACCAGTGAAGCGACCTAACACCTGCAGGCGCTTCCTCTGCTCAACAAACTGGTCGCGGAGGGCCACTGGGGTGGGAATGTCACTGGCGGCCCTCCGAGCTGCCTGGTCAGCAACTCGATTCCCTTTCCAAGCCCAGAAGGACACTCCCATGGAGAAAACCTTTGGCCAGGACCTTTGGGCGGGGACATGGAAAACACGAAACGACGTTTCCTAAAATTGATTTCTTCCCAGAACTCAGCAAAAGGCAAATTGGCGACATCCGCTGCCGCCCCTCGGTCCCAGGTCTGAACAGCCGACTGACAGTCACAACCAAGCTCAACCTCGCCTGGGCCCGAGAGACGGAGAGCCATAAGAATGGCAAACACATCGGCGCCATAAATAGAGTGCAGAGCGTGCGGGAGTGGTCCGCTGGCCAGGCCTAGAACATTTCCCCCTCCATCGAGCATCACGACCGCCCAGGCAGCAACCGTGAAGAGAAGGAGGTCAGGGAAGAGAGCTGGGCCATCGGAGCACCCTTGGCCTTGAAGAACGCCTCCTGGTGGGCGAACCTCCCACCTCCAGGCACCTGTGATCTGGAGGCGAGGGGTAAACCGGATGGGGGCAGGGAGGAGGCAGCGGGAGAGACAGGGATCCTCTTCCTCCGCTCTCCACCTCAGCTGCCCAGACAGCTGGTCTTTAGTGCCGAGATCAACGAAAGTCTGCAGGGAAATCTTTCGGACCTTCTCGAGGTCCAAAGACAAGCCCGAAGGGAGAGACCAGACACTGAAGCTCTGGGGAGCCCACCCAAGCCTCCGAAGCGTCATGATCACAGCACCCGTTGGGCCTTTCACCGCAGACCAGGTGAATTCATTCGCGCGGAAACTCTCCAAAAGCAGCTCGAAAGTGGAACGCATCGCCTCCTTGGACGCCCATCCTTGTCAAAAAGCTTTCCCCCATGCGAGGAGCGGCAGGGAGTTGCCCACAAAGGCAGGGTCAGCTCCGGGCGCAGGCGAAAGCCAGTACTGAATATTTCGAGAGCGGCCTCTAGCTGGTCCGAAGAGGCCTTGGGCTACAGCGCAACGAAGCCTCGAGAGGAGCCTGTCGGAGATCAAACCCGCAACTATCTTGTCGGCGATGTCCGACGTGGTGGCCGTCGCGCGGCCCTTGGTCGTGGAGATGATGAGCCTACGCGCTTCGAGCATGCGACACAGCGTGAGGGTGACCGCCAAACCTTCCTTGACCACCAGTTGGGCAGTGCCGATCGTCTGGGCCGCGATGCCATCCACCACGTTATACAGACGGGCACACGGAAACCACTTGGCGCAAAAGCCGAGAACGTCTAACAGCATCACCTGGAGAAGGGTGGTGGCGAAGCCGCAGCCTGCGATGACAGTGGACAGGATTCTAACAGGGCGCGAGACTCGCTTGCCAAGCAAAAGGCCCCGAGGCGCACGGTGTACTTTCAGACAGCGCCGCATGTGAAAAAGCGGGAACCCATGCTTCTTAGCCGCGCAAATCAGGTCCTTGTGTTGGACCTTCTCGTAGGCCTTAACCAGATCCAGAAACGAGTTTGCAGCAAATCTCCCCGTTAACGCAGCATTCTCGTTGGAGAAGGACTGCTCCCAGGCGGCCCTCTCACACGACTTGCCCCTGGCCCCGTAGGTATAACTCCGAAAATGTTCAACTTCCCACTGGCGAACGACCTCCCTGGAGCAACGGGCCCAAATCCTCACCACCATGCTGAGCAGCCCAAGGAGCCGCGCGTCCCCTTCTGGCTTCGGGAGGGAGGGCATGAGGGTGAGGCTGATCTGCGCGGGCAACGCTCCCAGGGCAAGCATCCAGTTCCAGAGCAAGTTGGGGGCCTGGAGACACTTATCCGACGCCACGCAGAAGTCCCTGGTGCCTAGACGGTCGACACCTTGCGACGTCCAACCCTTAATCTTCCGCGCAACCTTACGAATGAAACCAGGCTCATGTTGGGTCACAGGGCACTGCTGGGATTCCAGGAAGGACGACAGCTCACGCATGCATTCCTCGGGATCCTCGTCGGCCTCGGGGCAAGTCCAGACCTCCTCCCAATCCTTGAGAACACGCTCCAGCTCCTCCTCAGGGCCTGGGTGGGGGGGGGCTCGCCACGCTTGGCCTGGATGGGCAGCCAGCCCACAGGGAGGCGGGTGAACCTGTGAGCCTTGCCGCCGCCATTGGCGACTGCATCCTTCACGTGCAGGCGCCGCTCGGCCGAACGCCGCCTGGTGAACACCTTCTCGCAACTGGCAGCCTGCCTCCTTGCGAGGTTGGCAGAGCCGGCGAGGCCTGCGGATGACATGCAGCTCCAATCTGAGGCAGAACGAGAAAAATGCGACCCAGGCTGGAGCGTCTCTGACCGCCTTTGGCCCCGTGCTGATCTTAGCGAGAAGGGCTGTGAACGCGGAAGGCCTTTTACACGCATCCTGAGACTGGATGTGGCCAAGCTCGCGGAGCCAATTGGCCAATCGCCTCCATCCCAACGCCTCCTGACTAGCAACGGGGCACGGCCCTGTCGTCGGAGCGAAGCCAGGGGTTGTTATATATCCAGCCTAAGCCCCTTCCTCGGAACCTATCCTGCAGCTTCTCTGGGATCCCGTGGGCCCCGATAAGCTCGTCCTCCAAGAGCCCGGCGAACTTCCCAAAGGACTGGTTCAAGCTGCGCTGGTCCCCCCGCTGCTCGAGGGCCTCCAAGACGTCAGACCAGTCTGGCGGGACAGGATAGGGGCCCATAGGGATCTTGCAGAAACTTGCGAGGGCCAGCATGCACCAAAGTTGAAGTCGGCACAGCACGGGCAGCAGGACGGAGGCCCACAGGCCTATGCGGGGCCAGGAAGGAGTTGACCGCCACAGAGCACCCCTTGACGGATGGCATAAGGACATCCGAGACGACGAAGTGGTCCAGGACCCGCCCCTTGCCCGATCGACAGGTGATTTCCCGCGGCGCAATAATCCGAGCCCGTACCCGACTCGGCCACCCCATGGCCGCCAGCTCCGAAGGGGTCGAATTCCAATCGCCCCCGACGGTAGAGGGTCTCCGAATAGTGTGGAACAGCTCGCCCACGCGCACATGTAGGTGGGCCCCTTCGGGCCCGAAGGGAGCCTCAGTAGGCAGGTAGACTGAGGCCGGCCAGAAGCCCCCTGGGACCAGGGCATTGACCCGCTTGACGATGAGACGATGAGGGGATGGGAGAGGTTGCTTGGGCAACGGACCTTCGCCCATGCCGACATGCTGCGGCACTCCCACGGCGACGCCACCTGACAGGCCGTCAAGCTCGGGGACTCGGCTAGCCTGCACTGCTACAAAAAACCTCTGGTCCCTCAGCTGCTTCTCGCGCTGTGCCCGATCATCAGGGTGCACTCCGAGCTCCTGCAGGTACAGCAGCTGCACAGGCCGATCTGCAAGATTCCGAGTCCGACGGCGCTCTGCCCGCTGGCGCACATGCGCGAGGGCGGACTTCCAGGCCGTCGTGTTGGCGGTCCAAGCCACCAAATCACCATTCGGCTTGGACTTCTTCTTCGGGGGACGTGCCTCGCCAGCAAGGACTGGGCCAACAGCTTCTACCAGACAACCCGCGTCGTCTCCAGCGGTCGGTCCTTCACCAACCTCGGTGCCCGCTAGGCCGGCAGGGGGATCCGTGCGCGCCGCAACGGTCGGTACTTCACCCCCTGCAGCGCCCGCAAGGCACGGTGGATCCGTGCGCGCCGCTGGGGCGGTGGAAACCCGACCCACAGGATCAGGTCCAAAAAGTAAAACCCTTGCCACCGACGACAAAGGAGTCGCCGCAATCGGACGCGTCGACCCAACCCGAGAACACGCAGAGGCCGTAACCGATCCAGTCGAACCGACCTGAGTACACGTAGATGTCGCGCTGGCTCTCCATGGGGCGTCTTCTGCCAGGCCTGCTCCGGGACGCGCGCCGCGCAGGCACGGGGTCGCCGCGGCATGCGTGGTGAGTGAGCGCCCAGACGCCCATGCCCACGTGGATGCCGAAACCGAAGAATTCGAAAAATAAAAAGTACCAGGCAACCGATCAGAGAACCCGAAGATGCCGTGCTGGCTCTCCATGGGGCGTCTCCTGCCAGGCCTGCCTCGGGACGCGCGCCGTGCAAGCACGGGGTCACCGTAGCAGGCGTGGTGAGTGAGCGCCCAGGCGCCCATGGCCACGTGGATGCCGAAGCCGAGGAACACGGAAAGGGCACTGGCCCACCGGGAGTGGCCACAATCGAGCATCCCAACGAAGCCGAGGTACTAACATCCAGCACTGAGCCCCTTGGCACGAACGGGGGTGCTTCCGGGTCGAATCGGTACAAAAAAAACAATGCTAAAGGGTCGACCCTTTTTGCGCTGGCTTCCTGGCTCCCTCGAAGAGCGTCTCGTCGTCACAATCACTAGGAACCGCCTGGGACTCACCTGACGTAAGATCCACCTGAGCAGGGGGGGGCGGCAAGAAAGCATCCGAGAAGTCTCTGTCCTGCATGCCGTCTCCTGTCGTCGCTGGGGCCACAGGCGCGGGCGCGGACGGCCCCTCAGCAGCCCCATGCACCTCCTGCTGGAGCAGGTACTTCAGCAGCGACTAGGGGTGTTCCTGCCACGGGTGCGCCAGGGACCTGGTCAGGCGGCTCTTCGCACCGCCTGCGCTTGGACTCGACCATGCGGCGGTTAAATTCCTTATGCTCCTCCATCTTCCACCAAGCTGGCAGCCTTCTCCTTGGCCTGGCCGAAGGCAGCCTCGGTGGCCTCCCTGAGAATGCCAAGAAGCTCCGACTTGCGCCGATCCAACTCGGCTCGCTCAGAAGAGGAAAGACCGAGCCCCTCCTCGTCGAGGCCGAAGACCCCTCGATCGTCCAGCTCGACGTCCGCCCCCTCAAGCAGCGCATTGAGATCCAGCAGGGGTCTCCCCTTGCTGTCGGGCGCTGCCCCTGGAGCTGCAGGAAGGACTTGCTGCAACGCTCGGACAGTTTCGTGGTAGTCGGACTCCTTACACTTAAACTCAGCATGTGCCAGCACCGCCTTGCCTTTGGCCTCGGCCAACGACTGCTCGATGCGCTCAGCCGCCTGGACAGCCTTGTCCAGCTGGATTCTGGCAACCTCGAACGCGTGCTTGGCCGCCCCGACCGTAGGCGGCGGCGGGGCTCTGTGCGCATGCTCGAGCCTCGCAACGATGGCGGAGTAGTACTCAAACTGCTGCTTGTCGCCCAGGTCCTTGAAGGCGGCTGCGAGCTGCTTGAGCCTGGGCAGGTCCTGGCCCCCAAACAAGCGCTGGGGACCCTTGGTGTAGCCGCCGCCGCCGACCAGCTGCAGGCCAGGGGTAGCTGGAGCGCCTCCGCCAGCATCGCCACCTCCAGGCACCACAGGCTGACCGCTGGGCGCGCCGCCGTGACCCTTGCCGCCCTTGCCGCCGCCGGTGCCCAGGAGCTGCGGTCCTGGCCGCAGGGCCACCGCCACGTCGTACCCAGCGCCATGCCCCTGAAAGCCTGCATGCCACTGCGGCGCAGCACCCCACACGCCAGGAGGCACATGGTCAGCAGCGGACCAGGACGTACTGAACCGTGGCGCCCGCCGCAGAGCGTGGCAGTGTTTGCACCATGTCCACCAGGCCTCATTGCGCTGGCATCCGCACTCTGAGCATCGCCAGCACTCACTCTGCGCCGTCTTGGGCACACTATGGCCATCGGGGCGCTCCTTGCCCATGGGCAAGAGTGGAGAGGAAGGGACAATTGCGCCGCCAGGAGCTCACTGAAAGAAACCTCGTCTGGCCAGGCCAACGAGGGGCACTGTGGGGGCCGCTGCTCCCCTTTGCCAGTGAGGACAGGTCCTGAGCCCAACGGGCTACGAACTTGAGCCAAAATGGCTACGGACCCTCCTCCTCCCCCTCCTCCTCCTCCTCCTCTTCCTCCTCCTGGTCCCCCCCCCCGTTCGGTGCTCCCCGAAGGAAAAGCGGTCGTCGGCGCGCCCCAGGGGGGCGAAGTGACAGGGAGCATGCCCTCTCTGAAGGCGGCGGGGCTCCTCAGAAGCTTTCTTGCCTTCCGCGTCTTTCGAGAAGCAGCAGACAGTCTCGCAGAAGCCAGAGGCCATCCGAGCCTGCTGATACGGCCCGCCCCCTTCAACTTCCCCCCAGTGCTCGCCGCCGAAGGGGCCTGGCCCCATCGGGGAGGGGGTGCATACTGAGGCCTTGGCCAGGCCCGCGCACATGCCTCGGGCCATGATGCGCTGACCCCCCCTCCCGCCCCAGGAGGAGGAGGAGGAGGAAAGGAGGACGAGGAGGAGGAGGAGGAGGAGGAGGAGGAGGAGGAGGAGGAGGG
>CAUYUJ010017558.1:58289-75789 GCA_963575745.1 Prorocentrum cordatum
CGCCTCGCGTTTCTCGCGTAGCTACGGGTGCCTGTCTCGCATCCTCAGAAATGCGAGAGTTGGAGGTTGCTCGGCAAGGAATTCCACCCTAAGAGGGCTGGGATCACAGTCGGCACCTCTACTTTTTGCCCCCTGTAGGGAGGTCAGTGGCAGTGGATGTCAAAGAAAAATCCTCCTCCTCCCTTTTTCTCCTCCTCCTCCTCCTCCTTCTCCGCTTCCTCCGCCTCCTCCTGCCCCTCCTACCCCTTCCCGGTTTCCTCCTCCTCCACTCCTCGTCCTCCTCCTCCTTTTCCTCCTCGTGTTCCTCCAATTCTTTTCCTTATAGATAACTCCTCCTTGTCACACCCCGCGGCCAGTCAGAAGGGCGGCCCGGGCGTTTCGCGGGAGACTTCTTTGCCATTCATGACCCTGAAGCATAATCATTGGCAACAGTTTGTTTCACGGATGAATGGGCGGGTGGTTTTCAAAATCGCAGCGATCATTCGTTTGGAAGAATGTAAGAGCTTCACGAATTGAGGGTGGGCCGTTTTCAAAATGCGGCTTTCACCTTGATGCCGCGCACATTCGTTTCAAGAGAGTACAGCAGCTTCACATTTTGAGGGCGGCTCCTTTTCAACATGTGGCTCTCGCCTCGGCGCCGCGCACACTCGTTCTAAAAAGTTTCAAGATTTTCGCTGATTGAGGGTGCTTCCTTTTCAAAATGCGGTTCTCGCCTTAGCGCCGCGACCTTTCGTTCCAATTGAACGCAGGAGTTTCGCGAGTTCCCATGGTTAACGTGCCGACAATGTTTTTGGGAAACGATTCACGACTGTCAGTGGCTAAACAGATATTTCGATGTGCGGCGTTGACGTCCCAGGAATGGTGTTCTGGCGCGAATCTGGATCGCCAAGACCTAACAGTCAGGCTGATTAGCTAGTGGCGCTGAAGTTTCGGGAATTGTCGTTTTGCACATTTCGGGATCTTCAAACGCTTGTCTCCCAACGGGGCACTTCCCTCAAGTAGGGTCCCTCAAGTGAATGTGATTCCTTGTAGAGACCTAGGAAGAGGGAGCTTGAGGGAAAGGTGTATTCCAACATCGGTGATGAGTCTTGGGTTTGCACTGGTCCTCCTCCTCCTCCTCCTCCTGCTCCTCCTGCCTTTCCTCCTCCTCCTCCTCCTCCTCCTCCTCCTCCTCCTCCTTCTCCTCCCCTGCACCCCGCCCCTCTCCCTCTCCTCGAGCTCGGGGCACCCTGCTCACCCGGTGTCCTGTCAGCCCCTCGGCGGAGGGCTTGCTGGGCCGGTCCTCCCGTTTCGGCCTCGGGCGCCGCCCGCCCACGCGCAGGCGCGCAGGCGTGCGCGCCCGCCCCCGCGGCTGGCGGATGCCGCGCGGCCGAGCCGCCCCAGCGAGGAGATCGCCCTCGTCCTCCTCCTGCTCCTCCTCCGCCTCCTCCTCTTCCTGCTCCTCCTCCCCCTCCTCCTCCTCCACCTCCTCTTCCCTTCTCCTCCTCCTCCGCCTCCTCCCTTCCTCCCCTCCTCCCCCTCGTCCTCCTCCACCTCCTCTCCTTCTCCTCTCCGCCTCCTCCTCTTCCTCCTCCTCCTCCACCGCCTTCTCCGCCTCCTCCGCCTCCTCCGCCTCCTCCCCCGCCTCCTCCTCTTCCTCCTCCTCCTCCTCCCCCTCCTCCTCCTCCACCTCCTCTTCCTTCTCCTCCTCCTCCGCCTCGGGGCCCTGTTTCTGAGGTTTCTGCACCGCTTATGATCTGGAAGCTGCAGATCAGCAGCAGCTTTACGGATGGAGGGCGGGCCGTTTTCAAAATGCGGTTATCGCTTTAGCTAGCGCACATCATTGTTGCAGATCTACAACAGTTTCAAGGATGATGGGTGAGTTGTTTTCAGGATCTAGCTCTTTCTTTCTTTTTTTTCTCTCTCTCTCTCTCTCTCTCTCTCTCTCTCTCCTTGGCGACGCGTACATTCGTCTCAAACGTTTACAACAGTTTCGCGGGTGGAGGGTGGGAGGTTTTCAAAATGTGTTTCTCGTTTTAGTGCCGCTCATATTCGCTTTGAAATCTGGCAGCTGCTTCAATAATGTTGGCGGCTAGTTTTCAAAATGTGGCTCTCGGCTTTAGCGCCGCGCGCATTCGTCTTGAACAAATGCAACCGTTTCATGGGTTCGCATGGTCGAGATGGTGTTCTGGCAAGATTTAGGATTGTCTGGGCGCAGCAGTAACGTTGATTCGCGGTGTTGATGTCTCAGGAGCGGTGTGTTAGCATGACTCAGGATTGCCCAAATATAACCGCAGTATTGGTTCGCGACGTGGGAATGCTTGGGCGCGATTGGGGATTCTCAAACGATTGTCTTCCAACGGGGCATTTTCCGCAACGAGCAGATGCTTGTAGGGCCCGATGAAGAGAGAATTTGGAGGGAAAGTTGATTGCAATTTCGTTGTTGCGTCTTGGGTTTACAAGGGTCCTCCTGTTCCTCCGCCTCCTCCTCTTCCTCCGCCTCGTCATCTGCACCCTCCTCCTCCTTGGCCTCCTCCTCCGCCTCCCCCTCCGCCTCGTCCTCCTCTCTTCTTACTCCTCCTCCTCCTCCTCCTCCTCCTTCTCCTCCTCTCCTCCTCCTCCTCCTCCTCCTCCTCCTCCTCCTCTTCCTCGTCCGCGTCCTCGTCCTCCTCCTCTCATCCGCTTCCTCCTCATCTTCCTCCTCCTTCTCCTCCTCTGATGTTCCATCGTCGATTTGTTTGTGACGCCTGACACGTTCTGTCGGACGAGTGCCGTTCGGCAGCGAGGCTGGCGCAATCTCTTGGGGAGGTTGTGTTTTTCTTTGCGCGTGGGATTTTCCCCCTCCTCCAGGGAGCTCACCCCGCTTCCCCTGCATCCTGAGCAGCGTCGGGTGTCTTGGATCTGCGCCCCCCCTGAAGGGCCTCTGTCCGGGACGTGTTCCCTGGATAGCTCTGCTCTGAATCCCACGGACCCGCACGTTCGTAGGGCGGGGCGATTTGTTGCCAGGTTCGATTCGGGATCGATGATCGCTCAAGCCTTCGTTCCGTCCCGTGGGAGCGTGCGCCCATGCAGTTTGCCCGCGACGGCGAGGATTACACATACTTCATGCTCAGCAAGATTGCCTTCAACATTGAAGGTGTCTGGACTGACCTGACTGTGCTGGTACCCCAGCTGTCGCCCGATCACACCCCAGAGAGCCACTGGAGCTCGTGCTGCCCAGGCTCACATGTGGCCCCAATATCACACGGCCTTTGAGGAAATACTTTCCTTGCATAAGGTCAAAGCTCGCACATCGGAAGCCGATGTTGGCCCCAAGATAGCCCAAGAAGCCTCCAAGAGGACCCCCAGGAGAGCCCTAAGAAGCCCAAATCACATTTGGCGGTCGCTCCTGTTCGCGTCCTCTACGGCCCAAGACGCTCCCGAAATTGCCCCAAGACGGCCCAGGAGACCCCCAAGAAATTATCACGTCGGTCCAGAGAAGCCCCCAGGGGGACTTCCGAAAGCGAAAGCGAGCCAAGATCGCCTCAAGACCGCCTGAGAGGATCCAGAATGCCCCGAGAAACGCCCGCGAGGCCCCCGGTCGGACCCGATGGCTTCCGGAGGACCCACGGCGCGGTCAGCGCAGGTCAGCGCAGGGGTCGGCGCGGATCAGCGCGGGTCCGAGCGGGCTCGGACCCGCGCGCCGACCGGCGCGCCGACCCGCGCGCCGACCTGCGCTGCCCCGCGCCGACCTGTGCTGATCTGCTGTGCTGCGCTGACCTGCGCAGACCTGCGCAGGTGACATCTCCGGGTTGAATGCGCACACCCTGGAAGTGAATCACCCTCGGCTCCGCCGCGCGGGAGTCGGGCCGACGGTCTTCGCGACCTCACAGACGAGGTGGGCTTGTGTTTCGGTCGGTGCGGGGCCTTCCCTGGAAGCAGGCAGACGGTCGCGAGAGGGGAATTGTTGGCACTATAATTGGCACGTCACGGGCAATGATGAGGCATTCTTGGGCTGGCATTTCGGGCGGGTGGTAATGGGGGGTGACCTGACTTGGGGGTGACCAAAAGGGCCCTAAAAGGGCCCTAAAGAGGCCCTTTTGGGCCGCAGCTGGCTTCCAAAGGATCCCCAAAGGGCCCCATTGAGGGTCCCTTTCTTCACCCCCAATTTAGGTCACCCCCCCAGTACCACCCGCCCGAGCATGGCCTCGGGTACCGATCTGCCCCAGGACCCGAGGCCGACATATGGTGGCGGTTTAGAGAGTTGCTCAAGCAGAGACTCGCCAGCAGCTGCACGCTCGTGCGCGTTCACTCCCAACCGGGAGTGGCCGGCGTGCGCGGCCGCGCCCCGCGGGCACTCGCCCCCTGGGAGCACGGTGGCGGACGCGCTCGCGGCTGCTGGAGCCGAGGCGACGAGGCCCTTTGCAGCCACGCGTGCCAGGTGCCACAAAGTCGAGCGCACGGCGTTCCAGGTCAGGATGAGGGTTCTTCGGAGCCACGCCGAGGCTCTGAAGGCAGAGGATGTTGAGACGGCCACAGTTCTGGCCGCATTCGCGAGAAAAAGATTGTCGTCGCTCGCCCGCCTGCCATGTCTGCATGTGCCATGTTCCAGTCCCAGCGCCAGCCGTGTGAGCAGGACCGTAGCAGGTTGCTCCAGGTGTAGGGGTTCTACCACTAAAGCTAAGCAGACCGCGTGGTTCGGGGCGACTTGCTTTGATCTCCGTAATATCAGTAGCTGAGAGCCTCCCCCTTGGGCGGAGGATGCAGATCGCGGGAAGCTTCGCTCATGTAAGCCACCTTTAAAATTTCCCGCGGGGGGTGGGGTCTGGTTACGTAGTCCCCGTGGGTTGCCTTGGGTTCAGAGGCCTGTGGTCTGAAGTTTACAGCAAAGCTGAGCTGGCCAGGCAGCAAGCCAAGAAGCGGATAGCTCTTGCAGGCCAGTCCAGTTAGTTGTCGGTCGTCTGTCACCGACTTAGTTGCAATATCCGGAATTCCAAATTTCTCATCTTTCTCCTTCTCCTTGCGATGCACAGGCGTTGGCGAGACTGCCGCTGCGTCCATGGAATATCCTCTTCCTCCTCCTCCCCCACTCACGTCATCCACGATGTGCTGTTCGCTGAAAGACGCACGCCTCTGGATCGACAAATTGTGAATCTAAATTGAGCGCCCTCCTGCGTCAAAGATCGTCGGCGACCGACTCAAGCCGCGTATGAAGTGATGCATTGGTCGCTATGTGAACCACTGTCCTACTGCATGTTTCTACAAAATTCTTCACACCAGCATGTCCCTTCGCGCCTCCTGATTACCCTCCCCCGCCCACGCCGCCAGGACTGAGAGCATCTGACTCGCCCGCCAGAGGCGCGCGGTCATTGCTCAGGCCCTAGCCGTGTTGGCAGGATTGTGGCTGTGGACCTTGAGTCAGTGGTGGTTTCTTCGGCCCAACTCCTCCCTCTTTGCTGGCTGGCAGGGTGCCGCCTCGTCGCCGTGGCTGGCTTCGGCTCAGAGTGTCGACCAGATGCCCAGGGACCGTCTGGGGGCTGGTCTCCGGTGGATATGTCGGCCGAGGGCGAAGCCGAAGGAGCCTCGGGGGAACGCCAGCATGAACAGCAGGGCCAGGGCCCTCCCCGGGCCCCGAGGCCGTCAAGAAGATGGCTTGGGACGAGAAGGTGTACTGGGAAAGCCTTGGGGTCCAAGGCTCGTTTCCACCAGGACCTGCCTCATGGAAAATGCTGGAGCTCTCCCCCCCTGTCCGTGTTTGGGGGACGACCCTTTTGGGGTTCTTTTGGAGCCATCGGAAGCGAAAAAAGCGAGAAGGCACACATTCATGAGGTCCGCTGGTTTTTGGGGGATCGGGAATCTGGGGGGTGTCCTTGGGAGCCTTCTGGGGTACTCAGAATCGTCTTAGGACCGCATGGTGGGTACTACGCTGGATGCGCATTTGCACACACACACACAGGCACGCACGCACGCACACACCATTCACACACATACACACACGTGTATATATCTATGTTTATATACATACAAAAGTCAATACGTCTATTTTTTAACATATATACACATATATTTATATATATATATATGTATATATGTATATATTTATATGTATACAAGTACATGTGTGTAAGGTCGCGTTCTAAGGACGCCAGGAATGGAGGGGGTTCGAACTGGGGGGGGCTCCTGAGATGCAAGGGCGGGGGGGGGCGGGCCCTGAGTTGCAGAGGCGGGGGGGTCGAACAGGAGGGAGGCTTCCCCCCTTGAGTGCAAGGGGGGGGGGAGCTTGCTACATGGGACATGCAAAGCTACACGAACATTTAGCTTTGAGTCTTCAAGCTCATAAATGGTAAGGAAGCCTCAGGCGAACACCCAACCCGCCCTTCCGACTGGCCTCGGGGTGCGACAGGTGGGGGTTTCCGTAATGAAATTGAACGGAGGACCGAAACCGGATTTCCGCCCCTTTTGGCCCACGATTTTTTGACCCCTTCCGGAGTCTCCCAGGCCTCTCCCAGCGCTCCAAGAGTTCCAGAGGCTGCCAGAAAGCGGCCAGAGTGTTCTGACAGGGCCGAAGACGCCCGAATAAGACGGTTCAAGAGGTCCCGAAGACGTCTTATGAAGGATCCAAGATGCGCCTTGGGAGGGTCCCCAAAGGCCAAAATCGTTTCGTCCCATAAGCAAGCAATTTGTTTGGCGACGGACCCATCCTTGTGCAGTGATGTGTAGCGCAGATCGCCGGTCTCATGATACATTGCGCGCCGCAGGGCCTTGCGGAAAGATGCTTTTTGCGGAGCACGCGTGCACGGGTGCGTTGAGTTCTTGGTGAGGGTGTGCCGAATAATTTGGATGCCCCCGCGCAAGCACGCCCATTGAGGGCGCAGTTGGACCTCCTCCGGGCACGACCAATGCGAGCCATGTTCCAAGATGGGCGGGGGGGCGCCACGCGAAGCTGCCCATTGGTGCCATAAGTGGGGCTCATTCTGGGGTGTGATTCGCGTGACGGGTATGCCGACATGGGCGGGGGGGCGGTGTACGAACTTTGTTTTCGGGCCTTTAGGTGGTGTTCCTTGTGAGCACGATCCGCGTGATGGGGTGTGCCACAATGGACAGGAGGAGGGCACAGTACCAAGCCTGCGTCTGGGGCCGTAGGTGGAGATACCTGTGTGCCACGATCCGTGTGAGAGGTGTGCCGCAGCAGGCGGGGAGGCGGATGCGAACCTTGTCTCTTGGGCCGTTCGCTGAATTTTGTTGTGGGCCACGTGAGAGGTGTGCCGAAGTGAGCTGGGCGACGCTACGAAGCTTTCCTCTGGTGTCGCCTATGCAGTTACATGCGGGGCACGATCTGCCAGAGGGACGTGTCATTCTGCGAACCTTGGACGCTAAGCCAAGCCTGTTTCTAGGGCCGCAGGTGAGGGGCACGATCCGTGTGACAAAATATGCCCTCCGGTGCCGAACACTACGAACAACAACTGGAAGCGCGCGCGAAGCGCGCGCGTGGCTCTAGTGCATGTATAATTTTACATATCTATGTACATATATATATGTATAATGTCTATATATATAATACAGCCATATATCTATATATATATATATATATCTTCATTGATATATCTATATATACATGGGTAGGCCAGGGGGAAATCGGTGCCTTCATCACCCATGCGTGGATGGCCGCGGCGGTTGCTAAGTACTGACCATACTTACTACGGTCATTTGAATACTTAGTACTTAGTTAGCGGACGTAGGTCAGTTTTCATTAAGTGCTTACTAAGTGGCCCACTTAGGAAGGATTTTACCAAGTACTCAGCTTTCCACTTAGAAGTAGTTAGCTAAGTGCTTAACGAACTTAGCTAACCATTTACATCCACGTGAAACCAGTTAGCTAAGTAGGTTATAAGTAACTTTGCGACTGCTGGGCGTTTGTTTTTCAAGGGCTCTGCACAGGGAAAAAAGGTAGGGCCCCCCTTGAAAAGAGCTCCGTCTGTTCGTTGAGCGCTGCAGCGCTACATAGTTCGCACCTTCAATCTGGAGTCGTTGTCCTGGGTTTTTGCTTTTGCATATCAGCAGCGCTGCAGCGTGCCTTCTGATTCATCTGAATACGAAGCGCTGCAGCGCTGCATTTCACAGGTTGCCGCATCTAGTTGCGCGTTGATCGGATCCTCATTATCGTCCAGTTCCGTTGCAGAAGAACTTGAATGCACATGTAATTGCATTATTGTTGCATGCGTTGTATTTGACGGTTCGCATTGCGCGCCGCAGAGCCCCGGGCCGCTTCCAAATTGCCCACAGCAGGCCACGCGGGCCGCACAGATGGTCACGAAAGCTTGAAGAGGCCCCGAAACCGCCCAAGAGCGTCCCAAGAGGGCCCGTGAGGGCCACTAAGAGGGCCTTCGCGAGGCACAATCTGCCCATTCCCTTCGTAAAACGTGTATTTTCGACACACTCGCTGGCTTCGTCTTCACAGTGCCACAGACGCCCCCGCGGGCCCCCAACACAGCCCTAGAGAGACCCAAGAGGGCCCCAGACGGCCCAAAAGGGTCGGCCTGTGGGGCTCACAGAACCCCCCCAAGACGGCCCAAGAGGCCCCGAAGCCGGCCCAGGAGGCCCCAAAGACGGCCTCAGGGAGGCCCAAGAGGGCCCCGCTCGAAATCATGTTCCCGGAAGCCTCTCCGGGAACATTATTCCAGGCTCCCAGGGCCCCCTTACTGAGCCCCAGGACAGCCTCAGCGAGGCCCGAGATGGCTTGAAGATGGCCGAAGAGGGCTCCGAGAGGGCCTTCAAGAGGCAAACATCGGCGCATTTCCTTCGCAAAACGTACATTTTCAGCATACTCGCTGGCTTCGTCTTCGCAGTGCCCCAGACTCCCCCTTGTAGCCCCAAGACAGCCCAAGAGAGACTCAAGAGGGCCCCAGACGGCCCAAAAGGGTCGGCCTGTGGGGCTCACAGAACCCCCCAAGACGGCCCAAGAGGCCCCGAAGCCGGCCCAGGAGGCCCCAAAGACGGCCTCAGGGAGGCCCAAGAGGGCCCCATTCGAAATCATGTTCCCCGAAGCCTCTCCGGGAACATTATTTCCGGGCTCCCAGGGCCCCCTTACTGAGCCCCAGGACAGCCTCAGCGAGGCCCGAGATGGCTTGAAGATGGCCGAAGAGGGCCCCGAGAGGGCCTTCAAGAGGCAAACATCGGCGCATTTCCTTCGCAAAACGTACATTTTCAGCATACTCGCTGGCTTCGTCTTCGCAGTGCCCCAGACTCCCCCTTGGAGCCCCAAGACAGCCCAAGAGAGACTCAAGAGGGCCCCAGACGGCCCCAAAGGGTCGTCCTGTAGGGCTCACGGAACCCCCCAAAACGGCCCAGGAGGCCCCGAAGCCGGCCCAGGAGCCCCCAAGACGGCCTCAGGGAGGCCCAAGAGGGCCCCATTCGAAATCATGTTCCCCGAAGCCTCTCCGGGAACATGACTTCCGGGCTCCCAGGGCCCCCTACTGGGCCCCAGGACAACCTCAGCGAGGCCCCGGAGGGCCCAAGATGGCTTGAAGATGGCCGAAGATGGCCCCAAGAGGGCCTTCAAGAGGCAAACATCGGCCCATCTCCTTTGTAAAACGTACATGGTCAGCATACTCGTTGGCTTCGTCTTCACAGTGCCCCAGACGCCCCCGCGGAGCCCCAGGAGAGACCTTAGACGGCCCCAAAGGGTCGTCCTGTGGGGCTGACGGAACCCCCGAAGACGGCCCAAGAGGCCCCGAAGCCGGCCCAGGAGGCCCCAAAAGCGGCCTCAGGGAGGCCCCAAAAGCGGCCCCAAATCATGTTCCCGGAAGCTTCTCCGGTAACATGATTTCCGGTTTCCCAGGACGCCCAAAAACAGCCCCCAGAGGCCCCAGACACGCCGAAGATGGCCTCAGGAAGGCCGACGACGCCGCCAAAACGCCCCAAGAGCGTTTCCAGCTCCAGAAGCCGAGCATTATCAGCATTATTGCGCTCTCCCTTGTTCCGCCTCCCCACGGTCCTGGACCGCGTCAGAGGCCTTTCAGATCGCTCCAAGACGGCCGAAGAGGATCCCAAGAAAGCCCAGAGACGGCACAGGAGGCTCCCCAGATAAGTCAAGAGGGCCTCGAGAGCGCCCCAAGAGAGCCCCAAGAGCGACCCGAAGGGCCCGAAGAGCGCGACATTTCAAGGTCTCTGGCCTGAGAGGCTGCGAGGACGCCCCCGGAGGCCATCAAGAGGCTCGCAAGAAGCCCCGTGAGGCTCCCACGGGGCCCCCCGGAAGCCCCAATAGGCCCCCAAGGGGCCCCCAGGGAAGCCCCTGCGGGCCCCCAAGACACTTCGGTAGATCGTATTTCCCAGACAGCTTTCCAGGAACATGATTCCTTGGGCTTCCGCCCACCGCCCCAACCATGTTTCCAATAGGCTTGCCGACAAGGACAAAAGGCGCCCCTCGGTAAGCCCCCAGAGGCCCCCTCTCTTAGAGAGCCGAACAAATCATGCTCCTGGTCCCGGGAACATGATTCTCTATATCTCGGAGTAGGCCCAGGAGGGAGGGCGGGCCGCTTCCTGTTCCCACCATCGGTGCCCACCGGGGGTTGCGGGGACCCAGAGCTCCCGAGGCGGCCCGAGCCCGCCCCGAAGCAGGCCACGACAGGCTAAGGGGGCCCCGAGAGGGCCCAAGACGGTCCCACGAGGCCCCGAAGACGCCCAAGATGCCCTCAAGACAGCCGACGAGGACTCCAACACGCTCCAAGGACGGACTCAAGAGGCTCCCCGAGAGGGCTCTGGAAGGCAAGATTCACTCGTTTTCCGAGCGTTTTGGATTTGGGCGTTCTCGCTTTTCCCGCTTTCCAGCGCTCCCTTCACGGCCTCGGAGACCGTTCAGATCGCTCCAAGAAGGCCCACGAGGCCCCGACGAGGGCCCCAAGACGGCCCAGGATGCTCCCCAGACAACCCAAATGTGCCCCAAGAGCGCGCCAAAAGAAGGCACAGAGGGGTTCCGAGGCGGCCCTGGCCCGCCCCGAAGCAGGCCACCACAGGCTAATGGAGGTCCCCAGAGGGCCCTAGACGGTCCCAAGAGGCTCCGAAGACGCCCAAGCTGCCCTCAAGACGGCCGACGAGGACTCCAACACGCTCCAGGACGGACTCAAGAGGCTCCCCAAGAGGGCCATGGAAGGCAAGATTCATTCGTTTTCCGAGCGTTTTGGATTTAGGCGTTCTCGCTTTCCACCGCTTCCCAGCGCTCCCTCACGGCCTCGCTCGGGGCCCTTCAGATCGCTCCAAGACGGACCACGAGGCCCCGAAGAGGGCCCCAAGACGGCCCAGGAGGCTCCCCAGACAACCCAATTGTGCCCCAAGAGCTCCCCAAAAGAGGGCCCAGAGGGGGACCGCCAACCGATATTTCGAGGTCTCTGGCCCTAGCGGCCGCCTGTAAGCCCCCAGAGGCCACCAAGAGGCTTCCACGAAGCCCTGTGAGGCGCCCAGGGGGCCCCCAGGAAGCCCCAAGAGATCCCCAAGGGGCTCCCAGGGAACGCTCAAGAGGCCCCCCAACGCACCCCACGAAATCATGTCCCCAGAAAACCTTCTGGGGACATGGTTCATCATGGGCCCGAGAGTTCCTGGAGGCCCCTCAGGGGCCCCCAGGGAACGCCCAAGAGACCCCCCAACACACCCAAACAAACCATGTTCCCAGAAAGCCTTCCAGGGACATGGTTCATCATGGGCCCGCGAGTCTCCGGAGGCTTCGAAGTACCATCATGCTACAGGAGAGCTGTCTGGGAAGTTGATTGGGAACATGACTGATCGCTTTCTCGCGGCCCTCCGCAGATCGTTTCGCGCAAAGTTGCCCCAAGTGCCCTCTTGAACCGACGACGACGACGAAACCACGAAGACGACGCCGCCGCCGACGACGACGACGACAACGACGGCGCGCCCCAAGATGCGACGACGACATTACGACGACGACGACGACGACGACGACGACGACGACGACGACGACGACGGCACGCCCCAACAGGCTCCCCAAGACGCCCCCAAACCCATGCTCCCAGAAGGCCTTTTTGGGAACCCGATTCATACGGCCTCCGCCCCCCTACACAACCATTTTCCTCGAAGGCCTTTCGGAATGCAGATTGGCATGCGTGTACTGTGGTCCACTACTTCCGTGGAGCAGGCAAGTCGTCGCTGTCTTCAGCCTGAATGCTCGACGATTGCAACGCGATCAAATACCAGGCGTGCTGTGATCGGCCAGAGCTTGAGCGCACGCGAAGCGCGCGGTGGTTCTAGTACTTCCAGATAAGTGACTATAATTGTGCATGGCAAGTACAGCATCGCGCGCAGCGACAGAGCGGAAACAGTAAGCCAGAGCGAACTAGCAATGTGCGCGGCCTGCCATTCAGAGAATGGAGTAATAGAGTGGCCACACACACACAAGCACACGCACACGCACAATCACAATCACAATCACACGCACACGCACACACACACACACACACACACACGCACACGCACACGTACACGCACACTCCGTAGCCATTTTGCCTCAACGCTATGAACCGCCCGGCGATCGCGAGTCCGTCTTCGGGCGTCTCTGAACGCGAGAGGGGTTCGCGCTTTGAGACAAAAACATTGCAAAGCGATTAGCACTCCAGTGGCTCTCCTGGTCGTCGCCCTGTTTCCCGCGGGCACAGAGACTGCGTCAGTGGTGGAGGAGCCACGGCGCCGCCCGCCGCTGGAGCGCAGGCAAGAGGCAGTCGTGCAGCACGCCGTGACAACTGGCTCGGCAGGTCCCACCATGGCCGAGATCACAAACCGTACGTCAATTTCGCTGACAAGCTGTCCTGCAACAGTTGTGGCCCGGCCAAGAGCGTCGTTTTCGGTGGCCCTGTCAAGCAAGCAGCACCTTCTCGCTCAGCCACACCATGGGGGAATGGAGGCGGCGGTGGCGGAAAGGGTGCAGGGTCGATCTCGGCCCCGTTGCTGGAGATGCAGAAGCAAGTCCGTTCCCTCACGTCGGAGCTCAAGCTCGCGAAGGCCTAGGCACCCGACGTGGGATCGGCAACCGCGAAGGTCGAGAGCAGCGAAGGCGAGGCCGGCACCGAGACGGCTGTCAGGAAACGGATCGACGAGCTGGACGTTTTCGTCAAGCAGCTGGCTGGCATCGACACTCCGGAGGTGGCGAAACTGGTGGAGCAGTAGAAGGCTGAGCAGGGCAAGTTGCGAGCCCAGCTGTTCCAGGAGAAGCCGCCCTCGCAGCGGATCAGAGCAGCAGATCACCAAGCAGCAGAACGCCCGCGAGGCCAAGCAGGCACAGCTGGTGGCCCTCCAGGCGGAGCGTGCCGCGCAGGACGTCACGTTCGCGGAGTCTCGCAAGCAGCTGGTGGAGCTCGAGGCCCAGCGGGCTCAACTCGCCGGCCTTCCACAGGCGCCCGCAGGCCCGCCTGGTGCGGGGCTCGGCAGCGACGAGGGCAGCTGGACTTTGCCCAAGCTGGAGCAGGTGTTGCTGTCTGCTGGCGCTTCTGCTGAGCTTCAGCAGGACGTGGCGGTGGGGTCGGCAGGACCCGCCAGCATCGCGAGGCTCAGGAAAAGCAGGCAGCCCAGGCCCAGCGCGAGGCCCAGGACAAGCAGGCAGCCGCCAAGGCAGCCCACGAGCAGCAGGACGAAGCCATGGAGCCTCGAGGAAGATGGCATCGACGGTACTACGGCGGAGCAGTTTAGTGACTACCTGCGCCAGTCTGGCGCTGATCTGCCTCATGCTGCTGACGCATCCGAGGAGGAGCTCCGCGCAGCTGTCAAGCGAGTCCACCTGGCCAAGCCTAAGTGGAAGGTGGTCAAGAAGCCACGCAAAGCATGATGAACCTGCATCGCGGACCATGACGAGACACAAGCGTCATGTCACCAAAGTGAAAGGCCATGTCTTTTGGCACGTTGTCCAAGTACCTCGTCGACTCAAGCAGCGACGCGGTCCTCGCGCAGGAGCTGAGGTGCCAGGAGACGCCCAGGACGCAGGCTGGCGAGGCGTCCGGTGCCCTGCGCTGCCCACGGCGGCTGGAGGCACTGAGGGCGGCGTCGCGGTCTTGGCCAAGACCGACATCGCCGTCGCCCAGGCACATTTGCTGGAGGATGGCATCATCGTGCCAGGCGGGGCCGCGGCGGCCCGCGCCCACGCCGCCCTCCCCGGCGGCTTTGCGGCGGCGGCCCTATACCTCCACACGGGGGGGGGCAGGTCACCCCGCAAACTGGCGCTAGCGTTGCAGGTCGTGCAGCATGTAAATAGCGTCGTCGTGGGACCTGGTCTGGCGCGGGTCATCGGTGGCGATTTCAAACATGTCGCCGCAGGAGCACGACTGGCACCCCCTGGCCTGCGCCCGGCGCGTGGCTCCGCGGGGGCCTACCTGCGCGCGGGCCGCGCCTGCCACGACGTTGGACTACTTCCTCGTCTACGGGGCCAACGGCGTCGCGCACGAGGTTGCCGCGGTGGCCTGTCACGCTGGCGATCGCCAAGCACGCGGGGCCGCCGCTTGCTCGAGCTCGAGGTGCCGAGGCCCTTTTCCGCGAGAGCTGCCCGCGGGATGCGCGCTACCCCTGGCGCGGATGGGAGCAGGTGCGCGGCTCCATCGAACAGGCGCAGTCCTTCCCACAGCGCGCGAGTGCGCGGGATCTGGTCCTCCGCGGCATTGAGAAAAAGCTTGCGGGTCGGCGCGACACCGCTGGCCCCCGCAAGCAGCACTACGTCGGACGCGAAGGTCCAGACCAGCAGCGCACGCGTCAACTCCAGCGGCGCCCTCCTGCACGACGAGAGCTCGCCATGGGCCCGACGTGAGCGCGTGGAATGTTGCGGCCAGATGGGCCCAGCATATCACGCAGGTGAGCAACCACGTGACCAAGGCAGTCGCCCATCTCACGGTCAACCTCGTCGACCAGCAGGAGGAGCAGCGAGGAGTTCAGTTGCAAACTCCGCATGCCCAGGGCCAGGGCCTGCTGTTTGCGAGGCCCACAGCGGCGGGGTGGCCGACGCCATCACACACAACGTTGCCCCCGGCGGCCCGGCGAGGCGCCGCGTCGCTCGCCCCGTCGCCCCCCCTGCAAGCCCGAGCGAGGCCCACAGCAGCGGGGCGGCCGAGGCCCTCGCACATAGCGTTGCACCTGGCGGCCTGGCGAGGAGCTGCGACGCTCGCCCCGTCGCCCCCCCTGTAAGCCCGAGCGAGGCCTACGGCGGCGGGGTGGTCGATGCCCTCGCACAGCAAGTGGCCCCTGGCGGCCTGGCGAGGAGCTGCGTCGCTCGCCCCGTCGCCACCCCTGCAAGCCCGAGCGAGGCCTGCAGCGGCGGGGGCCCTCGCACGTGGAGTTGCCGATGGCGGCATGGAGAGGCGCTGCGACGCTCGCCCCTTCGCCCTCCCTGCAAGACCGACGCTGCGCAGCATGGGCGGCGAGATGGGCCCTTTCGCCGAGCTGCGCTGCAGGCTCGACTCGTCGCCGCTGGACGCTGCGGAAGGTCAACAGGTTCTGGAGTCTGATCTCGGGAGACCTTCTCATACCCCGCGGGGCGCCGGTGAGAACAGTCAGGCCCCAGGCCCCCGTCGCGCCCGCGCTGGACATGGAGCTGGCGCTGCACAGGCGGGGTCTGGAGGTTCGCGAAGGCCCGGTTAGGATCCGCCCCCGCTGGGCGCCACACCCACGGAGAGGTCGTCGCACACCACGAAGGGCGCCGGTGAGAGTAGCCAGGCTCCGCCCGATATCCGCGGCGAGGATCCCGACCAGGTTGCGTCGCAACGACGACAGGAGGCATGCCAGGAGAGCTGCGCCGATACACCCAACACCAGATCGGCGACCCGCTCAACGAGCTGCAGACCGAGCAGGGCGTCGCGGCGACTGGATGGAGCGGTGCGTGCCGCACACAGCGGAGCAGCTCTGGGGCCCAGCCTTCGCCGCGCTATGGGACGGCGGCGGCTGGGGCGAGGACCTGCCGCGGGATGCGCGACGGTGGCATCGGGCTCGCGAGATGTGCGAAGCGGCCTATCGGGCCGGCGCCCGCAGCCGCGCCCGCCACCGAGTTCACCTTCAGCAGCTGCGTGAGCGATCAGAGGGGGACTGGGTGAAGCGGAAGACATGCGCCTCCGCGCCTTCGAGCAGCAGCGCGAGTGACTCGACCAGCGCTCTGGAGATCAAGCGGGCCGCGCTCCTCCTCCTCGACCCCCTGGAGCTGCCAGAGGCATGGTGTTCCACGGGCTGCAGTGCCACGCGCGGATCCGCAACCTGGCCGCTGAGCTGCTCGATGTCGAGGTTTTCTGCGCGCGCATTGGCAAGCAGCAGCGCACCCTGAATCCGCCGGATGTCGGCGCGCGGGAGCTCTTCCAGGCAGGCCCCGACACGCTGGCAAGGGGCTCGTTGGCGGCCCAGCTACAGGGCATCATCGCCACGCCCAAGCAGCTCACCGCCGAGGCAGAGGCCAAGTGCACCAAGGCCTGGGTTACCCGGGCGAAGGAGGCTTTCACGGGAGGCGCTGGGCTGGCACATCGATTCGCCAAGCCTGGGCAGGAGGTCGAGGTGCCACGGGTCAACGCGAGCGGCCACCCGCGCGACTTGGCGGACACAGAGCTTGGCGACTGGAAGACCATCTGGGAGCACCCAGCTCGGCGAGGTCCCGTTGCCCCCTGGAGCTGCTCACTGGCCCGAGCTCCCACGCCGTTCGGCGCGCGACCTGCGCGCAGCCATTCGCGCGTTCAAGCTGGGCACTGCCGTCGGGCAGACGGGCTTCCACCCGAGGCAGCTCGGCGCCCTTTCGGACGAGGCGTTGCTGGCGCTGTCGCTGCTCTTCCACGCCTGCTCGCACCACCTCGGCTGGCCGCCGCAGCGCCTCGCGACGGCGCTGGTCCGTTTGCCGAAGGCAGGAGGAGGCAGGAGGTTGATCGGATTGCTCAACTCGGCGGTTCGCCCGTGGAGCCGCGCGCGCCGCCTGTTGGCAGCGCAGTGGGAGGCCACCCGCAGGGACGAGCACGCCTGGGGGCTTGGTCCAGGCAGGAGCTCCTCGGCCTCAGCCTTCTCGCACAACCTCACCACGGAGATGGCGCTGGCCAGGCAGCTCGACGCGATCACCCCCATGGTGGGTTTGAAATGTTAGGAGATAGTCGCACCAGAGGCCTTAATGCGAGAGGCGATCAAGTTTGGCTTCCCGCCGCGCAGGGACTGGCCCCCCAGCTGCACCGCGCGCGCATGGCATCGAGGGCGCGCTCTACATCTCCGGACCAGGGCATAATGGCAGGATGCTCACAGGCGACCACGCTCCTGGCGGTGCTGATGCACAGAGCTATGCTGAGGCTCAGCCCCCCGTGCCCGGCGCTCAAGCCCAGGCAGTTGATAGACGACGTGTCGTTGCAGTGGACAGGCCCCGCGGCGTTGTGTTCGCAGGAGCTCGGCGACGGCATATACCAGCTCACCTTCGAGCTCAAGTCCCTGGAGCTGCCCATCCAGGTCAAGAAGCTGGGACGCGTTGCCTCGCCCAGTCGCGCTGCGGGGGCGTTCAGCCTGGCGGCGCGGGCTCGGCAGATCAGGCTCGCCGTGTATCCGCCAT